>CM033627.1:29542707-29871135 GCA_019453435.1 Rhinogobius similis | reverse complement strand
AGTGAAAAGACAGCATTACGGCAAGCAACAAGCTACAGAACTCACCACGCAGAGCTACTGACATCTCCAAGAGCTAAGTGAAGTGCATACAGGCGCCAGAAGCCCACGCATCAACTTAACTAAATGCCTGACAAGGAATCCCTCAAGAGTGAATCCCAATCAGTTCGTTCCCACAAATCATCAATAAAAGCAGGCTCAGCAGCTAGCATTGAATTGCTTAGAGCTAAAGCAAAGGCAGAAGCTGCCCAAACAAGAGCTGCATATGCAAAGAAAGAAATAGACATTAAAGTTGAACAAGCACGTCTACAAGCCACTCTTGATGCACTGAGAGCAGAACAAGAAAAAGAGGCTGCAATAGCAGAAGCAAATTCTTTAGAGGCAGGACTTCTTGAATTGGGCTTTGAAACACGCAGTTTAGCTTCCGGTCCATCACTTGCAGAAAATCCAGACACACGCACTGCACAATACATTTTGGAACAAACAGCTCTCACTGCAGTAAAGCCTGCACGCACTAGTCCTGAGCCCTCATTTGAAGTGAAGCAAGAACACAAACCAAACTATGCAGCTTCCGACGGTCAACAGTATCAGCCTCTACCAGTCAGCTTTAAACCACAAATTCCCCTTGTCCAAACGCCATTCAAAACAAGTCATGCACGCAATAACCATATTCCAACCCAGCCAACCTACGATCTTGCCAAATACTTAGCCCGCAGTCAACTCATAACTACGGGCCTTTCCAGCTTTGATGATCAACCCATGAATTACTGGGCATGGAAATCCTCCTTCAAAACTGCAATAGAAGGGCTAGATCTATCGGCAGGAGAAGAACTTGATTTGCTCGTACGATATCTTGGTAAAGACTCAGCCAGGCAAGTCAAACAAATGAAAGCTGTTAACATCCGATGCCCCGAAGCAGGTTTGACTATGGCTTGGGACAGGTTGGAGGAAGTATATGGCTCTCCAGAGGCGGTAGAGCAAGCTCTCTTTTACAAAGTGGAAAGCTTCCCCAAAATCACATCAAGAGACGCTCTCAAACTACGTGATCTTGCTGACTTAATGTTAGAGCTAGAAGCAGCCAAGCTAGAAGGCTACTTACCTGGCTTGTCTTACTTAGACACATCAAGAGGAATTCAACCAATAGTTGACAAGTTGCCATACAATATACAAGAAAAGTGGATGACTATTGGTTCTAAGTTCAAATGTGATCATGGTGTCAGCTTTCCTCCCTTCAGTGTATTTGCCGACTTCATACGCACAGAAGCGAAAACACGAACTGACCCCAGCTTTAATATTTACAGCTCTAACCAGCACTCAGCAATAGAAAGAAAACACGCACCTGAAAGATTTTCTAAAGTCCCTATATCTGTGCACAAAACTCAAATACAAGACAAAACAGAAGCCGACAAGAATAAAGGTGTAGTAAATCCAAACAAACAGTGCCCACTTCACAACAAGCCTCACCCTTTGAAGCGATGCAGAGGATTCAGAGAGAAACCATTGGAAGAGCGTAAACAGATCCTCAAAAAACATAACATCTGCTTTCGCTGCTGCTCCTCTACTGAACACTTTGCCAAGAACTGTACAACAGAGATTGTATGCACAGAGTGTGACAGCATTAATCACATTTCTGCCCTCCATCCAGGTCCATCACCACAGGAGTCTAAAATGCCTCCTTCCCCACAGCACGGCGGGGAGGGTGACAAAGCAGACACCCAAGAAGTCACGTCTCGGTGCACTCAGGTGTGTGGAGAAGGAGTGAGTGCCAGGGAATGTGCAAAGATCATACTTGTGAATGTTCATCCTGCTGGTCACAAAGAACAGACAAAAAGAATGTACGCGATCTTGGATGAACAGAGCAACCGCTCACTTGCGCGTTCCCAGTTCTTTGATGTGTTTCAGGTCCAGGGAGGAAGTCACCCCTACACATTAAAGACCTGCGCTGGACTCACAGGAGTATTCGGGAGAAGAGCTTGTGGTTTCATAGTGGAGTCACTGAATGGAAAGTTCAGTCTTCCTCTGCCGACGCTTCTTGAATGCAATGAAATTCCCAACAACCGCTCAGAAATACCTACCCCAGAAGCTGCCTATCACCATGCTCATCTACAGCAGATCACCGACATGATCCCACCGTTGGACCTCAACGCGGACATACTGCTTCTGCTGGGTAGAGATGTGCTACAGGTTCACAAAGTCCGAGAACAAATAAACGGTCCAGGTGATGCTCCATTCGCTCAGAGACTTGATTTGGGATGGGTAGTGGTAGGTGATGTTTGTCTTGATGGAAAGCATAAACCTCCCCAAGTGAATAGCTACAAGACTTTCATTTTAGAAAACGGTCGTGCAAGTCATCTACAGCCATGTAACAGTCACATAACTGTCAAAGAGACATTCACAGAAACTCCTACAAGCACTCATGTGTTAGGACGCAATATAGATACCATTGGTCAGCAAGTTTTTGCACACACAGCAGACGATCACAAACTTGCACCATCAGTGGAGGACATACAGTTTCTACAAATAATGGACTCTGAGTTCTATCAAGACAATGACAATAGCTGGGTAGGGCCTTTGCCTTTCCGGTCACCACGGCAACGGCTGCCCAACAACAGACAACTAGCCTACGACAGACTAATGTCACTCCGGCGCACTCTAGAGAAAAAACCTGAAATGAAAAGACACTTTCTAGAGTTTATGAAAAACATGCTCACAAAAGGACATGCTGAGGTTGCACCAGCTCTTGCTCAGAATCAGGAGTGCTGGTATCTCCCGCTGTTTGGGGTTTATCATCCTAGAAAACCCTCCAACATCAGGGTTGTGTTCGACTCTAGTGCCCCATATGAGGGAGTCTCCCTCAATGATGTGTTACTCACAGGCCCCGACCTCAACAACAGCCTTATCGGAGTGCTCATGAGGTTCAGGAAGGAGCAAGTGGCCATAACCGCTGACATTGCACACATGTTCCACTGCTTTGTCGTCAAAGAGAGTCACAGAGACTTCCTTCGCTTCTTATGCTACAAGGATAATGACATGTCCTCTGAAGTTGTTGAGTATCGCATGCGTGTGCACATTTTTGGGAACAGCCCCAGTCCATCAGTCGCCATCTATGGCCTCAAGAAAGCGGCAGCTACTGGCGAAGCAGACTTTGGAAGTGATGTGCGCACCTTTATAGAGCGAGATTTCTATGTTGATGACGCTCTCAAGTCATTTCCTAATGAACAAGAAGCTGTCCAAGTTCTCACGCGTGCGCAGCAGGCTCTTGCGTCCTCAAACCTCAGACTACACAAAGTCATCTCCAACCGACCTACTGTCCTGGAGGCCTTTCCGCCGGAAGACAGAGCTAAAGATGTTGAAAACCTGGACTTGTGTGCTCAAAAGTTGCCAGTACAACGCAGTTTAGGGCTGTTGTGGAACGTTGGTATGGACACTTTCACTTTTAAAGTTGATGATGATCAAAGGCCTTTCACTCGTAGGGGCGTCCTCTCTACTGTCAATAGTCTGTATGATCCCCTCGGGTTTTTTGCTCCTATCACTATCCAGGGCAGACTAATACTCAGAGAACTTACAAGTTTGACAGACGACTGGGACGCACCTCTCCCAGATGACATGAAAGTAGAGTGGTGTAGATGGAAAGACTCGCTTCAAGATTTGCACACTCTCCAAATACCACGTCCATACACTTCCCTCTCTACTGCTAACGCTAAAACGAGAAACCTTCATGTGTTCGCCGACGCATCTGTTAAGGCCATAGCCGCAGTCGCTTACATGAAGGTGTCCACAACAGACAGTGCAGAAGTTGGATTTGTGTTCGGGAAAACAAAGTTGGCTCCTCAAGCAGGTCTTACAATCCCAAGGCTTGAGTTATGTGCAGCAGTGCTTGCGGTCGAAGCTGCAGAGTTGATAGTTGCAGAAATGGACATACCATTCGACAGTATTGAGTACTTCACTGATAGCAAAGTTGTGCTAGGCTATATACACAACAAGACACGAAGATTCTATGTGTATGTCCATAACAGAGTCCAACGCATCCTACAGTCTTCATGCTCCAAACAGTGGAAGTACATCCCATCTGAACTCAACCCAGCAGACCATGGGTCTCGCTCTGTAACAGCGGCACAGCTGAGCAGCACTACTTGGTTACAAGGACTCAAACCTTCCGTGCAACTTCCATCTCCAGACATGTACGATCTTGTGGACCCCGCTCTTGATACAGAGATACGTCCCTTTGTTGCAACAAACTTGACACATGTCACAAAGCCAACAATAGGTTCAACACATTTTGAGAAGTTCTCAAAGTACAGTGCACTTGTCAGAACTGTGGCGCGCTTGATCCATATCGCTCGCACTTTCAGCCGTTCCAACCAAGCATCCAGCTGTCGTGGCTGGCACCTCTGTCGACCTACAGAAGAGGAGTTGGCGAAAGCAAAGATTTGCATACTGAAGAGTGTTCAGAGTGAGTACTACAAAGATGAAACTAAGTGTATTCAAGAAGAGACAAAGATTCCCCCCTCAAGCAGCTTGTGGAAGTTGCATCCGATTTTGGACCATGATGGACTCTTAAGAGTTGGGGGCCGAATCACACAATCTGAACTAGGCATTGACATCACACATCCTCTGATCATTCCTGCTCAACACCACTTAGGTAAGCTCATAATACACCACTACCATGAGACTGTGAAACATCAGGGGAGACATTTCACAGAAGGTGCAATTAGAGCTGCAGGATTTTGGATTGTAGGAGCGAAAAGGGGCATCAGCGCATTTCTCTTCAAGTGTGTCACCTGCAGGAAATTGCGTGGAAAAACTGAATATCAGCAAATGGGTAACTTGCCATCGGAACGCCTGCAAGTTACACCCCTTTCACCTATGTGGGTGTCGATGTGTTTGGGCCATGGGATATTGTTACCCGACGCACAAGAGGGGGACAGGCCAGCTCCAAAAGGTGGGCTGTTATGTTCTCATGTCTGTCAACAAGAGCAGTCCATATTGAGTTGATTGAGACAATGAGTACGGACAGTTTCATTAACGCATTGAGGCGGCTTTTTGCAATCAGGGGCCCAGCAAAACAAATCAGATCTGATTGCGGCACAAACTTTATTGGCGCCTCCCGTGAACTGAAAATGGCTGAATCAAATCTGTTAGTCAAGGACATCGAAGGTTACCTCAACAAACAAAACTGCGCATGGATCTTCAACCCACCTCACGCATCCCATATGGGTGGTGCCTGGGAGCGAATGATCGGAATTGCCAGGCGGATCCTCGACTCCATGTTCCACGACTGCAAAAGAATGCCTTTAACACATGAACTGTTGTCAACTTTTATGGCTGAAGTGTCTGCCATAATGAACGCTCGCCCTCTCGTTCCTGTGTCCACAGACCCTGAGTCTCCTCTCATCCTTACACCATCAATGCTGCTCACCATGAAAACAGGATCGACACCACCGCCTCTTTGAACTTTGAAAATGGAATACTTCTGAAGGAACAGTGAAAGAGAGTGCAACGTCTCGCTGACATGTTCTGGTTCAAATGGAGACGGGAGTATCTCCACACACTTCAGTTGCGCCACAAATGGCAAGATAAGAAACAAAGTCTCAAAGAAGGGGACATTGTTCTGCTTAAAGACTCACAGATGAAGAGGAACGAGTGGCCCATGTCTATCGTCACCAAAACCTTTCCAGGCAAGGACGGACTTGTCAGGAAAGTCGAAGTAACTACTTCTCATTCAGGCAACAAAAAGACATTTTCTCGCCCAGTAACAGAAGTGGTTTTACTCTTGTCCCCGAGCGATTCAGTGACTGATTGTTTAAATGTGGGATAGTTAATCCCAGGCGGGGAGTGTTATGTTTATTGTAGTTAATTAATGTCATGTTATTTCTTGCTGAAATACACCATCTAGTGGTCGCTTTAAGTTACACCTTTAATGACAGTAGAAGAAGAACTCTAGACAGGAAGTTGTTGTTTTCTGACCATGCCTATGCGAGATGGTGGCTCATGTTCCTGGGTTCTCTTTTGGTGTTTGTTAAAGCATTGTCTGTAAGTATTACATGGTGGAAAATGACCACACACTTCTTTTTGTTGTTACAGTCAACACGTTTTAATGTGTGCTATTCATATGTTAATTATGACGGTAATGCATATGCTAATCACGGCGCTAATTGCTATGCTAACTGTTCTAGTTCTTTGTAATTGTTTTATTTGGTACAGTACACTGATGTACACTTTCTGTATGTGTTTATTTCACAGTTTCACAAAATAAGGAAAGAGCAGTAAAGTTCACTGAAGACATCTTTTGTCTGTGAAGTTTCTGGGTCCATGTTTAGCTGTTTGGATAGCTAGTTCAGCTTCTAGCAAGGCCATTTACACTTGCCCTCTCCGGGTGGGTGGAGAGTCCTTGCCTCAAGTGGAGGAGTTCAAGTATCTCAGGGTCTTGTTCACGAGTGAGGGAAGGATGGAGCGTGAGATTGACAGGCGGATCGGTGCAGCGTCTGCAGTGATGCGGGCGCTGTATCTGACCGTTGTGGGAAAGAAAAAGCTGAGTTGAAAGACAAAGCTCTCGATTTACCGGTCAATCTATGTTCCTATCCTCACCTGGTCATGAGCTCTGGGTAATGACCGAAAGGACAGGATCGTGGATACAAGCGATCGAAATGTGCTTCCGCCACCGGGTGGCTGGGCGCTCCCTTAGAGATAGGGTGAGGAGCTCAGTCACACGGGAGGAGCTCGGAGTAGAGCCGCTGATCCTCCACGTTGAGAGGAGCAGCTGAGGTGGCTCGGGCATCCCTGAGGAGCTGAAGGAAGTGTCTGGGGTGAGGGAAGTCTGAGTGTCCCTGCTTAGACTGCTGCCCCCGCAACCTGGTCCTGGATAAGCGGAAGAAGAAGGATGGATGGATAGACTCATCATTCATTCTCGTTGTATCTTCCCTGCAGAATAATGTGCTCAACACATTGAGTCACATGGTGCAGGAGCCTGACCCTCCAGTCCAGTCATGACTCACTGTCCCATACAAATGTCCCAGTCCAAGTCAAGTCCGTAGTACCACAGTCCTGAGCTATTATAAATTCAAAGTCCAGATACAACTACTAAGTATGACATCTGTTTGTATGAAATAAGAGATACCATCAGAAACTGTTGCACCAGCTTGATATCATCCTGAAGAAGCCAAAACCACTGAAATTGGTTTAGACCGTCTCACACTCACGTATGACCTGCTTTGATAATATAAATGTCAAAGATCCAATCAACTGTTTCAAACTGTGTTAGACTTGTGTTTGCACATCACATGCCCCTCCGATCTACGACAGACATTCTGCAGTTACATAGTGCACCTTTAATAATAATGTCAGAGTGTTACACTATGTATGAACAACATTCTGGAGTCACTAGAGGCTTTTTCACACACAGCGTCACACGGCTCTTCTCCCCACATTGAACTGACGTCCTGTTTATGTGAATGTGCACAAAACATGTCTCTGTGGACATTACACACAGGTTTAAGGCCAGTTTTCATTGCCCTGTGTCACACACAACCAAATCCAAAATGTGTGTATTTTGGCAAAAACACCTGTTTTAAGATTCTTTCAGTCCAGGTTCATGTGTAACATGCTGAGCTTATGGAATTTGGTGTTATTTGTTAGGCAAGTGTTTTTCAACCTTTTGTGAGTTGTGGCACACTTTTTGGGCTCAAAAGCTATTGCACACAAAAACACCACCAAATCAGAATATTTAGTTAAAAATATGGTATAATGACCAAAATAATGTTTGTGCCTCTGTCTGGTTCTTTAAATTTGGAAATTGTGATGGTCTTGTGTCATTTCTTTGGCAGAAGTTGCTCAAGACACGCCAAAAAAGGTAAATTACTCAATTACATCCACATTTGTGAATCGTTAATTCGAACAGCACTTTTTTTGGCACATGCTGATGTCAGTGGATTTATGACAGAGGCTTCTCCTTCCATGAAACAAACCCCAGAAGGCTATTGTAACCTTCTATGCAGAAGCCTGTGTGCGGCGTCTGACCAGAGCGTACTCTCTCCTGATGTCTCCCTTGATGAGGCATGAGTTTAGAAGCACGTTTCACGAGGTCCTGAGCCCAGAGCATCACGGACCTTCATGAGTAAAGCTACCGAACCAAGCAGGTGGAAGGTCCTCCAGTAGAACATTTACATAGTGCACCTTTAATACAGACTGTACATGTATTTACACAAGTGCATGTACAAAAGTATAAAATAACTGAAAACAGAGATGAGACTAAAAATGTCCCTTATATTTTGTCAGCGCATGTTTAAAATAATATAAACCTGAATGTTTTTGTAACATCTGAAGTTTGAAGCACAAAATGTTTCAGATGCATTTTAAAGATTAGGTTCAGATGTCACACACAGGAAGTTCAGATAAGACCAGCTCATAACAGGGGCACAGCCAGTCCTGGTTTAGACCTGGTTCAGTCTTTGTTTGGTCGTAGTAATTGATCCTTATTTCTCTTCCACACATGGATTCTGGAGGTCTGGTGTTTGTCCTGTTTCTCTGCTCTTCAGGTAAAACGTTTGATTCATTTATTGTTCAAAGACTCAGTTCAAACTTACAAACCTCTGGACGGGACTTGGAGGAGACACACAGACAAAATAACTGGAGAAATTATTTTATATGTAGACATTTTGACATGTTTGCAAAAAGTGCACTATTTTGGAAATCTACAGGGGTTCATTCCACTGAAAATGAACACAAAGTTCTCACATTTGAAAGAGAACAATGATATGTATTGTCAAATATCACAACAGCAGATAAACTGTAAAAGATTAGACCAAAATTCAAAGGAATTGAAAGGACTTTTAACGAACCAAGACTAAACCAGGACTTCACAAGGACTAAACCATGACAGACGGGCTGTTCCAGGACTGGACGGGAGCGGAGGTGGGAAATAAAGTGTCATAGCATGTATTTAAGATGTGTAAAATGGACCAGTGCTCATAAACCTTGTCTCTTAGTGGTTAATTTGACATTACATTCAATCGTGGGAAACTTTGATCTTCAGTCAAAAAAATGCTGGCGCATTCTGTCGAACTCATTGACAAACTGAAGATAGAAGCACTTCTGTATCAGTTTGGGTCAAACATTCAAATGTACAACAAGTTAAAAAAAGTGGATCAATGATCTATAATTATAATCTATAACTATAATCTGTAATTAGAATGTCTTTATTTATAAAAACACATCATTTTGAAGAGTGTTCAGAAATGCTGTGTGACTGAGCAGGTTTGTCATGCAGTGTTCAAACCAGCTTCAGTCACTCATCATCATCAATCTTCTATGAAATAACGGATGCTTATCTATTTGTGCATATTTGAGTTTTTTCCAGGGACTTGGGCTCAGAACACTCAGAGCGCTCAAACAGGTACATCTACTCACTGCATGAAACAAGTGGAGGTTTAGATTAGAATGACGTTTATCTGATTGTTGTCTTGTTCAGAACCAGGGAGATTCCTGTATTAAGTCCTGGTTCAGACCTGATTTGAACTCGTTGAGAAACTTGGAAAGAAGCCACTGTTAATTCTGCTTCTACACTTAGATAAAGGTGTTAGTCTGATGCATAATTCTTATTATTAATCCAGAATGTTTTGCTGAGGACAGCTTTGAGAGAGGGGGGAGAGACAGTTGGCAAATGTTGAGGGCTGGACTCAAACACTGCAGTGGCAAAAAACACACACATGCAACGCCCTCATCCACTGCAGCACCAGTGAAGCACAAGAATGTTATATTTTTAACTTCTCTTCTGCGATTTTCTGCCTCTTTGGACACTTACATTTGACTTCTTATAAACCCAAACACACATCTCATCTGCTCATCTCAAATACTGTCTTCTATCTAAAATTACCCATTAAAGTGGACATAACAGTGTTCATTTAACAATGTTAAAACTGTCACATCATTACCTTTATTGAAGTTTTTCTTTGATTGATGCATGTCTGGGTAATCTTGTAACAGTCGAGTAATCCTGTCCAGCATCTGAGGCTTGAGGGCTCAGAAAATATGAATTCACCTCCTCCTTACCCCCGCCCACAGAAGAGCAGGGCCTTTAGTTTTTAACCAGTTTCCACTTTTAAACTCTACATCATGTTGTATATGTATATGTTTTATATATATGTGTGTGTGTGTGTGTGTGTGTGTGTGTGTGTGTGTGTGTGTGTGTGTGTGTGTGTGTGTGTGTGTGTGTGTGTATGTATTGTCTTCTTTAACCTTAATTTGATCCATTTTGTGTTCATTTGGTTTGTATGTCTTGTCTGAGTCGTTGAGCAGAAGTGAGTGAGATGGGGTTAGAGTTTGCATGTCTGTCCTCTCACTGTCTCCTGTCTCCTGCAGAGTGTCCTCTCAGTGAGGAACACAGAGCTGATGTGCTGCTGCTTCTGGATGGATTCAACCACATCAGTTCAGAAGACTTCTCCAAAGTGAGAGATTTCCTGGAGGCTCTGGTCCAGATCCTCGGTGTGGTTGGTCTTGATTCGGTCCAGATTGCTCTGGTGAAGTGCAGTGGAGAACCTGAGGTTGAGTTTTACCTGAACACCTATCATGATGTGCCCTCTGTGGTCAGTGCAGTCAAGAGGCTGTCACAAAGTCCTCCTTCTCCTGGACACCTGACCACCGATGATGTGAACTTTGTTCTGAAAACTTTAACCCAAACAGGTGGAGGAGACAGACTCGATGCTCCTGATGCTCTGATTCTGATCAGTGACAGAAACTCATCAGGCATCAACACAAACAGTGTTTTAAGTTGGTGGAACACTGGTTCGAAAGTGTTGATAGTTGGAGTTAAAGACGCAGATTACATAGACTTAAAGGACATTAGGAATGATTGTGATAAACCTGAAGTCTATACTGTAGAAGACTTTGATGGTTTCCCAAACATTTTGAAAGAGCTAACTCAGTCTTTGTGTCGTTGGATCAAACAGAAGCTCGGTAAGTTGTTGGACGCCATGTGTCCTTTTCCTTTCATGGGGACAAGAGCTGGGTTCTGAGGCGAAGATAACAACAAATATAGCCGCAAGCGGCAATGATTGGCCCTCGCCCGCGCCATGCCGCCGCTGCCCCGCCTCCTCATAAAATACTTACGTCTAAAATGTGGTCAAAGTTTGCGGCTGTGCTGCACAAACACCGTAATACTTGTGCTAAAATCTTGGACAACTTTTGATGTCCCACTCATTAAGATCATTTTCACCAAATTTCAGGATGGTCGGGCTTACGCCTGAGGAGGAATTCGTAAAAGTACATAGTGCAAATTTGAGAGCTTAAAATTCTGGGCAACTTTGTGGCTTCTCTGCAAGGACACCATAATACTTATCCAAAAAATTTGGATAATTTTTGGTGCCCCACTCCTCAGCATGATTTTCACCAAATTTCACCTTGGTCGAGCTTACGCCCAAGGAGTAGTTCGTAAAACTACGTAGTAAAGAAATTTGCAAATACTAAATGCTTTTGTAAATGCATAAAACACACAACTAAATTAGAAGTTACTTATTCAACTCTCTACAGTTCAGATCTTATACTTCTATTTAACATTTACCATCAATCTGTTGTCAATACAGAAAAGAATAAAATAAATAAATAAAATAAAGAGTGAGCAGTGAGCACCAAAAAATGTAGTTTTCTTTACATGAACAATAAATACAGTAATTATCGTGACAGGCCTTAGTATCGGTCTAATCATGAGACTTTAGTAGATTCTAGTGGAACATAACAACAATTCAATTCTATCTTCAGACGTGACACGACCTGAATCTCTGAGGTTTTCTGATGTTCAGCCAAGAAGAGCTCGAGTCTCCTGGACTTACAGTGGCAGCAGTGTGGGGTGGTTTTTTCTGTCCATAAAACCTGACCAGAGAAAGGTCTGGGTCCTGGGACACAAAAGGACCACAGAGATCCAGCACCTGAGGCCCAACACCTCCTATGAAATCATACTCACTGCACAGGAGTCTGGACGGAGTGTTCCTGTGATCGGACGTCTGACCACACCACAGGGTACAGCTCTTACACATCCTCCTCCTCCCCCTCCCCAGACACCTCGTCCTGCTCCTCCCCTCCCCAGACACCTCCTCCTGCTCCTCCCTCTCCCCAGACTCCTCCTCCAGCCCCTCCCTTAAGTTGTCCTGTGTTTGTGTGTAGACTGGGTGCGACTGAGCGGTGGTCCCAGTCGGTGCTCTGGTTCTCTGGAGGTGCACATAGACCAGATGTGGAGCTCGGTGTGTGCTGAGGACTTTGGTCGGGCAGAGGCTGAAGTGGTCTGCAGGGAGCTGGATTGTGGAGGTGTGTCTGACCTACAGGGGGCGCTGTTCACAGAGGGATCAGCTGTGGGGAGGTCCTTTCACTGCAATGGATCAGAGACAGCTCTGAAGGAGTGTAAGAGCTTTGAGACGCGCTGCTCAGCTGCTGCTAACATCACCTGCACAGGTAAAAGGGGCGGAGCCTTCACCATTTCATTCTATATTCTATTCCTATTCCATATTAGAGTTAAGGCACACTTGGCAGGTTTTAGAACCCCCCCCCACTCACTGATGTTGGCTTATTTTATTTTATATTACCTGTTTTTATGTAAATTATATCAGCCTTTTAATTCTAAGGGTAAAGTTAATAATAATAAACATCATATGTTTCTGTCTGTGCGTCACCAGAGTGGCACCTAAAAAACTCCAACAACTTGTTTCAAGTTATATGTTAATCGTATGTTGTTTGTGTCCAGAGGATGTGATGTTGTGGCTCCATGGACTGAACTGTTTTGGTTCTCTGTGGCTGAGACTTGAGGACCAGTGGAGACCAGTGCACACTGTAGACCAGGATCAGGACTTGGACTTTGGGTCTGCTCTGTGTCAACATCTGGGCTGTGGTTCTGCAGTTGATGTCAGTTATTTTGGTAGCAGTGGCCCGCTCTGGTTTCTGGACCCTGAGTGTGTGAAGCAGAGAACTGGCCTCAGAGACTGCCTGGTCCACGACTCTAACAGCCTCCAGGACACGGACAGTCTGAGACTGACCTGCTCAGGTCTGTATTATTACAACATTTATTTGTAAAAGTCATTGATTATCCAAAAAGTCAGTATAGAGTAAAGGCCAGGCTTGACCAAAATCATTTATTGGAAGAATGTCACGATTGACTAAGGCAGGATTGACATAAATAAACCAATTTATGAGTCTGTGAAAAGGATTTTCTGAATGGAAAACAAGAACAAATTCTGATTATTAATAGTCTGATTATACGGAGCCCCACATGTGACATTAGCAAAATATAATATTTTCATGTGGCCACGAGATATTATCACATTTCCATGTGGAAAAAAAAAAAAGTTTTTTTTCTTTTTTCTTTACATGTGGGAGAGTTAATTATCTTGAGGGAATTAGTTAATTATCATGAAGGAACATGATAATTATCTTGAGGGAACGTGATAATTATTTTGAAAGGCCGAGCACACTTGACACGCACCAGAAGCGGAATCCAGCACGCCAGAGAGAGTGACCGATCACCTTCCAGATGTGTCTTATTTAAAGGTAAATGCATTTAACTACTCTCAAATTGTGTTTAGAGTTTTATTGTGTTTGGATTAAACAAGGAGTTAAACTAACCAGAAATCAACAATAGGCTAGCTATTATAAATAGCTCGTATTATAAATAGGTCGTATTCACAATACAAATCAAAGATTTATATTGGAAGCCAAAGTGGCAACATTGCATCTTTCCCATAGCTAATTCAGTTCACGTTAACAACATACTTTTGCTAATCGAACCAAATGTCCAGATAGACGATTCTCCCCCTCACCTGTAGAGGCACTGTGGGATCAGTCAAAGAAATTACAGGGAAACGTGGGAGAGACTAGGCTGTCTGATTCACGTCACATAAACAAACTTGGAGCAGGACTTTAGCGCTGTTTAGACTCATTCTTTGGCTTACCACAACCTACCCCAAATGTGCAGACTCAGTGTGAGCAGCAGCTGAGATGTCGGAGTGTTGGCATGTGTTTTCTCGTCAGGAGGAAAAGACAGGTGAGTACAGGGCTATTGCAACAACACATCATCAGTAGGGTAATACTAACCTCTCTCATGACGGTCTAAGCCCAGCTCACGTTCCCAATTAGTGGGTGAACAATCCAGCGCTTGGTGAATTCTGCTTCACAATGATAGGAAGAGCCGACATCGAAGGATCAAAAAGCGACGTCGCTATGAACGCTTGGCTGCCACAAGCCAGTTATCCCTGTGGTAACTTTTCTGACACCTCCTGCTTAAAACCCAAAAAGTCAAAAGGATCGTGAGTACAGGATAATAGAAACATGGAAATAAATCTCCGTTGTTTTATAAAACGAGCTCTTAAACGTTTGACATTAGCATGATTTACCTTTACAACTTAATACTGGATGAATTGCCGAGAACTTTTCTCCACAATAAAGCAGCTAAAGTGTTGTTTTCTACATTTGTTAGAGTAACATTGTTTATGAAATTACTGTTGGGAACTCCTTTTACTTTCACGTCTATCTGCGTTATTGATCTCACACAGGAGTTTGTTTTGATCCTGAGCCTCTTACGCGTCTCAGCGTAGATCATGTCACGGTCACTTCCTTTGGTTCATTTGTGTTCACAATTTAAACAAATTGCTCCAGGGTTTGATTGCGTGTTCGGTCTATTCAGGCAAACGAACCCTGATTCTAATCAAAAGTGTATTATGAATGCAACCTTAGTGGTTTGTCCGTTTTATGTTAACGTTTTTAGGTTGGCAGCCAAACACGCCCCGCTTTATGTGAATACTGAACTCCTGCACTGAATTCAGCTTAATGCACAGGGCAATGGTAACATGTGTCTTGTTTGTGATACAGGTTCTCCAAATTAAAAACTGACAAAGTATTATAACTTCAGTCAGAAGAGGGCGCCCCAGGAGAGTGTATGAACCACTGCTACAACGACCTGTGCCCCTATTATCTGAATGAAGGCATTGATTTTAACTTTGTGTTTGGGAGTTACAAAAGATCTTTTGTAATGGAGAGTGAAGAGGACCTGCTTGCCTTTCTCCATAACTGAAATGTGGAAGAATCTCCAAAATGATAAGGTAGCATAAGTGCACCAGTTTTATGGTAGTGTGCTGTGCTGTAAATCAGTGTTTCCCAACCAGGGGTACGGGGACCCCAAGGGGTACGTGAGCAATAACTAGGGGGTACTTGGAATGGTTGCAGGTGATGAAATGTACTTTTTCTGAGTAAACAGTGTTATTTGTTGTAAATTCAGCATAGTTTTAGAGTATCTTGGACCATAAATATAAATAAAACCAAAATTTAATACTAATATTTGACAGTACCCGACTAGTAAATGCATTTATTTGACTGAAACTCAAGTTAGGGGTACTCTTGAGTGTGAGACAAAGCTTCGGGGTTACTCAAGACAAAAAAGGTTGGGAATCACTGCTGTAATTAACTGACATAAAAGACAAAAAAATATTTAAACTTATGCTTATACAACGCTTATTTTCAGATTGATTCTTCAGTCATTCGCTTCATGTCTGATGCAGACCTGGCAAAGTATATCCCTCGGTTTGCAAAATAGCAATGGTGTCTTTTTGCCGTCAAAGTCAACCAGGAATTTCAAGGAGTGAGCTGCTGGGGAAAATAAAAAGTAAGATCTTAGCTAGCAGCATGGATAAAATAATTCAAGCTACACAAAGGCATATGGGAAATGAGAGCGCAAAAAGAAAGAAAAGAAGAATTGAACTTGGATGGATGAACTTTAGCAAAGAAGACAATCAATACAAACAGGTGCGCACACCAAAAGGTGGTGGTACCAGACATTTATCTGACAGACATGCCAAGGGAGATTAAAGAAATGGCAGAATCTATCTTTATCCCCAATGGAAAGTGAAGATCGTTAAAGTTGGAAGACCATTACTGCAGCATTTGTGATTTTTTAGAGAATGAGATTGATTTTGACAGCACAGCTGAAGAGTTATATGAAAGAAATATGGTAAAAATGCTCAGATTATACCTTTATACTAAACATTGCTTAACCCAAGCAAGAACAGAAGAAGAAGAAAGATCTGAAGCTGAATTAATTCAAATAGACCTGAGTGAGGAGACCGAGATTGTATTCATCAATGAAACAGTGGACCAATCAAATGAGCAGTCAATGGAACTACAAGAAAATGCAGGTGGAGAAGGTTCAGATGCTAAAATACTGGCTGTGAGTGCAGCCCAAAATGCAGTGGTGTCACGTGACGATTGCACTGAAAATGAAGTAATTTTGGGGGCATCTGTGAATAACTCTGACAGTCTGGATGACACATTGCCTTGGGATGGATCAAAGACAAAGCTGGTGCTTGTCATAAGTAGAGTTTTCTGAGCTTTTACAAGCCTCTGCTGACCCTGAAATAATAGATAAAGATGTGAGTATCAAAAGAAAGATGTCCAATGGAAAGATAGAGGAAAGAGAGGGTTCAGGTGTCTTTCGGGGTTGTCTTTCTGAGTTCTGGGGTGAGTTTAACAGCAAATGCACCTTTGGGAGGGATGCAAAAGTTCCATATCTCAGACATGAATATCAACCACCAGAATGGCAGGCAGTGGCAAGGATTATTTTAGTTGGCTGGAAAAGTGTGCTCTTTTGCTCGCTCTCCCTTTTCTGGGAGGAAATTTTGTACGGCACATCATACACCCGTTTAACGGAAAGCTTCCTCCAGTATGTGACGAAAGAAGAAGAGGAAATTCTCTCAAATCCATTAAAATCATTTCACTCTGTCAACAAAGCGTAACTGCTTGATGTGTTGGATGTTCATGACTGCCACTGTAATCCCACAGAGAACACAATCAAGGAAATAGTGTCACAGTTAGCACAAAAAGTGCTGATTCAAACTCCAAAGTATGTCATAGAGTGCTGGAAACCCTCTGTCAGACACTTTGTATCCTCAGTGGCTTGTTGAAATAACACAGGAGCATATACCAACACCAAGATAAGTTTGTGAAGTCCTGGAAATTCCAGAAAATATAACATCACCTCAGGACACTGTGGCCAGACACTTAAAGAAATACATGGGGGAATGTGACAATAACATGCTGAAAAGCTTCCTCCGCTTCTGCACAGGTGCAGATATCTTATTTGGCCAGCCTATCACGGCCCAGTTCATTGAGACGTCCCAGTTTCAGTGTAGACCTCAAGCACACACATGTGGGTCTCATTTGATGCTACCATAAATTACCAAAACTATCCAGATCAAAGGAGCGATTTCAACACGGTGCTCACTAGTTCAATCTGGGTTGTGGACATAATCAGTCATTGCAGTTGCATATTTATTTTTGTTTTTTTCCTGTGTATTTTAGTTTGATTTGGTGGCTAATATATGCCTGCATTGTTTCCTAAATTTGCATAAGCAGACTAATTTTACTTGAACATTTGATTTTTGCTTTAGGTTCAAAAGTGGCACGTTTACAGAGCACAAAAGAGCTAGACTCAAGATATATATGCACATTTCAAACTGAGAAAAAGGTTGGAACAGCTACATTTAATTATCTTAACTAGTTAAAACTGTTTGGGCAGTGTAAGTGTACAAACAATGTCAATAAATACAGTATTTTATTTCGATACAGCAGTTTTATAGCATGGCAATAGCCCTGTGCTATTTTTGTTTCCACAAAGACAATGTTGAAAGACAATTTTTATGTCTGTGTTAATAAACCATTGTTGAAACATATCTTCTTGTTTAATTCTCTGTTCACAGTAAAATAAGTTGATTTGTAGCCATCTTTGGGGGATATTGAAGCAACTAGCTACTTTATTGAAACAATCTTTATTCAAACAGCTGAGTCCGAATGTTATCCCACAGTGATAAATACAGTTCCAGAGCTGGAATAGCCTGACATAATTGTTCCCTTGTAATAATGCAACAATCAAAAAAAATCTTCATCACAAGGAACGCAAGTCAGGAACTTGCAGCTCTCTTTGCAGGCAGAAAGTCCATTGTACACAGGTGAGGTGCATGGTGCATTACATCCTGAAGGCACACCTGTATTTGTTGAGGGCCTGATGCGATGTGAGTTCCAAACGTTTTTAATGTTATCTAGGTCCTCCTGCAAAATAATGGATATTAATGTTAATAAAATAGTACAGGAGTGTTATCAAAGCAACATACATTTATGAGGAGTGAAAAATACCTGAATGAAAGTCATGAAGCAAAATCCCAGCTTAAATGACCTTTAACTTTAAGGTCTGCCCCCCCAGTTGCATTAACCAGTTTTTCCATTGCAGCTTTAACTCTTGCAGGATTTATTCATCCCAACCATGATTTCTTCTGCAAAGTTCTTGTAATAGGAGTTTGGCTGGCAGTGTTGCTGGTGATAAATAACCAAGAGGATCGTATACTGAGGCGATCAGTGATAGAATTTCTCGGCGGGTGAGTAATTTCGTTCTTGCCTTTGCATCCATTGTGAAGATAAAGTTATCGTTTTCCAAACACCATTGTAGCCCAAGGGCTATTTCAGTTGGGAGTTGGTCTTTGTCCAGATCAAGTACACTGAGATGTTTCAAGTGATCCTTTTCAGGAATTGATTGAAGAACCTTTCTGTTGTTGCTGATCCATTGTGTGAGATGAAACCCTCCTTGGTGACATAGATCACTGAGGTCGTTAGCAACTTGAATGGTTTCTTCTTCTGTAGGTGAACCCTTCAGGCAGTCGTCAACACAGAAATTTTTGTTGACAGTTTCAACAACTTCACTTGAAAACTCTTGGCTGTGATCTTCCGCACTTTTTCTTAGAGCATAACATGCACAGCTAGGAAATGAAACCGCTCCAAATAGGTGTACAGTCATTCTGTATTCAATCACTTCTTTGGACAAATCACCGTCTGCCACCATAGGAATCTGAGAAAGTCTTTGTGTTCTTTAGCCACTTTGACTTGGTAGAACATTGATTTAATGTCCGACATGAACGCCAGTGGTTCTTGTCTGAATCTCAACAACACACCAGTCAAAGAGCTTGTGAGATTTGGACCTTGGAGAAGATCATCATTTAGAGAAGTTCCTTTAAACTGTGCACCACAATCAAATATCACTCGTAACTTGCCTTTACGTGGGTGATAGACTCCATGATGTGGAATGTACTAGATATTGTTTTCTGCAGGTTTCAATTCATTGTCAGGAACTGGTTCGGCAAATCCATTCTTTAACACTTCTTCCATAAATGCTGTATATTCTTTGTGAAACATTTCATCCTTTTCCAGTCTTCTTTTCAGACCAATGAGACGCTGTTGTGCCAAACACCTGTTGTTGAATGGAAACTTCAAGCTGTAGTGCCCATCTTGAAATTTTACCGACTGCTGCATGATCCATATGAACTTTGTGTCTTCCTGAGACAGTTCCTCTTTATCATCTTCATTACAGCCCTTGAAGTCATGTATATATTGTTTTTCCAACAGATTTTCCAAAGTGTAGCTAGAAGTGCGATTTACACAGAGATTACAGCTCATATCAGTTTCATTGCGACCATTTTCACCTGAGCCACTGACGACCCATCCCAACAGAGTCTTCATGGCGTATGGTCCTTTTCCTTCACTGTTCACAACCCCCCAGGGTTCGTGCAGCTTTGAGACATCTGTGCCTATCAACAGATCCACTTCAGCATCAATCTCCGGCAGTTAAACTTGACACAGGTAAGGCCATTGTTTTAGGTCTTCTTGTGTGGTGACATTAGCGGTGTTAACTGGCATTTGTTTTTGAGTGTACACAGTAGGTAGGTGGTAAAACTCATTTCCATTTAAGCTTGAGATTTCCAGATCTCAAGCTTCAAGCTCAAGATCTCTTGTTGCATTGTTTGGCAAAATGACCCACTTTCAAATACTTAAAACAAGCTCCTTTGTCCTTCAAAACTTATTTTTTCATGATGTTCTTTTGCAGTGAACTGTTGGCAGCTGTTAATCAGAATCAGAATCGGTTTATTGCCGTTGTCAGTGATAAAAAATTCACAAACATAGGAACTTGCTTCGGCGCAAGGTGCAACATAAAACGATGAATAAAATCTAATACAATAAAATATATAAAAGAGGCATGCATAAAATTAAGAGTAAAATAGATTAAAACTATGTACAGAAATGTACAGTTGGCAGATAGTGCAATGTGCAAATGTGGTAGTGCAAATAGATAGTTCTTATATAATACATAGTAAAAGTGGCAGGTGTTATAAAGTGTTCATGAGTCCAACGGCAGAGGGAGGGAAGAAACTGTTCTTGTGGCGGGAGGTTTTGGTCTGGATGGACTGTAGCCTCCTGCCCAAGGGGAGTGGCTCAAATAGTCCGTGTCCAGGGTGAGAAGGGTCAGCTGTGATCCGACCTGCTCGTCCCAGAGTCCTGGAGACGTACAGGTCCTGAACAGATGGAAGGCTGCAGCCGATCACCTTTTTGGCAGAGCGCACAATGCGCTGTAGTCTCTGTTTGTCCCTGGCTGTGGCTCCAGCGTACCACACGGTGATGGAGGAGGTGAGGATGGACTCTATGATGGCCGTGTAGAACTGCACCATCATCTGCACCGGAAGCTTGGCTTTCCTCAGCTGCCGCAGGAAGTACATCCTCTATTGGGCCTTCTTGATGATGGAGCTGATCGTCGGCTCCCACTTGAGGTCCTGAGTGATGATGGTGCCGAGGAAGCAGAAAGACTCCACGGTGGTGATGGGACAGTCTGTCAGGGCGAGGGGGGGGCAGGGGGGCTGAGACTTTCCTGAAGTCCACGATCATCTCCACTGTCTTCTGGGCGTTGAGCTCCAGGTTGTTGTCGCTGCACCAGGACACCAGCCGGTCCACCTCCCTCCTGTAGACAGACTCATCGTCGTCCGAGATAAGTCCGATGAGGGTGGTGTTGTCTGCAAACTTGATCAGTTTTACAGAGTCGTGGCTGGAGGTGCAGCAGTTGGTGTACAGGGAGAAGAGCAGAGGAGAAAGTACACAGCCCTGTGGAGTTCCTGTGCTGATAGTCCGAGTCTCTGAGACATTCTTCACCAGCCGCACGCACTGCCTCCGGTCCGTCATGAAGTCAGTGATCTACCTGCAGATGGAGTCAGGCACGTTGAGCTGAGAGAGCTTGTCCTGGAGCAGAGCAGGGAGGATGGTGTTGAACGCAGAGCTGAAGTCCACAAACAGGATCCTGGCGTAGGTTCCCGGGGAGTCCAGATGCTTCAGGATGAAGTGGAGGGCCAGGTTAATGGCGCCATCTACAGATCTGTTGGCTCTGTAGGCGAACTGCAGTGGGTCCAGGGCGGAGAAGGTGAAGGACTTGAGATGGGGCAGGACCAGGCGCTCAAAGGACTTCATGACTACAGGCGTCAGCGCCACAGGCCTGAAGTCTTTAAGTCCAGTGATCCGGGGCTTCTTGGGGACAGGGACGATGATGGACGACTTGAAGCAGGCTGGGACATGGCATGACTCCAGGGAGGTGTCTGTGAAGACAGGAGTCAGCTCATCTGCACAGTGTCTCAGGGTGGCAGGGGAGACACCGTCTGGTCCAGCAGCTTATCGGGGGTTGGACTTCCGAAACTGTTTTCTTACATCGTCCCTTTGTAATGAAGGGCCGGTGGGGGAGGTGGGGGGACCCGGGGTGGGATTGGCAGAAATGTCTATTGTAGTGAGATGGGTGGGGGAGGGGGTTGAGATTTCGAACCGTGAATAGAAGGAGGCTAGCTGTTCAGCCAGTTTCTGGTCGTCGGCAGCTTGGAGGGATTTGGGCTTGTAGTTTATGATCTGCCTAAGTCCCCTCCAAACTGCCGAAGGGTTGTTCGCAGAGAAAGACTGCTTTAGGCGTGTGTTGTACAGAGATCTAGCTCTAGACACCTCCTTGCTAAATCTGTACTTTGCACCTTTGTAGCTCTCTCTGTCCCCGGCTCTGAAAGCTGCCTCCTTCTGCTGCCTGAGCTGCCTCAGTTTGGGTGTGAACCAGGGCTTGTCGTTGTTATAAATCACACTGGTGTGCGTGGGAATGATACTGTCCTCACAGAATTGGATGTATGACGTCACAGTGTCCGTGTACTCATCCAAACCATCCGTGGCAGTTTTGAACACATCCCAGTCTGTAATGTCCAAACACGCGTGTAGCTCCTTCACTGCCTCGCTGGTCCACTTCTTAGAAGTCCTCACTACAGGTTTGGAGAACTTCAGCCTCTGTCTGTACGTGGGGATCAGGTGGATCATGGCGTGATCTGAGAGCCCTAGGGCAGCACGAGGAGCTGCACGGAAGGAACCACTCACTGTAGTGTAACAGTGATCCAGCGTGTTCTGCTCTCTGGTCGGGCATTTAATAAACTTTTCCTTTAAAACTCTTTCACCATTAAAGCTGCTCTTTTTGCCTCTGCTTGGGCTCGCAAAGTTGAAGATCTTGTGGAGTGGCTGGATTTGTAGGATTTTAGAGACACATCCAAAATATCACTTTCATCTTCAATACTCTTTAGATATTCTGACACTGAATCAATACATTCTTGAACACTTAATAGTTTAGCATTGAACCAGACATCATTTTTGGTTTTGTAAGATTCGGGCAATAAAACAACAAGATTTTTATGAGCACTTTTTTTTATCATAAATTAACTTTTCATATTGAGAAAATGTACCCTTCACCTCATTGTTGAACCCAGGTTGTAACATTAACTCAGTGAGTGTTTCTTTAACATTAGATGCCTTTTGTAAAAGAGATTTTCTCGTTTTCTCTAGGTCTGATATTTTGGCTAATAGAGCCTTTTCTGTTAATTGAATCACACGTTTACCTTTAACAGTTTATTCACTTTCAACCACAAAAGATGGTTTTTCAACACTCACTTTAGGTTCCATTGGCACATTTGAACATTCATTTACTTCACTCATTTTGTTTCAAAAACACAACAATTCAGTCCAACTTAAATACAGGCACCTTTAAAGTATATTTACAAACACAAATTTAGTACATTTTTTTCACTCTTTTAACCCACTTATTTCTATTTGTTAATATCAGTTCAGTTGCTTCACCAATGCATTGGATTTATATAGGCCTTTATTTTATAATAGTTCAGCTTTAGTGTGCACACCTTTTCTTTATGCATGAGTACCTTTAATGCAGGCTTCGCTTTTAGCAGGCCAGACAAGCCCGCTGGTTCTTCTTGGCTGCCCCAATCACGACCTTATTGAACCGCTCGGCACCTCCATATCTACTTCTTGGCCGCCTCAGGCACAACCTTGCCGACCCGTGCGGCACCTTCCTTCACCGGCCCCGGTCGACCGCTCCGCTCCGTGTCAGGCGAGCCCCAGTCTCCTAGCCTCGTTGGCTGCCGCGCTCCGCTCTGTGGCTCGGGAGGACCCAGTCGCTCCCGCGGCTCCGGTGTTGCGGTGAGTCCACCTCGTCAGTCCGCTCCGTGTTCCTGTCGTTGCATGAGACAATGCAGCCCGGAGCTTCTCCACCCATGCCCGGTAGATCCTGGTCGCTTCGGCTTTCACACCCAGTGCGTTGACTGACAGCGTTACTCACTTGCAGTCAAATCAAACTTCATGACTCTTGATCGAGAGCTGGTTTTGACATAATGTAGTGGCGCATTTGGGTCGGATGTACGTGTGCTATGATCTCTAAGATGAGGAATGAAAAACGAAAAATACTTAAAAGTCCGGTTGGATATGCCAATCCATTTATTGTAAAACATGAAATGATGTGGTAAAAAATAACTTACATGTTTGTTGTATTGCATAACAAAAAAGCACAGTCAAAACCGTATGCCTCTCCAGCACCACACCTGTGCCAGGACACTCCCAGAGCGCCCTCTGGTGTAAAATGGCTCCACCATCCGGTACATGCTATTTACCGGTGCCTCCAAGTGGTCACCTGTCACTTGCCTGTCAAAAAAATAATCATAAAATTAACTTGTTCCCTCAAGATAAGTATCACGTTCCCTCAAGATAATTAACTCGTTCCCACGAGAATAAAAACCCAAAACAAAACTTCATGTGGGAATGTGATAATTTCTCGTGGCCACGTGAAAATATTATATTTTGCTAATGTCACATGTGGGGCTCCGTATGATTATTTATTTTCCTATGGTATATAAAGTGAATGTCCGTAACTTTTGAAAATCATTGCAGAAAGTCTCATCTCTAGCTCCGCCCCGCTCACTCCCCCTCCCTTCCTGAGAGGACTAAGAGACACACCTCCCTACGGTAGATGCAGTTATACGCCAATTATTATCAAAAAATAACAACAAAGTTTACACGGTCAACTGGGACTTTCTACGAGTCTTTGACGTAAACGTGGTCGGTGTTTTAGTGTTTACCAAAACCTCCCTATGTTATTTGTAGTTCACGTTTTTTTTTTTGACTAATGCTAACAGGCAACATCATTTCTAAATAAACATACAAAAGATGTCAATTGGTTACCTGTTCAAAAGGAATATTGTCAACTCTTCATCGCTTTTGAATCCTTTTAGTTTACGAAGCTCTCTTTATCGCTTCAAACAGGCTCCTATATTCACGCCGTTGCGGTCTCTCAAGCGTTTTTCGGTAAGTTCAGTGGAAGGCAGTCGAGCAATTAGTAACTTCTGTCCAAGAGTTGGCTGCTCCATTCTAATCTGCTCTGGTCGGCAGTGCTGTGTTGATTCAGCAGCCACTTCCGCCTCAAACAAACTGTGCGTGTCCTGTTGATTGACAGCTCAGCTCAGACAAAGCCACAGCTGATTGGTCGAACTGGACGGCCAGAGAACTGTGAATGGTTGTGGCTACCGGCAAGGGGAGGGACTATAGAAGAAGAAGAAGAAGAAGAATTTTTATTTATAGAGCGCTTTTCCGCCTAATAGGCACCCAAAGCCTATGTGATATGTTATATTTGCAGACCACTTACATTACATTAAAGAACAGGGCCAGGTGGTCAAAATGATGAATTCTTTAAAACATGTCATTTTTAGTTAAAGTAGAGGAAATTACAGACATTAACTTTAAAATAAAATAAAAAATATCTATCTTGATCGTTTATAATAGTGACTTAACACTAACATCTACAGATTATTTGAGACCTCTGACTTTGCTGACTGCCCTCTTTCTTTCTCTCCACAGAGGCCTTTCCTGCTCTCAGAATCACAGTCTCGTCTGAAGGAGTTTCTCAGTCCCTGGTGCACAGGGCTCTTGTGAGGTCCGGCGCAAACTTCAGCGTCTCCTGCTCTTTAGTTGAACCGTTTAAGCCTGTCTTTTTCCACCTGTTTTCTCCAAGTGGGAATTACTCCCTGCCAGCTGTCAATCACTCCGCCCACTTCCTGTTCTCTGTGTTTGGTCCCGCCCACACAGGGGACTACACCTGTGGTTACAGTGAATCTGAAACAAGTAAAATCATAAAGAACATGACCCTTTACGTTGGTCCTGGAGGTAAAGTTCATTTCTAATTTGAAGATTCTTTCTGTTTTGATTATTTATGTTAAATATGTGTACAGTCCCAGACTCACATCTGCTCCTGAGAGCCGGGATCCATGTCCTCATCCTGCTCCTCTCCACCACTGCACTGTACTTCTACTGTCAGGTAAGAAACAGCACTAAAAGACAAGGACGTGCACAGGTAGAGCTCAGGTGGTGCTCATGCACCTGCCCCTTTGCCATACGTGCCCTTGTGGTCTGCCTGTTTATGAGGTTTAATATTTGCCCCAAGAAGACAGCAGAGACGTAAAATGCTGTTTTAACAAGACAACTAAAGAATCTCTCACTCTCACTCACTTATGCATCAGCTTTGCTGATAGGCCTTAAGCAGCTGTGAATCTAAAAGTTATTTCTAAAGAAGCATAAACATATTTCACACATTTTAAATGTTGTGCATACATTCCTTTTGAGCTGAAAAAGTGCCTTTACTTCATGGTAGAGCACCTGCCCCTCAAAATGTGCACGTCCCTGCTAAAAGAGGACCAGACTAGAACTACACCAAGGACTAATCAAGGACTACAACAGCACTAAAGCAGGAACTACAATAAAGCTATAATTATTTTTTTTGTCCTTGTGTGTCTTTTCAGACCACTAGAGGGCAACGACGTGGACAACTGTGATTTCGCTTCTGAGAATCCTGAGTCATTCTGAATCAATTGTGTGATATTTTCATCAGTAATATTATGACTTCTTTATCTTATCATACACCCATTATCCATTAATCATGATCATTAAAGCTGCACTATTTAACATTTCCACCTCCTGCTTGTCTCCATGGAGATGTTACAGCATTGCCTGTAGAATGTTCCACAGAATTGCATTAAGGCTCTATCCTGCATTTAGTCAAATACAGGTATTTTATTGTTCAAAAATACCTTGAAAAACAATGTTATTGCTGTGAGGGTCTCGTCTCCACAGATCTGACCTGTAACTTGGCCTTAATTATGGCTTAATGTACTGTCCGGACCAAATTAAAAAGAAAATACATTTGTTAGTTACATTGTGCACCTTTAAGTTATACTTCAATTAAGAGCTAATGGTTTTATTGCTTAAATAAAGTGTTAATGAATATCAAAAAGAAAAATTCACACATTTGGTACAATTTTTTTTATTTGTTCTGTCTTTCCGTCTAACACACTTCATATGTTGATCTTGTAAAAGTTTGTGGGAATTCTTTGAACAAATTGCTGAATGTTTTGGCTCCTAGTTTGTGGTGAGGTCGAGGTAAACACACAAAGTTGTAAACATTTCAAGAGTGTCTGGCTGCAGACCTTAATCCAGAGTCACCAGCCCCGCAGACCTTAACCAAGAGGCGCCTTAACCCACAGGTCCAGAAGTACGTTGCGCGGACGAAAGTAATAATTAAAAAAAAAAGGTTACGCCGCAGTTTATAGAAATATTGAAAGCACTGCAAATCAAAATATTGAACATTATAATCAGAAAATAAAAAAAACTGTATTGAAAAAATTAAAAACTTGAAAGAAAGATTACATGCATTACTACACTCATTCATCTCATTACATTCATAAAAAACTAAGGCCCTCCCATCCACCACTTCTTCATAAAATGTCCGCGTCTTCCACACAAAGTTCCACACGAGTTTAAAAAGCTCCAGCTCCTCCTCGTATTCTTCATTGTCTGATTCCAGTCTCCATCATTATTGACGATGGATCTATATCTACAAATTCACATTAAATTTGCGATTAACAGTAAACTTCACCCCTAGTTTTTCAGAACATGTTACTTAAAACTCCACTTCAACGCCATTAACATTAGAAGCGATAACGTAAAGAGCGTGTGGTGCTGTAAGATCTAAATATACACTTCACAGCACGAGACAAATTCTAATCATCACATTTTGTTAAGATTAATCAGCGGATAGCCAAATATTTCATTTAGTTTCTACCTAGTTATAAATGAACAAGAAGAGGAATGATTGAATTAAAAACATAAGGTGCCGTGTGTGTTGATATTGGTTATTTTTGACACATCCGGGCTCTGGTAGGGACCTCTGGGTTAAGGTACGGGTCACGTGGGCGCCTCCTGGTTATGGTCTGCGGAGAGGCGACCCTGGATTAAGGCCTGCAGCCAGACGCATCTCAAACATTTCAAAGGACGATCAATAATATTTGACTGCAACATCTCCTCACAAAGCATTCTGAGAAGATTGTGAAGTAAATGCAGTTATGGGGGAATATTTGATCATTACTACTGGCTTATCTGTACTCAGTCTCCTCCTGTTTGTCAGAGTGCGTGTGTGTGCGTGTCTGAGTGTGCACGTGTGTGAGCATGTGTGTGTGAGCATGTGTGTGTGAGTATGTGCACGCTTGTCTTTGTGTGTGTGATTATCTAGATGGGTTGTATGGTCATGTGGGTTGGGCGGAGGGGAGGGGGGCTTCGGTAGATTGTGGGCTTGTGGCAATGTTTTTTAATTCACTGTAAAGCACTTTGTGTTACATTTTATATGTATGAAAAGCGCTTCATAAATAAAATTTGATTTGATGATTTGATTTGATTATTTAGTGATAAGAATAAAATCATGTCAGCACTGGATGATCACAGCTGGATCAGGTTTAACTTTGACTGCGGTGAGTAAGTGAGTAAAACAGAGAGAATAATTTTAAGTTTTCTTACTTCAAAATATGGCCTGCACTTGTCATTTTTATGCATGAGACGTACAAACGATGTGACCAGATGTTGTAATGTTACATATGTGGAATATATCCTGTACATAGATTTGTGTTTAGTTCTTTATTCTTTGTTTAATTAGTTGTAAAGTGGTATTTTACATCATGTTTAAGAAAGTGTTTTTACTGTTTTGATTCTAATGAGCACAACAGAGCTGCATCTGCTGCTCTTTGTAAAGACCATCACATGTGCTTTACGGTATTTAAGGTTTATATAAAATGATGAATAGACTGTAGTAATAATAATACATTATATTTAGCCTCAGTCTGCATTCACAATGTTCTATTAATCTATGTTTTAATTCTACATAAGGAGTGTGAATAAAGTTCTTGAATTCTTTTTAATATTTTCATTGTATTTTAAGAGTATTTAATTTAAGTATTTAATTTCTTTTTTTTAAGAAAGTTATATACTATGTGTGATGTCTCCTACTGTTTGTCAATTCCTCTCTTTGGTTCTGGAGGTGCAGTGGTCGGAGGTGCCACTGGGGGCTCCACAAGGGCCCAGTGACCTGTGGATATAAAAGGCTGCTTCTGCTGATCTCTCTCTGCCTCCAGACCTCGGGCCACACTTTTGTTTCTTTCATGCAGCACACACTACAACCAATGTTCCCTCTAATTTTTCATTAGTCTAAGCAAACACAAAAACTCCCTGAGCAGTACCTTGGACCACTGTGGCCACATCGGGGTCACACTCGTTCTAAACCTGAGATCAGCGCTGTAACAGTCTTTCTTGGGCACTTTTCACAAGACTTTGTTGGCCTTCATCCATTAATGAAGCATCCCTGGATAGAATTCTGAGTTTAACTTATAGCAGGTAACTTTGAAAGCTGGGGGGGGGTCTGGGGGTCCTCCCCCAGAAAATTTTCAACAGAATGGATGTAATATCCTGGGATTTGGGGTGTTTTAGATCAACAAACTCAAATGTTACAGTGATACATTTTACGATCATGCAATAAGGTAATGGCAGACCCTCCACACAAAAGTTCCATAGTGCACCTTTAATCATACATTATGATTGCAGGCTACTTCTGCCCAAGATTCAAATGGAGGCTTTGTTTATCAGAAGAAAACTTGTGGCACAGTTGGGTTAATCTGTGTAGGTCACATGCTGCTTATCACTTGTGTCTAAATCTGTTGTGTTTCTCTGTGAGCTGCACTGTCCTCTCTGTGATCACAGCCCCTCAGCTATAATTTGGTTTAGGTAGAATTAATAATTAAAAAATGAATATCATCATTAAGTTGTGTTCAAATCAGGGTCATAGTGTTTTTTCCCTCCAAAGCTTTCACAATTTTCTGATGCATTTTAATATAAAGATTGACTCACATCCAGCAACACTTCTGTGCAATATTCATTTAATTCTGTATTAATTTAATTCTGTAATTCTGTGCTTAAATTTCCCCTGGAAGCCTCTGGACAAAGTAACCTGTGTGTCATGTTTAGATCATAAGCCCATGTTTCAAATAGGCCTTATAATTGATAATATGATCATTTACAGTAAACTCTTGACTAATGATGTCATTGATTAGACTTTACTGTAGCTCTGACACAACAAGACAGTCTTCTTTAGCCTAAATAAACTTTCCGTCAGTGGCCATTCATTTTCATTCTTCCAATTTTCACTTGGGTTTATTCTGTGCATAAAGCACTTAACGCCTCGTTACGCATGCGGCTAATTTGCATATCAATCCACGCAAAAACTGTGCAAAGCGCTAAACTTTGTAGACGCGCTGTGGCGTTTGCTCTGATTGGTTCATGATTCTTCACTGGTGCTGAGGACAGAGGAGTCCGTGTCTGTGCCGCGCTGCTTACAACGTTTACACCGCTGCCGCGTAACGACGCCTAAAGACGTGCGGAGACAAGTCAGATCCAAAATGAATGAACTCAAATCAAGTTTGTCATCGTGAGTTCTGAAAGTTCGGGGTTGGGTTGATTAAATCTCCAAAAGTACACAGTCTGACCCTGGATAAGTTTGTGTCTAATGTGATGGTTTGACTCCAGAGGCAATGATTTTAGTGGGACTACTTTTCCATGCATCAGGTGGAGGAGCTCGTCGTCTGCTGGCACAGTGTACTACCACCAAATATTTTTAGGGGTCTGCAGCAACGGGCCGTAATGCGTCACTTTCAACCCTGATGGGGAGCGCAAATCTTTGCGGTAATTTGCGCTATTCTAGACGCATTAGTTCGTCAGCTGTTTGTTCTCAAAACTCCGTAATAAATACAACGCGGGTTGGTCCAGAAGAAAGACTAGTTAAAGCGTATGGGATGTAGAACTTCAGTTCCCGGAGCCTTTGATTTGGCGCCATGTGCTGTTTATCATCAGGTGTATTTAGGTGCACGTCTCTGTGTGTAGCTCGCGCCTCTCGCTCTCTTTCTTTCTTGTTTTCTCTCGTGCGCGACAAAGATTTTCTCTGCGCGATGCCCCTGGGAGATGTGCGCAATTACGCACGCGCGCAGCTTAGAGGGAACAGTGACTACAACACTTCCATACATTAAAGGTTTTCTGACACCCGAGCTTCAAATCCTTAACAATATCCTAAACTCTGAAAGCCTGGTGGAAATATTATAAAATCAATAATACCTCTTTGGCACCATCTAATTTCACACCATCAGGAACAACCTAGACCTCATACGAGACAAAACACCAATACATTTCCACTCAAGGGCCGAGAGAGGCACCACACACCTACAACACCTGATTCAACACAACACACTGGTCCCGTTTCCACAAATGGTCCAGAAGTTCAGCATCTGGGACACACAATATCTAGAATATCACCAACTCAAACACTGATTCAAAGAGCTTATAACACAAAACATAAATCTCATCATCCCCCACCAATCTCAAGACTAATGAATATCAAATCATCAAAAAGACTAACAGCAAATATTGACAGAATTAGAATACAATCAGATAAATAGTGAGAAAAAGACTTAGGGATGACTCCTGATGCCAGCTTCTGGACCCAGATGTGCAATAACATCTTCAATATGTCTGACAATGCAAACCTACAACTCATTCAACACAAAACACTACACAGAGTACAGTTCACTGGACAGAAAATGGCGAAATTCAGTTCAATCCCAGACCAATGCACCAACAGCACACACAACTCCACTGACTCTCATTCACGCCTTATGGTTCTGTTCAGCTGTTTTTCAGGTTTGGAGGCAGGTGACAGAATGACTCTCTGCTCTTATGGACTGCTGCATCCCTCACTGCCCTTCACTCTGCCGACTTAGAGACACTTCTGTTGTAAACCTGGACCCAGCTGACAATCAACTCCTCTTAGTCGCCCAAACTATTGACAAAAAACAATACTTATGAACAGGAAATCAGAAAATCAAATCGGCCTCCACCAATGGAAAAATCTACTTTTAGACCATATATCCATTGAGCAATCATTTACCACAGTCGACACAATAGAACCTCCCCCTAACTGGAATATCCTCACACATTTCTAACAAAATTAATGATTTCATTGTATGAATATTATTACTGTCTATGTATCTTTTATAATTATTATCATTGTTAATGCCATTATTGTTATTTTTCTATTATTATTAATGTAATTAATTAAAACGTTATACATTTAAAGGGATGGCCTTTTTAAAATGAGATGTCACGTAAAAGGCTTTGCAAAAGTACATGTGGGAGTGGCTCAGGGGTAAAAGTGTGAGAAGCACTGCTCTAACAGCCTCTGTGCAGAGTCAGCAGAAAGATCTGAAGAACGTGTCAAGTCCGAGTGCTTGATCCACGAGTACCAGACTCCTGTAGAGCTCCTGCAGTTGTGCTCACGCTGGGCCAGAACTAAAGGCACACTTTAACTTCAAGTGTACTTCTGCATTGATTGGGGTTTTGATTTAGGGAAAATATTTCAACAATTCAAAAACTGTATTAATACTGATCACAAATGCTTTTCAAAAGCAGTGTTTGCATAATTGACTTCAATAAAATCCCAAACTAAAGTTGAACCAATGATTTTTGGGCGTTTAATTCACTAACTGATATGAGTGAATTGTTCACCTATTTTCCCACTATTTTATCAAGAATCACATCAATATGTCAGTCTCAATATCTGTGAAGGTTACAGGCTTTATAATAAAGTGTATTTCTCACAGACATCTCCAGCAGGAACACTTTTTGATGATATTAGCAAGTAGAAAGTGAATCAGATGTCCAGAAATTGCAGATTTGGGAAACATTCTGCAGAATCTAAACTCTTTAAAAGCATAATTGTTCCATGTAAGGGTCGATAATTTTTAATCTGATTAGTTTTTTAGATGTTGTGTTATTTTTTTAACACATTTATTTATTTTATTTTATTAATGATTAACTCCAAAAGCTACATTTCTGACTCTTTGTCATTCATTCTTGCTGTCTCTTCTCTGCCAAATAATGTGCTCAACACATTGAGTCACATGGTGCAGGAGCTCTATAGCCTGACCCTCCATGACTCACTGTCCTGTACAAACGTCCCAGTCCAAGTCAAGTCCGTAGTACCACAGTCTTCAGTCATAATGAGAACCTTGTCCAGATACAACTACTTTTCAAGTACGTCATGTTTGTGTGAAATAACAAGAGATACCATCAGAAACTGTTGCACCAGCTTCATATCATCCCTGAAGAAGCCAAAACCACTCAAATTGGTTTAGACCGTCTCACACTCATGTATGATCTGCTTTGATGATAAAAATATCATAGATCCAATCAACTGTTTCAAACTGTGTTAGACTTGTGTTTGCACATCACATGCCCCTCTGATCTAAGACAAACATTCTGCAGTTACATAGTGCACCTTTAATAATAATGTCAGAATGTTACACTATGTATGAACAACATTCTGGAGTCACTAGAGGCTTTTTCACACACAGCGTCACACGGCTCTTCTCCCCACATTGAACTGACGTCCTGTTTATGTGAATGTGCACAAAACATGTCTCTGTGGACATTACACACAGGTTTAAGGCCGGTTTTCATTGCCCTGTGTCACACACAACCAAATCCAAAATGTGTGTATTTTGGGGGAAAAAAACACCTGTTTTAAGATTCTTTCAGTCCAGGTTCATGTGTAACATGCTGAGCTTATGGAATTTGGAGTTATATGTTTGGCAAGTGTTTTTCAACCTTTTGTGAGTTGTGGCACACTTTTTGGGCTCAAAAGCTACTGCACACCACCTACTACAAAAACACCACCAAATCAGAATATTTAGTTAAAAATATGGTATAATGACCAAAATAATGTTTGTGCCTCTGTCTGGTTCTTTAAATTTGGAAATGGTGATGGTTCTGTGTCATTTCTGTGGCAGAAGTTGCTCAAGACACGCCAGAAAGGTAAATTACTCAATTACATCCAGATCTGTGAATCGTTAATTCAAACTGCACTTTTTTGGCCTACAAGCTAACACATGCTGATGTCCGTGGATTTATGACAGAGGCTTCTCCTTCCATCAAACAGACCCCAGAAGGCTATTGTAAACTTTTTAAACCTATGTGTGCGGCGTCTGACCAGAGCGTACTCTCTCCTGATGTCTCCCTTGAGGTTTTTATGGTCCAGTTGCACGGTCAGTGGCACATCAAACGCATTAGATCAATAACGGCCTCATCATCCTGTACCTCCAACTATCTGTGTTTGAGGGAGCCTCTGTAGCAGTGCAGAGCTCCACACCATTCATTTTCTATAAACAGTCAGGACTTGACCTTATAGTGATGTGTGAAAATAACTTCAGAGTTCAAAAAGTTACTGAGGAAAATGTCTCACTACAACTCCACCATTAACACCCTGTACCTGATTTTTACTGTTTGGAAACGTGAACAAAACAAAACAGTTTAACAGTTTACGAGTTCATGTTAGAGTCTTTACATCAGTCACATGATCTCTCCCTTTTCTAATGCAGTCCCAGCATCCTACATATTCACCTTGAGTGTTGAGTGCATGAGTTTAGAAGCACGTTTCACGAGGTCCTGAGCCCAGAGCATCATGGACCTTCACGAGTAAAGCTACCAAACCAAGCAGGTGGAAGATCCTCCAGTAGAAAAATTACATAGTGCACCTTTAATACAGACTGTACATGTATTTACACAAGTGCATGTACAAAAGTATAAAATAACTGAAAACAGTGATGAGACTAAAAATGTCCCTTATATTTTATCAGCGCATGTTTAAAATAATATAAACCTGAATGTTTTGTAACATCTGAAGTTAGACGCACGAAATGTTTCAGATGCATTTTAAAGATTAGGTTCAGATGTCACACACAGGAAGTTCAGATAAGACCAGCTCATAACAGGGGCACAGCCAGGCCTGGTTTAATTCTGGTTCAGTCCTGGTTTAGACCTGGTTCAGTCCTGGTTCAGTCTTGGTTCAGACCTGGTTCAGTCTTCGTTTGGTCGTGGTAGTTCTGCCTTATTTCTCTTCCACACATGGATTCTGGAGGTCTGGTGTTCGTCCTGTTTCTTTGCTCTTCAGGTAAAACGTTTTATCAATTTAAGTTTAATTGAAGTTAGAATGACTCAGTTCAAACTTACAAACCACTGGACGGACATGAAGGAGACACATAGAGAAAATAACTGGAGAAATACTTCTATATTGAGACATTTTGACATGTTCGTAAAAAAGTGCACTATTTTGAAAGTCTGCAGCAGAACACACATTTGCATTTGGTTAAAAAAGTAAAAACAGCAGATCACTTCTAAAAGATTCATCTGAAGTTCAGACACCACTTTGAAAGGACTTGTACGAACCAGGACTAAACCAGGATGGACGGGCTGTTCCAGGACTGGACGGGAGTGGAAGTTACAAATAAAGTGTTGCATCAATATTGAAGATGTGTAAAATGGGCCAGTGTTCATAAAACATGTCTTTCTTTGTGATACTCACGGTCAAAAATTGTTATGTTCAGCGTGTTAGAAAAGTGGACCCGTGAGAGGAAAGAGTGTGACATTTGGTTCAGCAGTAGAGGCTCTGTGTGTGTCGTGTTAACAGTTGCTGATCTATAATTAAAATATCTTTGTTTGTAAAAACATAATTTTGAAGAGTGTTCAGAAACTGTGCGACTGAGCAGGTTTGTCATGCAGTGTTGTGTTCAAACTGGCTCCAGTCAATCAGCGATCTCTGAAATAACTGATGCTACTCTATTTGTGTGTGTTTTTCAGGGACTTGGGCCCAGAACACTCAGAGCGCTCAAACAGGTACATCTACTCACTGCATGAAACAAGTGGAGGTTTAGATTAGAATGGAGTTTATCTGATTGTTGTCTTGTTCAAAACCATTCCTGTATATGTATGATTCCTGTATTAAGGACTGATTCAGACCTTATTTGAACTCGTTGAGAAACTTGGAAAGAAGCCACTGTTAATTCTGCTTCTACACTTAGATGCTAAAGGTGCATCTAATGTTAATCTGATGAGAGCAAAACTGAAATAGTGGTGTTTGGTGAAGCCGATCTCTCTGATTTTAACAGTGTTCTTGGTCATCTTACAACTAATCGCTGTTCTTCTGCTAAAAGCCTACGTGTTTTTACTGACAGTTCTTTCAAACTTGAAAAGCAGATAAATACAGTAATTCGAACCAGCTTCTTTCAACTAATGCTTCTTGGCAAAGTAAAACGCTACCTGCCCTCAAATTTGAAAAGGTTCTGCATGCCCATATAACCACTCTTTGGACTACTGTAACTCTTTATATTTTGGTTTAAGCCAATCCTCAATCCATCGTTTACAGACAGTCCAAAATGCGGCAGCACGGCTGCTCACTGGAGCAAGTAAACACGATCACATCACTCCTGTGTAGTCTGCTCTGCACAGGCTGCCTGTGATTTTTAGAATTGACTTTAAACTTGTTACTTGTTTTTAAATCTGTTCATGGTTTGGCACCACCATATTTGTCCAAAATGCTGTCTTTGCACTCCCCAGTCAGAGCACTAAGGTCCTCTGATCAGTGTCTGCTGGACGGCCCCAGGTCCAGGCTCAGGAGCAGAGGCCACAGAGCGTCCTCCAGAGCACGTCCCAAACTGTGGAACGCTCCTCCTCTCAACATTAGAAAAGCCACTTCAGCAGAGAACTTCTTTGCATTGGCTTTCAACTCAAGTTGAGATGAACAGTTGGAAAATGTCGAGGGTTGGACTCAAACACTGCAGTGGCAAAAAACACATGCATGCAATGCCCTCATCCACTGCAGCACCAGCGAAGCACAAGAATGTTATATTTCTAGATTCCCTTCTGTGATTTCTTGCCTCTTTGGACACTTACATTTGACTTCTTATAAACCCAAACACACATCTCATCTGCTCATCTCAAATACAGTCTTCTGTCTAAAATTACCCATTAAAGTGGACATAACAGTGTTCATTTAACAATGTTATAACTGTCACATCATTACCTTTATTAAAGTTTTTCTTTGATTGATGCATGTTTGTGTAATCCTGTAGCAGTCGAGTAATCCTGTCCAGCATCTGAGGCTTGAGGGCTCAGAAAATATGATTTCACCTCACCACCTTATAATGACAGTTTTCAATTGTAAGAAAACGTGTAAATAAAATCCGTTGCTTGCTACAGTTTCTAAGAGGAGCAGAGCCTTTAGTTTTGGACCAGTTTCCACTTTTAAATGTTTACAATGAACAGAATGTAAAATACTTATCTACATCATGTTATGCGTATGTTTAAAAATATATACATAAATTGTCTTTTTATCTTAATTTTATCCATTTTGTGTTCATTTGGTTTGTATGTCTTGTCTGAGTCGTTGAGCAGAAGTGAGTGAGATGGGGTTAGAGTTTGCATGTCTGTCCTCTCACTGTCTCCTGTCTCCTGCAGAGTGTCCTCTCAGTGAGGAACACAGAGCTGATGTGCTGCTGCTTCTGGATGGATTCAACCACATCAGTTCAGAAGACTTCTCCAAAGTGAGAGATTTCCTGGCGGCTCTGGTCCAGATCCTCGGTGTGGTTGGTCTTGATTCGGTCCGGATTGCTCTGGTGAAGTGCAGTGTTGAACCTGAGATTGAGTTTGACCTGAACACCTATCACGATGTGCCCTCTGTGGTCAGTGCAGTCAAGAGGCTGTCACAAAGTCCTGCTTCTCCTGGACACCTGACCACAGACATATTGGATTTACTCCAGAAAACTATTACCCAAACAGGTCGAGGATATAGACTCGATGCTCCTGATGCTCTGATTCTGATCAGTGACAGAAACTCATCAGGCATCAACACAAACACTGTCAAAACTTTGTGGAGCATTGGTGCGAAAGTGTTGATAGTTGGAGTTAAAGATGCAGATTACAGCGACTTAAAGGACATTAGGAATGACCTTGATAAAGGTGAAGTCTATACTGTAGAAGACTTTGATGGTTTATCAAACATTTTGAAAGATATAACTCAGTCTTTGTGTCGTTGGATCAAACAGCAGCTCAGTAAGTTGTCTGATGTCTCTTTTTTCATTTCCAGTTCATGGGGACAAGAGCTGAGTCTGAGGCAATAATAAGAACAGTAATGATGTGTTTGTAAATTATATCCTAAAGTCCATTAGTACAGGTTATGGAATCATGAGTAGGTTCTGACTCAATCAATTACATCGGCCACGATTAATGTATTGTAAATGTTACAATTGGCCACATTCAGGACACAAACACATATAAACTTCATCTGAGTAAATGTAGACGTGTCATGCCTCATTTGAACACTAGGGTACCTCAACAGCATCATAGAGAGTCCCAAACTGACCCCAACACAGCGGTGGTACCTGGTGAAGAGCTCAGTAAAGGCTTTTCAAAAAGCATAAAATGCAGGAACTAAAAATAGAAGTTACTTATTCAACTCTCTACAGTTTAGATCTTGTAATTCTACAAAAAATTTACCATCAATTTGCAGGAATTGCAAAGAAAATGTGCACAAGATAAATAGTGAGCACCAAAAAACATTGTTTTCTTTACATGAACGATAAATACAGTAATTATCGTGACAGGCCTTAGTATCGGTCTAATCATGAGACTGTAGTAGATTCTAGTGGAACATAACAACAATTCACTTCTATCTTCAGACGTGACACGACCTGAATCTGTGAGGTTTTCTGATGTTCAGCCAAGAAGAGCTCGAGTCTCTTGGACCTATAGTGGCAGCAGTGTGGGGGTGTTTTTTCTGTCCATAAAACCTGACCCGAGGATAGTCGGGGTCCTGGGACACAAAAGGACCACAGAGATCCAGCACCTGAGGCCCAACACCTCCTATGAAATCAAAATCAGAGCACAGGAGTCTGGACTGAGTGTTCCTTTGATCGGACGTCTGACCACACCACAGGGTACAGCTCTTACACATCCTTCTCCTGCCCCTCCCCAGACACCTCCTCCTGCTCCTCCCTCTCCCCAGACTCCTCCTCCTTCTCCTCCCCAGGCTCCTCCTCCTGCTCCTCCCTCTCCTCAGACACCTCCTCCTGCTCCTCCCCCTCCCCAGACACCTCCTCCTGCTCCTCCCCCTCACCAGACACCTCCTCCTGCTCCTCCCCTCCCCAGACACCTCCTCCTGCTCCTCCCTCTCCCCAGACACCTCCCCCTCCCCAGACACCTCCTCCTGCTCCTCCCCCTCCCCAGACTCCTCCTCCAGCCCCTCCCTTAAGTTGTCCTGTGTTTGTGTGCAGACTGGGTGCGACTGAGCGGTGGTCCCAGTCGGTGCTCTGGTTCTCTGGAGGTGCACATAGACCAGATGTGGAGCTCGGTGTGTGCTGAGGACTTTGGTCGGGCAGAGGCTGAAGTGGTCTGCAGGGAGCTGGATTGTGGAGGTGTGTCTGACCTACAGGGGGCGCTGTTCACAGAGGGATCAGCTGTGGGGAGGTCCTTTCACTGCAATGGAGCAGAGACAGCTCTGAAGGAGTGTGAGAGCTTTGAGACGCGCTGCTCAGCTGCTGCTAACATCACCTGCACAGGTAAAAGGGGCGGAGCCTTCACCATTTCATTCTATATTCTATTCTTATTCCACATTAGAGTTAAGGCACATTTGGCATATTTTAGAAAACACAAGTTACACAAAATCTAAACACCACAAGGTGTGACTGTCTTGATTTGGAGTTCCAGATCATTTACAGTTTAGTTGTAGTCCTGCCTTCTCCCCTTTACAAAAACAGACCATGAGAATACTGACAACTAAAAAAAAAAAAAAAAAAAAAAAACAAGAAATCATTAAAATAGAGTTTGTACTCTGTGGCCTCTTTAAGTACTTCACATCACTGATGTTGGCTTACTATTGTTAGTATTATTTTTGTTTAAATTAAATGTAAATTATATTTGCATCAAACCTTTTCATTACTTTTGTGCATCACCAAAGTGGAACATAAAAATCCAGCAAATATTAATTTATTGTTTAAAGTTTTATCGTAGAAAGGGGTTCAGAGGTTGTCATCCGGACGCCGTTTAAAGATCGAGACGTTTCGACTTTTATCCAAAAGTCATTGTCAATCAGAGAGCTGGTATGGGAACTTGGGCTTATATGCTACTCTAAGTAGTGGGAGTCCTGCCCCCAGGGAGGAGTCACTGAGTACCTGTCTTTGTTATAAAATTGTTTGTTTGTCACCTGGGATTTGATTAATTGGTCTATCTTGTTTGATTAATGGTTGGCCTCACCTAGTTTCACCTGTGGCTAAAGGTCTATTGTTCTATTGATAGCTGGCTGTTGCTCCCTCCTCACTGCTGATTACCTCATTAGCATTTGACTGGTCTATTGATCTGGACCAAGGTGTTAGGATGCTGTCATAAATTTTGGCTAAATTAAATCTTAAGCCCCCATTCCTGTTTAGAGAAGGATTTTCTCTTTTTCCCATACCAGCTCTCTGATTGACAATGACTTTTGGATAAAAGTCGAAACGTCTCGATCTTTAAACGGCGTCCGGATGACAACCTCTGAACCCCTTTCTACGATGGACCACCCCTGGACGAATGAGGGTTTACATCGACGAATTTAAAGTTTTATATTAATAATATGTTGTTTGTGTCCAGATGTGACGTTGTGGCTCAGTGGTGACAACTGTTTTGGTCTCGTGTTTTTGAGACTTGAGGACCAGTGGAGACTAGTGGACACTGTAGACCGGGATCAGGACTTGGACTTTGGGTCTGCTCTGTGTCAACATCTGGGCTGTGGTTCTGCAGTAGATGTTAGGTATAGTGGAGGCAGTGGTCCATTCTGGCGGCTGGACCCTGAATGTGTGAAGCAGAGATCTGGCCTCAGAGACTGCCTGGTCCACGGCTCGAACAGCTCCCAGGACATGTACGTGCTGATGTTGACCTGCTCAGGTCTGTATTATTACAACATTTATTTGTAAAAGTCATTAATTACCTAAGTAAGGACTGACTAAAAGTATTGACTAAGGTAGGATTGCCATAAATAAACCAAATTCTGAGTTTGTGAAAAGGTTTTTCTCGACAAGAAAAAAGGAAGGATTTCCTAAAACTGTCCTATTATCTCTGTCTTATTATTCAAATCACAATTAATTTTATTTTTAAATTAATTTAGTGATATCTGAAAATCAAAATGTACGACGGAGTATAAGGGCCAACTGAAAAAAAAAATGCGGACATTACGAGAATAAACTCGTAACATTTCGACATTAAACTCGTAATTGTATGACTTTTTCTGGCTTCGACTTTATTCTCATACATTTACGAGATTAAAAGTCGTAATATTACGAGAATAAAGTCGTAATATTACGACTTTTAATCTCTTAATATTACGAGATTAAAAGTCGTAATATTACGAGAATAAAGTCGTAATATTACGAGATTAAAAGTCGTAATATTACGACTTTTAATAAAGTAATATTACGAAAAGAAGCTATTTCTTCCAAATCTGTTTGGTTCTTCCGACTAAACAAACCCAAACGTCTGCATTGTCGCTTCAAAGTCCTTAAACTAATGATAATGTGGTGATGCTGTGCTAAAAGACACAGTATTTCTTCGTGTGTAAACCCTAGTTCAAAGTATAACTGCACAAAATGCTCCATATCTCCATAACACAGGTACTGGCTTCATACACATTTTCGACTGTATTCTCGTATCATTACGACTTTTAATCTCGTAATATTACAATTTTTAATCTCGTAATATTACGACTTTATTCTCGTAATATTACAATTTTTAATCTCGTAATATTACGACTTTATTCTCGTAATATTACGACATTTTTTCTCGTAATATTACGACTTTTTCTCGTAATATTATTACGACTTTATTCTCGTAAATGTATGAGAATAAAGTCGAATCCAGAAAAAGTCATACAATTACGAGTTTAATGTCGAAATTTTACGAGTTTATTCTCGTAATGTCCGCATTTTTATTTTTTTCCCCCAAATGGCCCTTATACTCCGTCGTAAAAATGTGATCCCAATCGAGTAAAGATCTTCCGGCAAAGGATTTTTGTGAAAAAAAAAAAATATATATATGAATAAAATTGATGAGTGGAAAGTAAAGGGATTTAATTGAAGGATGAGTGACAGCGTCTGATGGCACTGAGAAACAGAATAAATGATGAAGTAACACAAGAGATAAGAGTGAAAATGTCTTTCCAGCTCCTCAAGGACAAGTTTAAAACATTAAAATACATTAATAATCCTTTTTATGAACAATAGAAAATATTGTCCTTGAAAAGACCCAAAGTCCTTTATTAACACGTTTCATATGTGGAGGTTTTCTTGTGTTTGGTGTTTGTTTTGGGGGCAGCAGGTGATCATGGGCCAAGAACACAACACTGGATCAAAACAATTACATTCAAATGTACCTGACAAGTGCTTTGCTGGTGGTGCAGAGGTTAAAGGCGTTGCACATGTGTCGTTGCTTCCACCGCGGCGTCCTGGGATTAATTCTCTTGATCATTTGCCAAAGGTCTTTCCCCCCTCTCTGCATTTGACACAACTGTCCTGACAAATAAAGCCTTCGGGACAAAACATGCACCTGACAATACACCGAGATGTTTATATACAGTATGTACACGGGACACATCTTTTGGACATTTACCATTTGTTGTAGGCTTTTGTAGTGAAATATATATATATATGAATAATAATAATAATAATAATAAATATAGCCGCATAGCGGCAATGATCGCTCGCCAGCGCCACGCCGCCGCCCATAACGCCAGAGGGGGGCGCTTACGCGCCCCAATTTCCCTCCTCATAAAATACTTGCTGCCGAATCCGTGGCGCTACCGCGCCTCCTACTGCTCATATTTAATTGAAAATGTGTAAAAATTGGTCAAAGTTTGCGGCTGCGCCGCACAAAGACTGTAATACTTGTGCTAAAATCCTGGATAACTTTAGATGGCCCACTCCTCAAGATCATTTTCACCAAATTTCAGGATGGTCGGGCTTACGCCCGAGGAGGAGTGCGTTAAAGTACAAAGTTTAATTTGAGCGACTTTGAGTTTTTCCCAAAGGAATAACATGGGGTTTTTCTGTCTTTTGTAAAATGTTGGCAAAGTTTGCGGCTTCGCCGCACGGAGACCTTAATACCCATCTTAATAATTTGGATAACTTTTGGTGCCCCACTCCTCAGGATGATTGTCACCAAGTTTCTGATTGATCGGGCTTACGCCCGAGGACGAGTTCGTTAAAGTACAAAGTGAAATTTGAGAGATTTTGCGATTTTCCCATAGGAATAACATGGGGTTTTTCGGTCTTTTGTAAAATGTTTGCAAAATGTGTGGCTTCGCCGCACGGAGACCGTAATACCTATCCTGATAATTTGGATAACTTTTGGTGCCCCACTCCTCAGGAAGATGTCCACCAAATTTCAGGTTGGTCGGGCTTGCGCCGAGGAGGAGTTCGTTAAAATGCGTAGTAAAAAAAATATGCAAATTTTGATTTTCCCATAGGAATAACATGGGATGTTTTGGTCATTGGTACGGCTTCGCCGTACAAAATATGACATGGGTCTGATTGGCTTTTTTGATCGGTACGCTAAAATGGAATTTTGTGCAAAATTTCAAAAAATTCTAAAAAACTAAATTTTTTGCTCCCCATATAAAAGTTTGCTTTAATCTGTAGGGGGCGCTAACGCGCCGAATTTAATTCTTTCACCTCTAGTAGGTTTCAGGAAGGGAGTTTAATAACTGATTCAAATTTGATGCAATTCGGACTTTATATGTGCAAATGGGAGCAAAATTTAAAATTTGAAAATTTCAGGAATTCTGGCCAAATTTTGTGGCTTCGCCGCACAGAGACCGTAATACGTAGGTTCCTGATTTGGATAACTTTTAATGCCACACTCCTCAACTTCATTTTCACCAAATTTCAGCTCGTTCGGGCAAACGCCTTGGGAGGAGTTCGTAAAAGTACGAAGTTTTTAAAAACTGCTGAGTCATGTTTAGCGAATTTAGATCCAATATGGCCGACAATTGGTTGGGCGGACGGCGTTGCCGTAATAATATTTTTTGCTTGTCTTGTCACTATCTACCTCTCTGCCAAATTTTATGATTCTACGATTAAAAAAAATTTGGGCTCTTTCCTATCCCGTAATGCATTTTTTGTACACTTGGGGGCGCTGACGCGCCATATTTTTGAATTTCTGAAATCGGAAATAGCCAGAATGTACAGAGGCACGATTTTTAGAGGTGTGCAAATTTTCCTGAGACTTCGTCAATGTTCACTGGGTGAAAAATAGGGGGGTTGGTCCCGGTAAGAAGAAGAATAAGAAGAAGAAGAAGAAATATAGCCGCAAGCGGCAATGATCGGCCCTCGCCCGCGCCACGCCGCCGCCCCGCAACGCCAGAGGGGGGCGCTTACGCGCCCCAATTTCCCTCCTCATAAAATACTTGCTGCCGAATCCGTGGCGCTACCGCGCCTCCTACTGCTCATATTTCACTGAAAATGTGTAAAAATTGGTCAAAGTTTGCGGCTGCGCCGCACAAAGACTGTAATACTTGTGCTAAAATCCTGGATAACTTTAGATGGCCCACTCCTCAAGATCATTTTCACCAAATTTCAGGATGGTCGGGCTTACGCCCGAGGAGGAGTGCGTTAAAGTACAAAGTTTAATTTGAGCGACTTTGAGTTTTTCCCATAGGAATAACATGGGGTTTTTCTGTCTTTTGTAAAATGTTGGCAAAGTTTGCGGCTTCGCCGCACGGAGACCTTAATGCCCATCTTAATAATTTGGATAACTTTTGGTGCCCCACTCCTCAGGATGATTGTCACCAAGTTTCTGATTGATCGGGCTTCGCCCGAGGACAGGTTCGTTAAAGTACAAAGTGAAATTTGAGCGATTTAGCGATTTTCCCATAGGAATAACATGGGGTTTTTCGGTCTTTTGTAAAATGTTTGCAAAATGTGCGGCTTCGCCGCACGGAGACCGTAATACCTATCCTGATAATTTGGATAACTTTTGGTGCCCCACTCCTCAGGAAGATGTCCACCAAATTTCAGGTTGGTCGGGCTTGCGCCGGAGGAGGAGTTCGTTAAAATGCGTAGTAAAAAAAATATGCAAATTTTGATTTTCCCATAGGAATAACATGGGATGTTTTGGTCATTGGTACGGCTTTGCCGTACAAAATATGACATGGGTCTGATTGGCTTTTTTGATCGGTAGGCCAAAATGGAATTTTGTGCAAAATTTCAAAAATTCTAAAAACTAAATTTTTGCTCCGCATATAAAAGTTTGCTTTAATCTGTAGGGGGCGCTAACGCGCGGAATTTAATTCTTTCACTTCTTGTAGGTTTCAGGCAGGGAGTTTAACAACTGATTCAAATTTGATGCAATTCGGACTTTATATGTGGAAATGGGAGCAAAATTAAAAATTTGAAAATTTCAGGAATTGTGGGCAAATTTTGCGGCTTCGCCGCACAGAGACCGTAAAACGTAGGTTGCTGATTTGGATAACTTTTAATGCCACACTCCTCAACTTCATTTTCACCAAATTTCAGCTCGTTCGGGCAAACGCCCTGGGAGGAGTTCGTAAAAGTACGAAGTTTTTAAAAACTGCTGAGTCATGTTTAGCGAATTTAGATCCAATATGGCTGACAATTGGTTGGGCGGACGGTGTTGCCGTAATAATATTTTTTGCTTGTCTTGTCACTATCTACCTCTCTGCCAAATTTTATGATTCTACGATCCAATTTTTTTGGCACTTTCCTATCCCGTAATGCATTTTTTGTACACTTGGGGGCACTGACGCGCCATATTTTTGAATTTTGAAAATCGGAAATAGCCAGAATGTACAGAGGCACGATTTTGAGAGGTGTGCAAATTTTCCTGAGACTTCGTCAATGTTCACTGGGTGAAAAATAGGGGGGTTGGTCCCAAGAAGAAGAAGAAAGAAGAAAGAAGAAGAAGAATAATATTCCGATGCGAAAACAATGTTTCCCCTTTTTTTTAGTTCACAAACTATACATTTTCGGAAAGCGCACTTTCGCACGGGCTTCGCCCGTTTACAGCGATAATGTTCAATTTTCCCACTACTAATTGGTATGCACGGAACGTGCATGAGTTGGGGAATGCGTTAGTGAGTGTTTGAAGCGGGCGAAGCGCCAGCGCTGATTTCGTGCGCACTTCAGGCAAGACTTTTCGCAGCCGCGCTTCGCACGGCACTGCGAAACTAATAGGCCTATCGCCAGCTTGTGGCGCACGGGCCTAATAATATTCTGATGCGAAAACAATGTTTCCCCTTTTTTTTATTTAGCAAACTATACATTTTCGGAAAGCGCACGCGCTTTCCTACGTTTTGGCATGGGTCCCTGGTCACTGGCGGACACTTTTGAGATTTTTCAGTGGGCTCCGCCCACTTTCTGTTTTTGGCCCTATTTACAATTATAATGTTCCATTTTTACATTACATTATTATATGCACGCAGGCGTGCATGAGTTGAAACGCATTACTGGGCGACTCAGCGCACGGCGCTTTGCGTGGGGATGACGACGCCGCGGCCGTCATCCCCACGCAGCGCTCGTTAATCACTTCGTCGCGCTTTTCGCGGGCTTAGCCCGTTTACAACGATAATGTTAAATTTTCCCACTACTAACTGGTATTCACGGGTCATGCATGAGTTGGAGAATCGTTAGTGAGTGTTTGGAAGCGGGCGGCGCTTCGCTCGATTTCGTGCGCGCCGTGCGCACTTTCGCCGTGCCGCTGCGGCACTGCGAAACTAATAGGCCTCTCGCCAGCTTGTGGCGCTCGGGCCTAATAATACATCAAACTTGTATAGCGCTTTTTTGGACACTCAAAGACGCTTTACATAAACAGACAAAACAACATAAATTTACATGTGTTACATATGGTTTGATTATCTCCTCACACCAAACTTGTGGTGCTATATTCCCTCCCAACATGAGGGGGATGAGAGGAAATGGTGATACTGATTCAGGAACTGGATTGAACCGTACACCACACAGCTCTTGGTGAGCATGTGGTTAAGTTCATTTCATTCTTATATTTACTTTTATCAGGGGCACCAGCTCTTTGAGCAAATTACCAATTCCCAAATCAAATATCAAAATGAATAATTATCAATCAACAATTGTACATTGTTTATTACTAATAATTAAACGTTGGTTAATCTGAACGTTGTAAGAACATAACCGTGACATTGACTTTTGTGGAAATAAAATAACACTTTACCAACTGTGTTTTATGGAGATTTATTGATTAACATACAAACAGATAAATATGGAGATTAAATATGCAAATTAGTCACTGTTAAGCCCATGGGTTTTTAGAGGGTGCATAAGCCTTAACAACCTATCCAAAATAAATTCAGACTTACTCCAAATTTATGAACTTCATATAGATAATCTTGGTCTCAATAGATAGCCATCGTCTGAATCAACACATTTCCGTTCTCAGTTACTCTTATTATTTTTTGAACACAAGATGAGAGACCCAGTATTTTCTTTATCCTTGCCTATTATTTTCTTTTTCTAACTGTGATAACCATAATAATGGCTGTCAATAAATGCCCAAAATACTATTACAAGCATTCAGTAACTACTTGACTACACGTGTGCAAAAAATTATGCAAATAGAACAAAGAATACAGTTTTTATGAAGGTTGTTACAAGCAAAATACTAGGCGGACACAGTTTGGCACACTTTGGCACCAACTGTGCCAAAAGACTTAATATAAAAATAGTTGTAAACAAAGACTTTTGGTGGATTTGATGGTATAGTTGTGCAACTATAAGTGAAAAACTGCAAAAAAAAAAAAAAAAAGGTCACAAACGCTGATTCTGATGTTTTTGCGCGACTCCTGCTCGCGCGAAAGGTGAGGCTGGTCCGCCCACTTTTACGCACAAAGATACGTAATCGACGTAAGAGCCTACACATGTGTCCAAGATGCCGGAAGAATCCTTATGCGATGCAGAATGTCAACACACTTTCCTTTTTGACCGGGGTGCCAATTAATTTTGACACGGTGACGGCGGATAACACTGTATGAACGAAAGTGCATGGACAGCGCGTCACTACCCGGGACTAGCTTACCTGCCTTGGAGCTAAAGGATAGGATAGCTGTGGAGCAAGAATAAACAGATTATGAGGATGATAAGGTTAGAAAGCAAAGGTATTTACGTTCGTTGTGAAAAGTTTTGATATTTGCTGAAGTAACTGTGATGAACACATAATGACACACGCAGGCGAGTGAAATGTCAACATTGTCGCGGTGTTTGTTTTGGGACTTATTTATTCGGAAGGATATCAGACTCATACATTTTTGGAAAGCTGTCTTTTTGTAGTTTTGTTTGACGCATATTTTGTTGGAGTCGTGAAAAAACACAGCGTGTGGTGTTGTGTTGAGCTTTGCATGTTCCCGATATCAATGTCACTCATCAACATTATAACAATATATTTGTATATCTTAAAAACACACACGTTTGTGACTTCAGGCAAATACAATGCAGTTTTATCAACGTTGTTATGTATTGGTCTAAGGGCAATTAAAAGTGTTGCCGCACTCAGAACCCATACCGGTACCAGTTACTTCAGCAAATATCAAAACTCCTCTGTTCCTTTTTAGGAGGGCTTGGATGGTTCCCTCCTGTGGAACTGCCATGTGCAGTTCCTCCATTGGGATGAGGCTGGGCCTGGCCATGCCTGGTGGAAGCTCCAAGTTGCTCGGAACTCGGTTGCTTTCTCTCTATCTGCTCCGAAGAACTTAAAACTGCTGCTTGGCCAGTTCATAGGCTTTTTATTAGTCAGCACCTCAGGCTTTGGTGCTAACTTCCAAACAATCAGAGATTTGATGTAAGATGTAAGTCTTCGGGGTTGGCCGGATGTATGACCTCCTGGCCCCCGAGACATTAAACAGAGCTCCATTGTGTGACCATTAACCAAGTTTAATTTTCATTGTCCATTGCATAGCTTATTATTGACACTGAAATGTTCACACGACTATTTATACATACATACATCCATCTTCTTCCACTTATCTGGGGCCGGGTCGCGGGCGCAGCAGTCTAAGCAGGGAGGCCTAAGACTTCCCTGTCCACGTACACTTCTCCAGCTCTTCCGGCAGGATCCCAAGGCGTCCCCAGGCCAGCCAGAGCCCGGAACACCTCCCGAGGGAGGTGTCCCTGAGGCACCCTGAACAGATACCCGAGCCACCTCAGCTGGCTCCTCTCGACGTGGAGGAGCAGCGGCTCTACTCTGAGCTCCTCCCGTGGGACTGAGCTCCTCACCCTATCTCTAAGCCACCCGGCGGAGGAAGCTCATTTCGACCGCTTGCATCCGCGATCTCGTCCTTGAGGCAAGGACTCTCCACCCACCCAGAGAGGGCAAGCCACCTTTTACCGGTCGAGATCCATGGCCTCGGATTTGGAGGAGCTGATTTTCATCCCAGCCACTTCACACACGGGGACCCGTCCCAGTGCATGCTGCAGGTCCTGGTTTGAAGAAGCATCAGGACGACATCATCTGCAAGCAGCAGAGATGACATCCTGTGGTTCCCAAACCGGACACCCTCCACGCTCTGACTGTGCCTAGAAATTCTGTTCATAAAAATTATGAACAGAACCGGTGACAAAGGGCAGCCCTGGCGAAGTCCAACATTCACTGGGAACAGGTCTGACTTACTGCCGGCAATGCGAACACAGCTCCTGCTCCGGTCGTACAGGGACCGGACAGCCCTTAGCAAAGGGCCCCACACAAGGCGCCCCCGGGGCACACGGTCGAATGCCTTCTCCAGATCCACAAAGCACATGTGGACTGGGTGGGCAAACTCCCATGAACCCTCGAGCACCCGATGGAGAGTATAGAGCTGGTCCAGTGTTCCACGACCGGGACGAAAACCACACTGCTCCTCCTGAACGATAATTTATAAAACATTTGAATAAACAAAAGAACATTCACAAAATAACACAAGATTGTAGATTCATCCTATAAGAGTCAATTCATTAATTTGATAGTTTCAAGTTATTCAGTTGAACAGACAATCTTTTATCTGTTATCTTATTTTGTATCATCACAGAGTAGAAAGTGATGGACTGCTCTCAGATGGAGCAGGAGTCAGTTTTCCTATGGTATTTAAAATAAAATAAAAATATCTATCTTGATATTTTATATTAGTGAGAGTGTCTATTTTGCTACATTTTTCAAACCATACCATCTGCAGATTATTTGAGACCTCTGACTTTGCTGACTGCCCTCTTTCTTTCTCTTCACAGAGTTTTTTCCTGCTCTCAGAATCACAGTCTCCTCTGAAGGAGTTTCTCAGTCCCTGGTGCACAGGGCTCTTGTGAGGTCCGGCGCAAACTTCAGCGTCTCCTGCTCTTTAGTTGAACCGTTTAAGCCTGTCTTTTTTCACCTGTTTTCCCAAAGTGGGAATTACATCCAGCCAGCTGTTGATCACTCCGCCCACTTCCTGTTCTCAGCCTTTGGTCCCGCCCACACAGGGGACTATACCTGTGGTTACAGTGAATCTGAAACAAGTAAAATAATAAAGAACGTGACCCTTTACATTGGTCCTGGAGGTAAAGTTCATTTCTAATTTGAAGATTCTTTCTGTTTTGATTATTTATGTTAAATATGTGTACAGTCCCAGACTCACATCTGCTCCTGAGAGCCGGGATCCATGTCCTCATCCTGCTCCTCTCCACCACTGCTCTGTACTTACTCTGTCAGGTAAGAAACATGACTAAAAGAAGACCAGGCCAGGACTACACCAAGGACTGAACAAGGACTAGAACAGGACTAAAGCAGGAACTATCATACAAATTATAGTTTAAATTCCATCAAAGAAGAACTAAACCAGGACTCACAATTTGTCCTTGTTTGTCTTTTCAGCCCACAAGAGGGCAACGGCGTGGACAACTGTGATTTCTCTTCTCTTTTTGAGAATTCTGAATCAATTTTACTGTATATAATATATATTATATTAGAAATATCATGACTTCTTTATCTTATTATACACCATTAACCGTTAATCATGATCATTAAAGGTGCACTATTTAACATTTCCACCTCCTGCTTGTCTCCATGGAGATGTTACAGCTTTACCTGTAGAATGTTCCACAGTATGGCATTAAACCTCTATACTGCATTTAGTCAAATACAGGTATTTTATTGTTCAAAAATACCTTGAAAAACAAGGTTGTCTTCTCCACAGATCTGACCTGTAACTTGGCCTGGGGTCAGTTACATTGTGCACCTTTAACTTTTACTTAAATTAAGGGCTAATTGTTGTTTACTCAAATAAAGTGTTAATGAATATCAAAAAGAAAATCTACACATTTGGTACAATCTTTTTTATATGTTCTGTCTTTCCGTCTCACACACTTCAGATATGTTGATCTTGTAAAGGTTTATGGGAATTCTTTGAACAAACTGCTGAATGTTTTGGCTCCCAGTTTGTGGTGAAGTCGAGGTAAACACACAGAGCTGTAAACATTTCAAAGGACGATCAATAATTTGACTGCAACATCTCCTCACAAAGCATTCTGAGAAGATTGTGAAGTAAATGCAGTTATGGGGGAATATGCATATTTGATCATTATTTAGTGATAAGAATAAAATCATGTCAGCACTGGATAATCACAGCTGGATCAGGTTTAACTTTGACTGTGGTTTTTTTTTGGCTTCACGTTCATATTTGTCAAAGTGAAAAACACACAATGATTTTAAGTTTTCTTACTTCAAAATATGGTCTGCACTTGTCATTTTTATCCATGAAACGTACAAATGATGTGACCAAATGTTGTAATGTTATCTGAAATATATACTGTACATAGATTTGTGTTTAGTTCTTTATTATTTGTTTAATTTGTTGAAAAGTGGCATTTTACATAATGTTTAAGAAAGTGTTTTTACTGTTTTGTTTCTAATGAGCACAACAGAGCTGCATCTGCTGCTCTTTGTAAAGAACATCAAATGTGCTTTACTGTATTTAAGGTTTATATAAAATGATGAATAGACTGTACTAATAATATTGCATTATATTTAGCCTCAGTCTGCATTGGTCTGTATGTTCTATTGTTCTATTACTCTATGATTTTATTCTATATAAGGAGTGTGAATAAAGTTCTTGAATTATTTTTAATATTTTCATTGTATTTAATATTAAGTTATATGCTGGCCGGGTGTGATGTCTCCTACTGCTAACTGTTTGTTGATTCCTCTCTTTGGTTCTGGAGGTGCAGTGGTCGGAGGTGCCACTGGGGGCTCCACAAGGGCCCAGCGACCTGTGGATATAAAAGGCTGCTTCTGCTGCTCTCTCTCTGCCTCCAGACCTCGGGCCACACTTTTGTTTCTTTCATGCAGCACACACTACAACACTTCCATACATTAAAGGTTTTCTGACACCCGAGCTTCAAATCCTTAACAATATCCTCAACTCTGAAAGCCTGGTGGAAATATTATAAAATCAATAATACCTCTTTGGCACCATCTAATTTCACACCATGTGGAACAACCTAGACCTCATACGAGACAAAACACCAATACATTTCCACTCAAGGGCCGAGAGAGGCACCACACACCTACAACACCTGCTTCAACACCTGATTTAATTTTGAGCTGAGAAAGTGCCCTTTACTTCATGGTAGAGCACCTGCCCCTCAAAATGTCTGTGCACGTCCCTGCTAAAAGAGGACCAGACTAGAACTACACCAAGGACTAATCAAGGACTACAACAGCACTAAAGCAGGAACTACAATAAAGCTATAACGACGTTATAGCAACGGCGTGGACAACTGTGATTTCGCTTCTGAGAATCCTGAGTCATTCTGAATCAATTGTGTGATATTTTCATCAGTAATATTATGACCTCTTTATCTTATCATACACCCATTATCCATTAATCATGATTATTAAAGGTGCACTATTTAATATTTCCACCTCCTGCTTGTCTCCATGGAGATGTTACAGCGTTGCCTGTAGAATGTTCCACAGTATTGCATTAAAGCTCTATCCTGCATTTAGTCAAATACAGGTATTTTATTGTTCAAAAAGACCTTGAAAAACATTGCTGTGAGGGTCTCGTCTCCACAGATCTGACCTGTAACTTGGCCTTAATTATGGCTTAATGTACTGTCCGGACCAAATTAAAAAGAAAATACATTTGTTAGTTACATTGTGCACCTTTAAGTTATACTTCAATTAAGAGCTAATGGTTTTATGCTCAAATAAAGTATTAATGAGTATCAAAAAGAAAAGTCCACACATTTGGTACAATCTTTTTTATTTGTTCTGTCTTTCCGTCTAACACACTTCAGATATATAGATCTTGTAAAGGTTTATGGGAATTCTTTGAACAAATTGCTGAATGTTTTGGCTCCTAGTTTGTGGTGAAGTCGAGGTAAACACACAGAGCTGTAAACATTTCAAAGGACGATCAATAATATTTGACTGCAACATCTCCTCACAAAGCATTCTGAGAAGATTGTGAAGTAAATGCAGTTATGGGGGAATATGCATATTTGATCATTATTTAGTGATAAGAATAAAATCATGTCAGCACTGGATAATCACAGCTGGATCAGGTTTAACTTTGACTGTGGTTTGTTTTTGGCTTCACGTTCAGTGTGTAAAAGTGTGTAAAACAGAGCAAATCATTTTAAGTTTTCTTACTTCAAAATATGGTCTGCACTTGTCATTTTTATGCATGAGACGTACAAACGATGTGACCAAATGTTGTAATGTTACATATCTGAAATATATACTGTACATAGATTTGTGTTTAGTTCTTTATTATTTGTTTAATTTGTTGCTGTTTTTGTCTTTCAAGAAGTAAGGTATTGACCAACAACTTTGTGAATGTTAGAGGAGAGGATTGTTTAAAATGCTGCACTGAGGAAATCATATCAAATGCAGATTTGATATGATCAAAATACAAATACATTGTAGTAATCTATTTGTAACAGATTAGTCTAATAAATTCATAATTAAACACAAATCTCAATTTCTCATTGCAAAAAAGAGTTCTTCTTACATTTGTTAAACACCTGCATAATGTTTAAAAAAAAAAGTAAAGATAGTACTTTTTTGATGTCACAGTAAAGAGAATTATGTGTAAAAAAAAAAAAAACCAACTCACCCATGCAAAGTTGTACAGAGATGATGATGAGATGATGTTATTTTTCCATGTTTAAAATAATGTTTTTCAGTTATTTTTTCAATGATTATTTTCTGTTGACCACATAATCTGGAATATTTACTGCACAATTAGGATAAATAGAAACATCCATCTTCTTCTGCTTATCCGGGGCTGGGTTGTGGGGGCAGCAGTCTGAGCAGGAACTCCCAGACTTCCTTCACCCCAGGTATTTCCTCCAGCTCCTCCAGGAGGATCCTGAGGCGTTCCCCGGGCTGGTTCCTGGTGGGACATGCCCAGAACACCTCCTGATGGAGGCGTCCAAGGGGCATCCGGAACAGATGCCCGAGCCACGTCAGCTTGCTCCTCTGGACGTGGAGGAGCAGCGGCTCAACTCCGCTCTAAGGGAGCGCCCAGCCACCTGGCGGACGAAGCTCATTTAGACCGCGTGTATCCGTGATCTCGTCCTTTGGGTCATTCCTCAGAGCTCATGACCATAGGTGAGGGTAGGAACGTAGATGGAGCAGTAAATGGAGAGCTTCGTCTTTGGACTCAGCTCTTTGTTCACCACAACGGTTGATACAGCAGCCACATCACTGCAGACACTGCATCAATCCGCCTGTCAATCTCAGGCTCCATCCTTCCCTCACTCGTGAACAAGACCCCAAAATAGTTGAACTCCTCCACTTGAGGCAAGGACTCTCTACCCACCCGGAGAGGACAAGCCACCTTTTTCCGTTCGAGAACCATTGCCTCGGATTTGGAGGAGCTGCTTCACACTCGGCTGCAAACCGTCCCAGTGTATGCTGCAGGTCCTGGTTTGAAGAAGCAATACTATAGAAACATAATGATTATATATTTAAAAACGTGCGCCATCATGTGGTCTGCAAACCCATTGTAGTAAGTTAGGGAAACATATGTTGATGTTGGAGCACATATGGTGAAAGTGGGCCATCGTTTGATTGGTCAGGAAAGTGTAGGAAGGGAAATAATATGATGTTGGTCTTCTTCTTCTATTCAAGGACATATGGTTCACAGAAAAGTCCCCTTTAATTTTGCTGGAACTGCACAGATTTGACCTTTAAAAAAAGATGTTGATGATCTTTAATTTTTTGTAGTTCACCAAAAGGTACAGATTCTGAATTTAATATTTTCATATTTTAGCGGCATAGGAAAGGGCAGAAAAAAGTGTCCAAAGATCATACTGAGAGGTTGGGTCTTTTTTGTTCATGTTCATGTTAGAGTCTTTACATCGGTCACATGCATCTCTCACTTTCCTAATGCAGTCTCAGCATCCCTAATATTCATCGGCATGAGTTTAGAAGCACTTTTCATGAGTTCCTGAGCCCAAAGCGTCATGGACCGTCACGAGTAAAGCTACTAAATCAAGTACACAAGTTACACAAGTGCATGTACAAAACTATAAAATAACCTAAAACAGTGATGAGACTAAAAATATTTTGTATATTTTGTCTGTGCATATTTAAAATTATATAAACCTGGATGTGGATCTGAAGTTAAACGCTCACAATTTTTCAGATGCGTTTTAAAGATTAGGTTCGGATGTCACACACAGGAAGTTCAGATAAGACCAGCTCATAACAGGGACATGGCCAGTCCTGGTTCAGTCCTGGTTCAGTCTTTGTTTGGTCGTGGTAGTTCTGCCTTTTTTCTCTTTCACACATGGATGCTGGAGGTCTGGTGTTCGTCCTGTTTCTCTGCTCTTCAGGTAAAACACTGTATTCATTTATTTTTTAATGACTCTGTTCAAACTTACAAACCTCTGGACGGACATGAAAGCGACACACTGAGAAAATTACTGGAGAAATAATTCTATACTGACACATTTTTGCAAAAAGTGCACTATTTTGGAAGTCTTCGGTAGAGGTTGAATTCACAGAAAATGAACACACATTTCTCACATTTGAAAGAACAAAGTGATATGTATTGCTCAATATCACAACATCACATAAATAATAAAAGATTAGTTTGAAATTCAAACAGTGAAACAGACAATGAACGAGATGACATTTAAGTAGATAAATATCCAAAAACTTCAAAGTGAAACCGTTTGAAAGGACTTGAATGAACCAGGACTAAACCAGGACTAAGCCAGGATTAAACCAGGACTAAACTGGGACTAAACCAGGATAGACGGGCTGTTCAGGACTGGACGGGTGTAGAGGTGTGAAATAAAGTGTCAAATCAAAATTGTTCTATTGAAGATGTGTAAAATGGGCCAGTGCTCATAAAACTTGTCTCTTTGTGGTTAATTTGACATTACATTCAATCGTACAATACTTTGTTTTTCAATCAAAAAATGAAGGCACATTCTGTTGAACTCATTGACCAACTGAAGATAGAAGCACTTCTGTATTGATTTGGGTCAAAAATTCAAATGCACAATGAGTTAGAAAAGTGGATCACTGATCTATAATTTGAATGTCTTTATCTTTAAAAACACATCATTTTGAAGAGTGTTCAGAAATGCTGTGTGACTGAGCCGGTTTGTCATGTAGTGTTGTGTTCAAACCAGCTTCAATCACTCAGTCTATCATCTATGAAATAACTGATGCTACTCTATTGTGTGTGTCTATGTGTGTGTTTTTTCAGGGACTTGGGCTCAGAACACTCAGAGCGCTCAAACAGGTACATCTACTCACTGCATGAAACAAGTGGAGGTTTAGATTAGAATGAAGTTTATCTGACTGTTGTCTTGTTCAGAACCAGGGATATTCCTGTATTAAGTCCTGGCTTTAGACCTGAAAGAAGCTTGTAAATTCTGCATCTACACTTTTAGTCTAGGCATTTACTGTTAGTCTGATGCATTATTCTTATTACTAATCCAGGATATTTTGCTGAGGACAGTTGTAGCATGAAAAGGGGAGAGAGGAGGGAGAGACAGTTGGCAAATGTTGAGGGCTGGACTCAAACACTGCGTTGGCAAAAAACACACATGCAACGCCCTCATCCTCAGCTCCAGAGAGACACTTACATTTGACTTCTTATAAACCCAAACACACATCTCATCTGCTCATCTCAAATACTGTCTTCTGTCTAAAATGTGTCCAAAATGTCCCATTAAAGTGGATAGAACGGTGTTTGATTTCATTTGATTTATTTTCACATAATAAAAAAAACAAAAACAGAAGTCCATATGAAACAAAACAACACAAAACGTGATGGAGTGTGGCAGAAACCTGAAAGGGCTTATCCTCAAAGCCACACACCTTTAATTGATTATTTTAACAAGCTCAAATTAAAAGCTGTCTGGTCAGATGATTTACAAATGAAAATCACATTGATAAACAGAAAACAGCCCTCACAACCACAAAACAAAACAAAATATTTTCCAATGAAAATGTACTGGATTTTGTAAATTTTATTATTATTTATTATTATAGAACAGTGTTCTTTTAACAATACTATAACTGTATTTACACAATTACACAAACATGCATGAATCAATGAAAACTTTAAGAAAGATAATCATGTGTTATGTTTCTTAAAGTTTTGATCGATTCATACATGTTTGTGTAATCCTAGCAGTCGAGTAATCCTGTCGAGCAATTGTAGTAATTTATTCAAGTATTTTATAATGACATTTTTCAACAGTAAAAACATTTAAATAAAAATCAGCAGCTTGCTACTGTTTCTAAGAAGAGCAGAGCCTTTAGATTTGGACCAGTTTCCACTTTTAAACCATTTACCATGAACAGAATGTAAAATACTTATCTACATCATGTTATATATATATGATATATGTTAAAAAAAATAAATGAACAAAAATTATAAAATAATGTCTGTCCTCTCACTGTCTCCTGTCTCCTGCAGAGTGTCCTCTCAGTGAGGAACACAGAGCTGATGTGCTGCTGCTTCTGGATGGATTCAACCACATCAGTTCAGAAGACTTCTCCAAAGTGAGAGATTTCCTGGAGGCTCTGGTCCAGATCCTCGGTGTGGTTGGTCTTGATTCGGTCCGGATTGCTCTGGTGAAGTGCAGTGGAGAACCTGAGATTGAGTTTTACCTGAACACCTATCATGATGTGCCCTCTGTGGTCAGTGCAGTCAAGAGGATGTCACAAAGTCCTCCTTCTGCTGGAGACCTGACCACCAATGATGTGAAGTTTGTTCTGAAAACTATTTTAAAAAAAGATCGAGGAGATAGAGTGGATGCTCCTGATGCTCTGATTCTGATCAGCGACAGAAACTCATCAGGCATCAACACAAACACAGTTTTACGTTTGTGGAGCAATTATGTGAAAGTGTTGATAGTTGGAGTTAAAGACGCAGATTACAGCGACTTGAAGGACATTAGGAATGACCTTGATAAACCTGAAGTCTATACTGTAGAAGACTTTGATGGTTTTCCAAACATTTTGAAAGAGCTAACTCAGTCTTTGTGTCGTTGGATCAAACAGAAGCTCGGTAAGTTGTTGGACGCCATGTGTCCTTTTCCTTTCATGGGGACAAGAGCAGGGTCTGAGGCGATTGTAATAATAATGATTATTATTCTTATTGTTATTATTATTATTATAGTAATGCTGTTTTTGTAAAATGATATCTTAAAGTCCATTAGTACAGGTTATGGAATCATGAGCAGGGCCTGGCCCAGTCAATTACATCGGCCACTATTAATGTATTGTAAATGAATTGGCCACATTCAGGACACAATTTTATCAACTTCATCTGAGAAAATGTAGACATGTCATGCCTCATTTCAACACTAGGGGAACTCAACAGAATCATGGAGAGCCCTTCTATGTTTATTGTCAACTTGTTTGCTGTTACTATATGCATTTATAAATAATATATTTAGGCCTGAGCGCCACAAACTCGTGAGAGGCCTATTAGTTTCGTACTGCCGTGCAAAGCACGGCTGCGAAAGTGCGCATGAAATCAAGCGTGAAGCGCTCGCCCGCTTCCAAACACCCACTAACGCATTCCTCAACTCAATCAATTAGTAGTGGGAAAATTGAACATTATTGTTGTAAACGGCAAAGCCCATGCGAAAGTGTGCACGAAGTGCGCACTAAACGAGCGCTTTATGCGCTTTACATCAAATCAAATCAAATTTTATTTATAGAGCGCTTTTCATACATAAAATGTAACACAAAGTGCTTTACAGTGCATTAAAAACATTTCCAAATGCCATTTCCCTCCCAACCTCCCCCACAACCACCAGACCCCACACAACCAAACCCCCCACAGATATTCACCAATACACCCGCACGCACGCACACACACACACACAGACACACACACACACGATCTAAGATACAAGAGGCTGAGTACAGATACACCAGTTGAGGAAGCACCATCAGAGGAGCCGTCTGCACCAGGAGCAGAGCGTCGCCTGCAGCCACAGGACACAGACTCAGAGCCCCGAGGAGAGATGAGGCAAACACCAAACCTCCACCAGGGGCCCATGAGCCAGGGCCCAGCAACCACAGACGACCGCCGCTCCCGGTACAGAGGGCCCCTCAGAGGAAACACTGGAGAATCTAAAATGAATAAAAGTATAAATAAATAAATATTGAAGAAATAAATAGAGAATTGAGTAGAAATAGAGTAAGACTAGGACATAAATTAATCTAAAATTGTAAGCCTAAAATAAGTGAACATAATAAATAGCATAAATAAATAATACACAATTATATATTAATCAAAAACTAGGCTAAAAAGGTGGGTCTTGAGCCTGCTCTTAAAAACCTGAACGTTCTCTGATGCCCTGAGGTTCTCCTCAGGCCGTTCCACAGATGAGGGCCGTAGTGCTGGAAGGACGCCTCGCCGTGAGTGTGTGTCCTGACTTTGGGAATGACTAGGAGCCGGCTGCCGGAGGAGCGCAGGGGCCGCGAGGGTTCATATGGTAAAAGCATTTCTGAAAGATAAGAAGGCCCAAAACCATTAAGACTTTTATAAACCAGTAAAACAACCTCAAAATCGATCCTGAAACACACGGGGAGCCAATGCAGTGATTTTAAAACCGGTGTAATGTGGTCCCGCCCCCTAGTCTTAGTCAGGACACGTGCTGCTGAGTTTTGTAATAATTGCAAACCTGCAATACTCTTTTTGGGAAGACCAGAGAGCAGGGCATTACAGTAGTCTATACGACTGGAGATAAAAGCATGCATCAGCGTCTCCGTGTTGGCCCGAGAGAGAATGGGGCGGACTCTGGCTATGTTCTTTAAGTGATAAAAACCTATTTTTGTGACGTTCTTGATGTGTGGAATAAAAGTGAGCTCAGAGTCAAAAATAACGCCCAGGTTTTTTTACTTGTGCTGATGGATTAAAAGACTGTGCTTGCAGTTTGGATAAAAGTTTCTCTCTCTGGGCCTCAGGACCGAGGACTAAAACCTCAGTTTTGTCCTGGTTAAGCTGGAGAAAGTTTTCTGCCATTCAGGATTTGATGTCTAAAATGCAGTTAAAAAGAGCATCCATTGGCCTGGTGTCATCAGGAGACATGGAGATGTAAAGCTGTGTATCGTCAGCATAACTGTGGAAGTTGACTCCATGTCTCCTGATGACACCACCAAGAGGGAGCATGTACAGATTAAAAAGTACAGGACCTAAAATGGAACCCTGGGGCACACCACATGTGATTTTATGGACCTTGGAGGAGCAGGTATCTAAACTTACTATGAATGTTCTGTCTGTGAGATAAGAAGTAAACCATTTGTGAACAGTACCAGAGAGGCCCACCAGGTGCTTCAGTCTGTTAAAAAGAATAGTGTGGTCTACTGTATCAAAAGCAGCGCTTAGATCCAGTAAAACCAACACTGTCACCTGTTTAGAATCATAATTTAGTCTAAAATCATTTAAAATCTTTGTCAAGGCTGTCTCGGTACTGTGGTTTACCCTAAAACCAGACTGATATTTCTCAAAAATGTTGTGCGAGTTTAAAAAATAATTAAACTGAGTAAAAACAAGTTTTTCTAAAATTTAAAGGCAGTGGGAAAGACCCCTGTCTGAAGAGAGCAATTCATCATGCTCATCATCATGCTCCTCCCTAAAAGATCCATAAAATGACTTAAAAAACCTTGTAGGAACTGGATCTGGATAATACATAAAGCGCTCGTGTGCGCTGAGTCGCCCACTAATGAGTTCCCCAACTCATGCACGTTCCGTGCATGTAACAATGTAATGTAAAAAGTGAACATTACTATTGTAAATAGGGTCAATAACAGAAAGTGTGCAGAGCCCACTTAAAAATCTCGAAAGTGACTGCCAGTGACCAGGGACCCATACCAAAATGTAGGAAAGTGTGCGCTTTCTGAAAATGTTTAGTTTGTGAAATAAAAAAAAAGGGAAACATTGTTTTCGTATCGGAATATTCTTCTTCTTCTTTCTTCTTCTTCTTCTTGAGACCAACCCCCCTATTTTTCACCCAGTGTACATTAACAAAAAGTCAGGAAAATTTGCACACCTCTAAAAATCATGCCTCTCTACATTCTGGCTATTTCCGATTTTAGAAATTCAAAAATATGGCGTGTCAGTGCCCCCAAGTGTACAAAAAAGGCATTACGGGATAGGAAAGTGCCAAAAAAAAATTTGATCATAGAATCATGAAATTTGGCAGAGAGGTAGATAGTGACAAGAGAAGCAAAAAATATTATGACAGCAACGCTGTCCGCCCAACCAAATGTTGGCCATATTGGATCAAAATGAGCTAAACCTGACTCAGCATTTTTTTTAAACCTCGTACTTTTACGAAGTCCTCCTAGGGCATTTGCCCGAACGAGCTGAAATTTGGGGAAAAGTTGAGGAGTGTGGCATCAAAAGTTATCCAAATCATGAACCTAAGTTTTATTGTCTCTGTGCGGAAAAGCCGCAAAATTTGGCCAAAATTTCTGAAATTTTTACATTTTTAATTTTGCTCCCATTTGCACACACACAAAGTCCAAATTGCATCAAATTTGAATCAGTAGTTAAACTCCCTGCCTGAAACCTACTAGACATGAAAAATTTTAATTTGGCGCGTTAGGGCCCCCTACAGATTAAAGCAAACTTTTATATGGGGAGCAAAAAATGTATTTTTTTAGAATTTTTTGAAATTTTGCACAAAATTCCATTTTGGCCTACCGATCAAAAAAGCCAATCAGACCCATGTCATATTTTGTACGGCGAAGCCAATGACCAAAACATCCCATGTTATTCCTATGGGAAAATCGAAAAATGTCTCAAATTTGCATATTTTTTTACTGCGCATTTTAACAAACTCCTCCTTGGACGCAAGCCCGGCCAACCTGAAATTTGGTGACAATCATCCTGAGAAGTATTACGGTCTCAGTGCGGCGAAGCCGCAAAAATTGCCCAAACTTGTACAAATGACAGAAACATCCCATATTATTCCTATGGGGAAAAATGCAAAATCACTCAAATGAAACTTTGTACTTTAACAAACTCCTCCTTGGGCGTAAGCCCGACCATCCTGAAATTTGGTGAAAATGATCTTGAGGAGTGGGACATCAAAAGTTATCCAAGATTTTAGCACAAGTATTACTGTGTTTGTGCAGCGCAGCCGCAAACTTTGACCAAATTTTAGACATTTTCAGTGAAATATGAGAAGTAGAAGGCACGGTAGCGCCACGGATTCGGCAGCAGTTCTGTTATGAGGAGGGAAATTGGGGCGCTTACCACTTGCATTGCGGGGCGGTGGCGTGGCACGGGCGAGGACCGATCATTGCCGCTTGCGGCTATATTTAACATTATTTTTTAACCAGGTTAAAGGGATTAAATGGAAACATTTCAATTTCAATTTTTGTAGCGCCCAAAATCACAACAACAGTTGCCTAGATGGGCGACAGATAGAAAGCAGTTTAAATATTTAGCAATTGACCGTCTTATTTCTGTTCCTAATTGGCCCGACCATAAGCTGTTTCAATGTGAACCGTTTTGAGCCTGGTCTTAAATGTAGAGATTGTGTCGGCCTCGGAGCTGATTCCATAACATAGGAGCTTGGTAGCTAAACGCTCTACCTCCTACTGTGCTTTTAGAGACTCTAGGGACCAACAATAGTCCAGCATTTTGGGAGCAAAGTGCTCTGTTTGAATGGTACGCTACTATTACATCTTTGAGGTAGGATGGGGCCAAATCATTTATGGTTTTGTAAGTCAGGAGGAGGATTTCCATGCATAGTAACCATGAAGTACGCATACTACAACAATAGTCATGTGACCCTGTTCAAGCTAAGTAACAGCATTATACACAATGTAAACATTGCCTGATTGATCTGTAATCGTCACTCTTATCATCAGCACTGGAGGCCTGTCACAATAACACGTGTCAAAGTACACTGAAAAAAAAAGGTTACTAGCTCTGCATAAAAAAGATATGGAAAGCGGTTGCAAGCAATAAAGTCATGTTTTGGTTAGAGACAAATTTAAGTAATAAAATGTATATTAATACATGCCACATGAGCATGACTTTTTAATGATCACAACTTTCAAAAACATTATGCTACTGCTTTACATTTTACTTATGCTCTCTGGGAATAGAATTGCATGCCATGTGAGCATGACTTTTATATGTTTAAAATAGTTGTTAATATATGCCATTCAAGCATGACTTTTTCACAACTAAACCTCCATTAAAAGTATGTTACCATTTCGCATTAAACTCAAATATTTACAACATGTTTGTTTTTACTTAATTTATTCTGAAAAATATAAATTCAGCAATACACAAAAATGTCATTTGTCAACAATAAAAAGTGTTCAAATTCATGCAAACACAAACCAAACTCAGCAGACAAGTATAACAAGGTCAAAGATATAACAAAACAGGTTGACAAAATGATTTTTTTTTTCCTGATAATGACATTCATCCAACCATTGTGTTAAGACGTCTTTAAACGTATTAGTTGACGTTTAATTATCAAAAAATGTCTGTCAAATTTTCAAAATTCATATCACATTATCCTCTAATTTGAAAAGTTACATTTTTTTTTTTTCATTTTTTTATTCAGCTATTTTTGTGGCATTTGCACAACAATATACTCTGTATTCAAATTGTGCACATCTTAAAAACACCTTTTATAATATTATCTACATTTTATTATATGACCCACTTCTAGGTGAGATGTCACAATCCAGTGCTCTATTCAACACTTCTTCAGCATTTAAGTTTTTTTTTGATCGTGTGGATCCATGAAGTTCCATCAACACTTTTCTGAAGAACCTCAAAAAGTACCTCCGGTTTGGTGCAAAGTCCATGTGGTGGAAAGTCCATATTCAATGCAGAGATCAAACACAAGAGCAATGTCCACTTCATGACAACCTGGTCCTCCGCCCAGTCCAGACCTGGTCCAGGCTCCTCTAACCCTCACTTTGTCGTACGGTGAAATCTCCCACTGTTCAGTCTTCCACATGTCTCAAAGAGGACTTCATCGTTTCCCTAGAAAAAAGGCAAAAGATCATTAATTATTACGTTTGTATGTCCATACTCTCCCTGAAAAAAGGACTTTAAAACATGAATTTCCTTAGAAAGAAAACACATTCCTCAAAAACCTTTTTACCTCATAGTTTTAAAATGCTTGCTCTACCTCATCAAAACTCAATGTAGGACTTAAAGGTATATGAGCAAAATATCAACTTTATTTGGAACAATGCATTGTAGTACTTTATTACATTACATAAGTATTATGTGGTGATTTTGAATTTAAAGAAATGAATGAATTGTGTATTACAAACTGATGTCTGAGCCTTTTGTATACCATTAGCTAAAAGCAGTGCAGTTGGCTAATCTGCCCAGGTGAATTGCACCTGTCGGCTCCTGTCTGCCCCTGCCTGCCTCTCTGCTCTGCTTTGTGTTTAGTCGGATGTTGGGTGTTTGAGGTCCTAGTGCTTGATATGTTTATTTAATTCATTCATTTTCTACCGCTTATTCCCGTTAGGGGTCGCGGGTGACTGGAGCCTATCCCAGTGACTTTGGGCCTTAGGCGGGGTACACCCTGGACAGTGGCCAACTGGTCACAGGGCTGACACAGAGAGACAGAGACATGGACAGACAACCAACAACCATTCACTCTCACATTCATTCACTAGGGACAATTTAGAGTTCTCAATTAACCTACACAGTCATGTCTTTGGACGGTGGGAGGAAGCCGGAGCACCCGGAGAGAACCCACGGTAACACGGGGAGGACATGCAGACTCCACCCAGAGAGATCGTGTGATGTTGGGGTGGTCCAGGATTCGAACCCACAATTATTTAATTGATTTCTATAAATTTATATAGGCACAATGAAATTCACATGAAAGCTTCAATTCATTGCCTGTAACGTCACAGAACTGGGGAATTCAAAGTGTTGTTGAGAGCTTGGGGAGAACTTTTATCATAACATCATCAAGTATACTCACCACATGCTTTGAGGCTCCTCATGAAGGTAAAGGCATAACCCTTTCAAAAGGAACTCCCATCCAATGTCTACTTCTTCATTCTGGTGACGTGGTAAAGACTTAATTAGAAACATTTCTTGACAACAAATATAAAGCAGTATAAGAAAGATGATCATTTCTCTCAGTGTTGAAGTCACTATCAGGAAAGCATTATGAAACTACTCAAATTTAAATATGTCAATGTTTTTTGATCTCACATGCTCAGTTCAAAATGTGGAACAAAAGACACATTTGTCACCACAGGGACCTCCTTTAAAAAATAACCATAAATACCATATTCACAAATCTCCTTTGCTCAATAAATAAGAAAATTAGCTTTGAAATGACAAAAAATATATATCACTAATCTATGTAGATTTCAGGCTCAGTTAAAAGTGGGGACCACTCAAGACTCTGGACAGCAAATTTGAAAGTATCCAAAATTCTTTCTCTCATCTTACCTGTCATCAGATCTGTGAGGTTTTTCAGTTTTTGTCCCATGAGTCCTCTCCTCTTGATGGAGCTGGTCAGACAAAAAGTCTAACTGTGGAACGAACCGGGAGTGGGAGGGTTGTAATTTTTTTAAACTCTGCATTTATCTGGAAAGACAAAAATGGTAAATGTTAAAATTTTCAAAATTGCAATAAAGGTGAATAGAATAGTAATTACTGTATAAACCAAGTTAGAAAAATCTGACAATGATACAGTAATTTTGTCAATAGAGAAGCAGTCTGCGCTTATCTCGTGTTCTCTGTGGTCCAATCATTGATGAGGCACCAGCACATATCTAAACGTGTATCTAAAACTCTTGTGTTTTATTTCTTGTGGTTATGAGTTGTATTTTCTTAGCTTAACATGAGAGCGATGGCAAAATCCACACAGCGCACCAGCACCAGAGTCATAATGGAGGCTTGGTTAGCACACAGAGAAGCAACTTTCTGAACTGGGTGAACAGTGTTAACTTTACCTCTGGACTGAGCAGAGCGCAGTATCGTCTCTCGTCAGGATGGAGCTCAGCGTCAGCAGCTGGTGTACCACACTGTAATGACAGTATCATGACATTAAACTGAGTTCTGCTGTGCTTTCTTTAATCCAGTCCATGTCCAGTTAGCACAATACATTCTAAAATTAAATTAACGAATGAATTAATCATAACAGCTAAGTTACTAAATTTAGTAACACTCAAAAGATTGATTTGTACACTTAAAGGTAGCAGGAGGAGCTGTTGCACCTAACATTACACCTGTTTAGTTAACATTAACCTTGACTTAGTTTGTTCCAATAGTTCTTAACTTACAAATGTTAACAGCTTAATTTTCTAACGTAGTAACGTTGCATTCTTAGGACCAAATAAAACAAGTTTACCTTTAGAAATCACGAGGACTCCAGGAACGAACTTAAACCAGTCGGAAAGTCCCAAAATACAGCAAAGAGAAGGAAAAAATGGCTGCTGCAGCTTCTTCTGTTAAACGTTTTTCCCGGTCACAGGAAGGGGAGGGAGTTGTTTTTTGAAAAGTGGGGTGTGGCTTCACTGGCAGCACTGGCAGCATAACTTTTTCATGCAGAGCTGTCGTGATTAAAACATGCAGGTTTAGCATCGATGGGATTTATTCAGCTGTTTTATGACAAAGTCATGCTCAAGGAAGATCTCAAATAAAATATGAAATGGTAGCATGATTTTCATTTACAAAACAAGCAACCCCCTATTTTCCGTTTTTTCAGTGTACGATATATCACTACAAAAAAAAACCAAAACAAAAAACAATAATATTAACTACTTTATGTTGACACCTTTAATAACCTTAAAGCTTGACAATCCCAGTGATATCTTTTTTTTATTGGCCCAAATTTTTATTTGACAGGACAGTTGTAAAGGGGAAAGGTGGGAGAGGTAGGGTAGAGACATTCAGCACATGTTGAAGGCTGGACTCTAACCTGCAACACAGCGGCGGCACCTGGTGAAGCACTCAGCACTCAAATGCTTTTCTAAATGCATAAAATAGAAGAACTAAAAATAGAAGTTCCTTATTCCACTCTCTACATTAAAATGTACCATAAATTTGCTATCAATGCAAAGAAAATGTGAACACGATAAATAGTGAGCACCAAAAAATATAGTTTTCTTAACATGAACGATAAATACAGTAATTATCGTGACTTAATTGAATTGACCGTGCCTTAGTATCGGTCTAATCATGAGACTGTTGTAGATTCTAGTGGAACGTAACAACAATTCACTTCTATCTTCAGACGTGACACGACCTGAATCTCTGAGGTTTTCTGATGTTCAGCCAAGAAGAGCTCGAGTCTCCTGGACTTATAGTGGCAGCAGTGTGAGGTGGTTTTATCTGTCCATAAATCCTGACCCGAGGACATTCTGGATCATGGGACACAAAAGGACCATTGAGATCCAGCACCTGAGGCCCAACACCTCCTATGAAGTCCAAATCACTGCATATGAGTCTGCAATAAGTGTTCCTCTGATCGTACGTCTGACCACACCACAGGGTATAATTCTTACACCTGCTCCTGCCTCTCCCCAGACACCTCCTCCTGCTCCTCCCTCCCCTCAGACACCTCCTCCTCCTCAGACCTCTACCCCGCCGTCTCCCACTCCCCAGGCACCTCCTCCTGCTCCTCCCTCTCCCCAGACATCTCATCCAGCCTCTCCCTCTCCCCCAGACACCTCTTCATGCTCCTCTCTCTCCCCAGACACCTCCTCCTGCCCCTCCCTCTCCCCAGACTCCTCCTCCAGCCCCTCCCTTAAGTTGTCCTGTGTTTGTGTGCAGACTGGGTGCGACTGAGCCGTGGTCCCAGTCGGTGCTCTGGTTCTCTGGAGGTGCACATAGACCAGATGTGGAGCTCGGTGTGTGCTGAGGACTTTGGTCAGGCAGAGGCTGAAGTGGTCTGCAGGGAGCTGGATTGTGGAGGTGTGTCTGACCTACAGGGGGCGCTGTTCACAGAGGGATCAGCTGTGGGGAGGTCCTTTCACTGCAATGGAGCAGAGACAGCTCTGAAGGAGTGTGAGAGCTTTGAGACGCACTGCTCAGCTGCTGCTAACATCACCTGCACAGGTAAAAGGGGCGGAGCTTTCACCATTTCATTCTATTATTCCATAATAGAGTTATGGCACATTTAGCAGGTTTTGGAAAACACAAGTTACACAAAACCCTAAACAACATAAGGTGTGACTGTCTTGACTTGGAGTTCCATATTATTTACAGTTTAGCCGTAGTCCTGCCTTCTCCCCTTAAAAAAAAAAAAAAAAAAAAAAAAAATGACCATGAGAATACTGACATGGACAAAAGTTTGATTATTCTCTCACATATGGTTAATTATTCAAACTAACAAAAACATCATTGAGTGACTGCGTATGCTTACACTTATGCTTTGTTCTTGTGTTTTTTATTATTATATATATATATTTTTTTTTCCAGTTTTTCGGCACGTTTCACAGGTCACAGTTTTTAAATTCTTAAAACATTTTTTTTCAATAGTTCCTTGTCTTCTAATGTCTGCTATTACTTTTGGTACATGTACCTTTTGTAGTTTGTTCACAATTTAAAATTTTCTGAGCACTTTTTCCTATCTTTAGAGTGGGAGTCTCTGTCAGTTGGTCCCTCTAGAGGAGTGTTTTCTTTTAAATTTTGGTGTTTAAACTCTTCTACAGTTTCAACATATTTCAATAGTGCTCGATGTGGTGATTCTTCTGATGTGTTTCTTGTCTTTGTAAGTGCTGTAGTGTTTGTACAGTGATGAGTTAAAGTGTTTCCTATTCTTTACAATGGCCACTGGTTCAGTCTGTGTTTGGCTGTTGCCATGGCATCCAGCACTTTTCATTTCTTGAGCTTCAAATAGGCCATTGTTACCAGCATTTAGAAAGGTTTAGACTTTTCCAAGACTTTTCAATAATTTCAATAAAGAGTTTGTAGTATTATGAAGTATTACAACACTTCATAATATATTTTAACATTTTTAATAGTTTAATAGTTTTTAATACTTTTAATAGTTTTTAATACTTTTAAATACTTTTTAATACTTTTAATAGTTTTCCAAATGTATATATTTTAAGATATATGTTTTAAATATTTTGTTTTCAGTCATTTAGTTTTTTTTTCAGATACTTTTCACCAAATCTTTTTCAAAATTACGCAGTGAGTGCAAACAGCCACTAGATGGTGCCAAATCATCAAGTGTCTGGACAGCAGCACAGTCTTATCAGTGCTGTTATACTCGAGGTTCAGCCCAGCAGCAGCAGCTCATGTGTTTAGAGGCAGAAATACTCTGTCTGTGATGACTGAAGGACTGAAAACAGTGGAAGATTCTCAGATAAATGATGTATGAAGTCTGAAAATGACTCTGTTTTTGATGAAGAACATTGTTAGAACAGGGTTAAAAGCTCTAAAGGTCACTGCAGCAGAATATGTTCCCTTTAAAGAGAATCTAGACCAGGGGCCAAGTCTAGACCAGGTCCAGACCAGAGTCCGACTGCTCCGCCTGAGTGAGTGCATGTCGCCATGACAACGGCATGCATCAGGCATTACTGTAGAGTACTTAAGGCCAATTCATACTTCATAAGAAGCACGAACTTTGTTCGTGCGCCTCAGGCTGTAAGAACAAGAACAAAGTTCGTTTCGGCTCTGGCATTCATACTTCAGCTCAAGCGTCGCAGCGGAACTCCTTCAGACCCCGCCCCCCGTGATCCCAACAACTGTTTCCACGCTGAGATTACCACCCCGTCGCTGACAGCTCAGTTGATATCGTTTTAGCAATGACAGATGTAGTTTTTGAGTGGATGAGAGAGGAGGAGGAAGAAGAGAGTATGATGTTTGAAGATGAAGAGGATGACGACTTTTTTTTTTTTTTTACATGCGCTGGCCGAGGAGACAGAACGGAATGAGTGAAGATGGCATGTCCGGCCGCTAAATACGACGCGGGTCGTACAGGGCCAATACAGTCTGCTCGTTCAACAAATGCGGGAGATAGATGAGGAGAGGTACTTTTCGTACTTCAAATGTCAGCCCGTCGGTTTGACCACCTTGTCTTTAGGATAACACTATTTCTCCAACATGCGCCCAAAGAAATTTACCCCGCCCCTTTTGAAAAACTGGCCAATCAGAGCCTAGTTGACGCACGGCTCTGCCGAACAAAGTTCTGCTCAGCTGATGTACCAAGAACAGGCTGCGAGAACAGCCGAACAGAGGCTGTAAGAACAAAATGACGTCATTTTGTTCTTACAGCCCGAGGCGCACGAACAAAGTTCGTACTTCTTATGAAGTATGAATTGGCCTTTACTCTAAATACAGAGATTAGAACTACATTAAAGGGTTCATTGTTTTAAGAGCTGAAAGCACTGTTGACATAGAAACAGACAAGTTAAAATACAACATGAGGTTCTCAAAATGTCACCAGGGACTATTTTTCAAATGTATATTTTTTTTGTGTTTTCCAAGTTTCCAAGTCTTTCAAAGTTTCAGTTTTCCAACTTTTTAGAGTTTTCCAGTTTTTCAGCATTTAATTTTTTTCAGATACATTTCACCAAATCTTTTTCAAAATCATGCAGTCACTCGCAATGGCTTCAGCCATTGCAACAACATCTAGTTAAAAAGAGGTCATACCCTCTGGCCTCCTTAGATACTTTTTCCACTGATGTTGGCTTATTTTATTTTTGTTTATTTAAATTAAATGTACATTATATCTGCATCAAGCCTTTTAATTCTAAGGGTAAAGTTAATAATAATTAACATTATATGTTTCTGTCTGTGTGTCACCAGAGTGGCACCTAAAAAATCCAGCAAACATTAATTTCTTGTTTAAATTTAAAGTATGTTGTTTGTGTCCAGATGTGACGTTGTGGCTCAGTGGTGACAACTGTTTTGGTTTCCTGTGGATGAGACTTGAGGACCAGTGGAGATCAGTGAAGAGTGTAGACCGGGATCTGGACTTGGACTTTGGGTCTGCTCTGTGTCAACATCTGGGCTGTGGTTCTGCAGTTGGTGTCAGTTATTTTGGTAGCAGCGGCCCGTTCTGGTTTCTGGACCCTGAGTGTGTGAAGCAGAGATCTGGCCTCAGAGACTGCCTGGTCCACGACTCAAACAGCCTCCAGGACATGGACAGTCTGCACCTGACCTGCTCAGGTGTGTATTATTCCAATATTTATTTGTAAAAGTCATTGATTATCTAAAAAGTCAGGATTTACTAAAGGCCAGGATGGGCCAAAATCATTTATTGGTAGAATGTCAGGATGTAGTAAGGCAGGACTGCCATAAATAAACCAATTTATGAGTTTGTGAAAAGGTTTTTTCTGGATATAAAACAAGAAAAAAAGGAAGGACTTCCTAAAACTCTGAAAATAGTCTGATTATTTAATTAATCATGATTTCATGATTAATTTTATTTAAAAATGCATTTAGTGATATCTGAAAATCAAAATGGGATCCCAGTCGAGTAAAGATCGTCCCGCAAAGGATTTTTGTGAAGAAAATGTAATTTTTATGAATAAAATTGATGACTGGAAAGCCAAGGGATTTAATTGAAGGATGAGTGACAGCATCTGATGGCACTGAGAAACAGAATAAATCATGCTGAAAAAGAGCTCTGTCCAAAAAGACAGTTTTGAATGTTTAGAAATGTGGGAAAAGCAGCTGCAGAAAAGAGGAAAAAAGAACGTGAAAATAGAGAAAGAAATATGAAAAATTTAGACAAGGTTAAAGGACCATTTCAAGACACAAAACTTGATTTATCTGCACTATTTAAAATATTTCTGTAATGATTTTATATGACTTTATCCGTTTGTGATTTTAATGTGATTTTATTCTGCTGTGTAAAGCATTTTGTTCACGAATTGTGCTCTATAAATTAACTTGCCTTACCTAAAAGTGAGACCATAGAAAATACTATCCTTTAAAAGAGCGTCCGAAACACTACAAATGTAAAAGTCCTTTATTAACGCGTTTCTTGTGTGGAGGTTTTCTTCAGGGTTTACAAATGTTTGTATTGGGGGCATCAGGTGATCAACACAACACTGGATCAAAACAGTTACATTCAAATGTACCTGACAAGTGCTTTGCTGGTGGTACAGAGGTTAAAGGCGTTGCACATGTGTCGTTGCTTCCACCACGGCGTCCTGGGATTAATTCCAGCTCTTGTTCATTTGCCAAAGGTCTTTCCCCCCTCTCCATTTCACTTAACTGTCCTGTCAAATAAAACCTTCAGGATATAAAATGTACCTGACAATACACTGAGATGTTTATATACAGTATGTACACGGGACACATCTTTTTGATATTTGACATTTTTTTAGACTTTTCTATGAAAACAGTCTGCTGTGTCAGCCCTGAAGAAGATCCACATGTTGAAACATGCTTTTATCCCACAATAAATAAAGGATTTATGCAAATAGTGAACATGACCATGCTGATATAAAACTTTGAATTGTAAGACGTTAAAAGGCACTCTGTTTTGTAGAAAAATTAAAAGTCCTTTATTTCTTACAAGGGATGAGCCAACGTGTTTCGACACTGGCGTGTCTTCGTCAGGGTGTTTAGTGAATGAACGTTGATTGAGGTCTTTTAAACCTCTTGGTCATGTGACATAGACATATGACTTTAAAATTTCATTAACACACAGAAATATATAAAAAATATGTACAAATATACACACACACAACCACTCTAAAATATGATTGTGGAGAAAAACAAAAGAAATCTATGAGGTTTATGACATGTATGAAAAAACTTTTGGTAGCTCTACATGTGGACAGAAGGGGATTTTAGAGGGGGTGACAGACTTAAAAAACTGCTGCAGCAAGAGACCTATTGGATTGACACACTAAAATCCATCCAGCACCCGGGCCTAAATGAAGAAATAGACTTTTCTCATTTTCTCTTAACTCTGCCCATTTAGGAACTTGTGTTTTTTGTACTATATTTTGTAGTATATAAGTATATATTGTTGATGAATAATATTGTTGATGTATATATCCATATGCAGTGTTACACAGCTGGTATTTCTGTCCACAAAAATATAAACGTCATAGATGTCTTTTGTTTTTCTCCACAATCATATTTTAGAGTGGTTGTGTGTTGTGTGTGTGTAGATTTATATATATGTGTATATATCTCTATGTGCTAATTAAATTTAAAGTCAGACATGTGACAGTCATATGTCTATGTCACATGACCAAGAGGTGTAAAAGGTCTCAATCAAGGTTCATTCACTAAACACCCTGACGAAGACGCGCCAGTGTCGAAACGCGTTGGCTCGTCCCATGTAAGAAATAAAGGACTTTTCAACAAAACAGAGTGCCTCGGACTTCTTTGACCACCTTGTAATGTTTTACAATTGTAAGTTTTATATCAGCATGGTCATGTTCACTATTTGCTAAGTTCAAGAAGCCTTGTCCTTGATGAGCGCCTGTTTTCACGTCTTTTACCGAAGATTGTCCTCTGAGTCACTCACTTTTTCTTGTTCTAATAAATAAAGGATGATTAAATTCTGACATTTTCAAGTCCTTGGATAATATTTGTGGTGGTACACATAAAGAGGCTTATTATGGTCTAAATAAATTCCTAAAGCTTCATTTTGTATCATCAGACAGTAGAAAGTTATGTACTGCTCTCATGTGGAGCAGGGGTCAGTTTTCCTGTGGTATTTGAAATAAAATAAAAAATATCTATCTTGATCATTTATAATAGTGACTTAAGTCCTATATTTTTCATACATACCATCTACAGATTATTTGAGACCTCTGGCTTTGCTGACTGCCCTCTTTCTCTCTCTCCACAGAGCATTATCCTTCTCTCAGAATCACAGTCTCGTCTGAAGGAGTTTCTCAGTCCCTGGTGCACAGGGCTCTTGTGAGGTCCAGCGCAAACTTCAGCGTCTCCTGCTCTTTAGATGAACCGTTTAAGCCTGTCTTTTTCCACCTGTTTTCTCCAAGTGGGAATTACTCCCTGCCAGCTGTCAATCACTCCGCCCACTTCCTGTTCTCAGCCTTTGGTCCCGCCCACACAGGGGACTATACCTGTGGTTACAGTGGGTCAAGTAAAATCATAAAGAACGTGACCCTTTACATTGGTCCTGGAGGTAAAGTTAATTTCTAATTTGAAGATTCTTTCTGTTTTGATTATTTATGTTAAATATGTGTACAGTCCCAGACTCACATCTGCTCCTGAGAGCCGGGATCCATGTCCTCATCCTGCTCCTCTCCACCACTGCACTGTACTTCTACTGTCAGGTAAGAAACAGCACTAAAAGACAAGGACGTGCACAGGTAGAGCTCAGGTGGTGCTCATGCACCTGCCCCTTTGCCATACGTGCCCTTGTGGTCTGCCTGTTCATAAGGTTTAATATTTGCCCCAAGAAGACAGCAGAGATGTAAAATGCTGTTTTAACAAGACAACTAAAGAATCTCTCACTCACTTATGCATCAGCTTTGCTGATAGACCTTAAGCAGCTGTGAATCTAAAAGTTATTTCTAAAGAAGCATAAACATATTTCACACATTTTAAATGTTGTGCATACATTCATTTTGAGCTGAAAAAGTGCCTTTTACTTCATGGTAGAGCACCTGCCCCTCAAAATGTGCACGTCCCTGCTAAAAGAGGACCAGACTAGAACTACACCAAGGACTAATCAAGGACTACAACAGCACTAAAGCAAGAACTACAATAAAGCTATAATCATGGCTTAAATTATGTCACACAGGAACTCAACCAGGTCGCATTAGTTTTCTTTTTTTTTTTGTCCTTGTTTGCCTTTACAGACCACTACAGGGCACCAGCGTTAACAACTGGGATTTCTCTTATCTTTTTGAGCATCCTGAGTCATTCTGAATCAATTGTGTGATATTTTCATCAGAAATATCATACAGCATTAGCCGTTAATCATGATCATGAAAGCCTCCTGCTTGTCACCATGGAGATGGTTGGAGATGTAGCGTTGCCTGTAGAATGTTCCATAGTATGGCATTAAAGCTCTATCCTGCATTTAGTCAAATACAGGTATTTTATTGTTCAAAAATACCTTGAAAAACATGTTATAAGTGTGAGGCAGAGATGGGGACTTGAGACTTGGACATGAGTCGGACTTAAGTCCCTGTTCTGAGAGACTCGTGACTCGACTCGGACTTCTACCTAAAGACTTGAGACTTGACTCGGACTTGTGATTTAAGACTTGTGAACATTACGAGTCATGTTCAATGTGCCCTGTCGCGAACTTGTTCTCACTCTCATCATCTTTTTCCCCCCTCTGTTTTCCCTGAGGGCGGCGTCTTGTCCATGAACAGGTGCCTGCGTCCAATGTTAATGATGTATGCAGACGCAACGGCAGCTCACTGTTCCCAAACAAACTATGGCGGCCACGCTGCAGGCTCCGTTGGCCTTTTATTATTAGTTTCGGCTTCAAAGAGTTTGTACGACATCATGACAAGAGAATTGCCAAATGTAAAGTGTGTAGGGTTCAAATTTGTGATGTCAGGACGACAACATATAACTTTTCTGATTATTTATCAGACGCTTGAAAACACATACTGATAGGTGAGTTAGCACCGAGCTAGCTTGTGTTAACAAAAGCCCAAAGTTTTCCGCATAGCTAAGCGAGTTCCCCTCCCCCCTCTGTTTGTTCTCTGTCCGTATGTCCCTCTGTCCCTCTGTGAAATCTGACGGCCCCCAAAACTAAGTCGGCTGCCTCTTGGACACTAAATTTGGTCTTCTTTGGTGTCTTAGACATGTAACAGAAACAATAAACTTCCTCAAATCAAAGGCAGGTCGTGCGTAAAGATGTTCCGCTGTGTAAATGATGCGTAAAATGTTGTCTTTGTCTCTTTACACACAGAAAATGCAGCTCCTGCGCTCAATGAATCTGCAAGTCCCGCCCCTCATTTGAAAGCTGTGGTGATTGGCCAGAAGAATTTGTGATTGACTTTCTGAATCACCAATAGCATTCCAGGCTGTGACGCCTTTACGCACGCGGAGCTGACGCTCCTCTCGTGTGAAAATGGATGCGTTCGCTTTGTTCAAAGGGCTCTCTCTCTGTAAGTACTGGACCGAAAATTACAGGGATAGGCTCGTTTTGAAGACAAGACTGAGAGGAAAACGAACATACCCAAGCCGAGCCGCTCAAGCCGAAGATATCTATACAAAGTGATGCGTCCCCTGATCAGGGACGGTGGGTTTTAACAGGTTAACTTTGACTGTGGTTTGTTTTTGGCTTCACGTTCACATTTGTCAAAGTGAGAAAAACACAGAATGATTTGAAGTTTTCTTACTTCAAAATATGGCCTGCACTTGTCATTTTTATGCGTCAGATGTACAAACGATGTGACCAAATGTTGTAACGTTACCTATCTGAAATATATACTGCACATAGATTTGTGTTTTGTTCAATATCCTTTGTTTAATTTGTTGTAAAGTTGCATTTTACATAATGTTTAAGAAAGTGTTTTTACTGTTTTGATTCTAATGAGCACAACAGAGCTGCATCTGCCGCTCTTTGTAAAGACCATCAGATGTGCTTTACTGTATTTAAGGTTTAAATAAAATGATGAATAGACTGTAGTAATAATAATACATTATATCTAGCCTCAGTCTGCATTCACAACGTTCTATTAATCTATGATTTTATTCTATATAAGGAGTGTGAATAAAGCTGTTGAATTCCTTTTAAAATGTTAAATGTATTTTAAGAATATTTAATAAATGAGTTTTAAAAGTCACATGCTGGCCGGGTGTGATGTCTCCTACTGCTAACTGTTTGTTGATTCCTCTCTTTGGTTCTGGAGGTGCAGTGGTCGGAGGTGCCACTGGGGGCTCCACAAGGGCCCAGCGACCTGTGGATATAAAAGGCTGCTTCTGCTGCTCTCTCTCTGCCTCCAGACCTCGGGCCACACTTTTGTTTCTTTCATGCACCACACACTACAACACTTCCATACATTAAAGGTTTTCTGACACCCGAGCTTCAAATCCTTAACAATATCCTCAACTCTGAAAGCCTGGTGGAAATATTATAAAATCAATAATACCTCTTTGGCACCATCTAATTTCACACCATCTGGGACAACCTAGACCTCATACGAGACAAAACACCAATACATTTCCACTCATGGGCCGAGAGAGGCACCACACACCTACAACACCTGATTCAACACAACACACTGGTCCCGTTTCCACAAATGGTCCAGAAGTTCAGCATCTGGGACACACAATATCAAGAATATCACCAACTCAAACACTGATTCAAAGAGCTTATAACACAAAAACATAAATCTTATTGCCCCCCACCAATCGCAAGACTAATGAATAGCAAATCATCAAAAAGACACTATTATAATACAATCAGATAAAAAGTGAGAAAAAGACTTAGGGATGACTCCTGATGCCAGCTTCTGGACCCAGATGTGCAATAACATCTTCAATATGTCTGACAATGCAAACCTACATCTCATTCAACACAAAACACTACACAGAGTACATTTCACTGGACAGGAAATGGCGAAATTCAGTTCAATCCCAGACCAATGCACCAACAGCACACACAACTCCACTGACTCTCATTCACGCCTTATGGTTCTGTTCAGCTGTTTTTCAGGTTTGGAGGCAGGTGACAGAATGACTCTCTGCTCTTATGGACTGCTGCATCCCTCACTGCCCTTCACTCTGCCGACTTAGAGACATTGCTGTTGTAAACCTGGACCCAGCTGACAATCAACTCCTCTTAGTCGCCCAAACTATTGACAAAAAACAATACTTATGAACAGGAAATCAGAAAATCAAATCGGCCTCCACCAATGGAAAAATCTACTTTTAGACCATATATCCATTGAGCAATCATTTACCACAGTCGACACAATAGAACCTCCCCCTAACTGGAATATCCTCACACATTTCTAACAAAATGAATGATTTCATTGTATGAATATTATTGCTATCTATGTATATTTTATAATTATTATAATTGTTGATGTCATTATCGTTATTTTTCTATTATTATTAATGTAATTAATTAAAACGCTATACTTTTAAAGGGGTGGCCTTTTTAAAATGAAATGTCACGTAAAAGGCTTTACAAAAGTACATGTGGGAGTGGCTCAGGGGTAAAAGTGTGAGAAGCACTGCTCTAACAGCCTCTGTGCAGAGTCAGCAGAAAGATCTGAAGAACGTGTCAAGTCTGAGTGCTTGATCCACGAGTACCAGACTCCTGTAGAGCTCCTGCAGTTGTGCTCACGCTGGGCCAGAACTAAAGGCACACTTTAACTTCAAATGTACTTCTGCATTGATTGGGGTTTTGATTTAGGGAAAATATTTAAACAATTCAAAAACTGTATTAATACTGATCAAAAATGCTTTTCAAAAGCAGTGTTTGCATAATTGACTTCAATAAAATCCCAAGCTAAAGTTCCAGCAGGAACACTTTTTGATGATATTAGCAAGTAGAAAGTGAATCAGATGTCCAGAAATTGCAGATTTGGGAAACATTCTGCAGAATCTAAACTCTTTAAAAGCATAATTGTTCCATGTAAGGGTCGATAATGTTTAATCTTATTAGTTTTTTAGATGTTGTGTTATTTACATCTTAATTTAATGATAAACTCTATAATAAATAAAGGATAAACTCCAAAATCTACATTTCTGACTCTTTGTCATTTATTCTTGTTGTCTCTTCTCTGTCCTCAACACATTGAGTCACATGGTGCAGGAGCCTGACCCTCCAGTCATGACTCACTGTCCTGTACAAACGTCCCAGTCCAAGTCAAGTCCGTAGTACTACAAGTCCTCAGTCATTATAAATTCAAAGTCCAGATACAACTACTTTTCAAGTATGTCATGTTTGTGTGAAATAACAACAGATACCATCAGAAACTGTTGCACCAGCTTCATATCATCCTGAAGAAGCCAAAACCACTCAAATTGGTTTAGACCGTCTCACACTCATGTATGATCTGCTTTGATGATAAAAATGTCAAAGATCCAATCAACTGTTTCAAACTGTGTTAGACTTGTGTTTGCACATCACATGCCCCTCTGATCTAAGACAGACATTCTGCAGTTACATAGTGCACCTTTAATAATAATGTCAGAATGTTACACTATGTATGAACAACATTCTGGAGTCACTAGAGGCTTTTTCACACACAGCGTCACACGGCTCTTCTCCCCACATTAAACTGACGTCCTGTTTATGTGAATGTGCACAAAACATGTCTCTGTGGACATTACACAGAGGTTTATGGCCTGTTTTCATTGCCCTGTGTCACACACAACCAAATCCAAAATGTGTGTATTTTGGCAAAAACACCTTTTAAGATTCTTTCAGTCCAGGTTCATGTGTAACATGCTGAGCTTATGGAATTTGGTGTTATTTGTTAGGCAAGTGTTTTTGTTTTGTTTTTTAACCTTTTGTGAGTTGTGGCACACTTTTTGGGCTCAAAAGCTACTGCACACCACCTACTACAAAAACACTACCAAATCAGACCATTTAGTTAAAAATATGGTGTAATGAGCCAGATAATGTTTGTGCCTCCATCTGGTTCTTTAAATTTGGAAATTGTGATGGTTCTGTGTCATTTCTTTGGCAGAAGTTGCTCAAGACACGCCAAAAAGGTAAATTACTCAATTACATCCACATTTGTGAATTGTTAACTCGAACTGCACTTTTTTTTGGCCTACAAGCTAACACATGCTGATGTCAGTGGATTTATGACAGAGGCTTCTCCTTCCATCAAACAGACCCCAGAACCTTTTACGCAGAAGCCTGTTTGCGGCGTCTGACCAGAGCGTACTCTCTCCTGATGTCTCCCTTGATGAGATTTTTATGGTCCAGTTGCACGGTCAGTGGCACATAAAACGCATTAGATCAATAACATAGTCTTAAGTCTCGTACATAGTCTTAACAAGGGCACCTCCATTTCTACCATTGCTGACATTTCTGAGTGGTGAGCTCTATCTACAACGGGCGTCATCCCACTGTCACAGAATTTGTCCTTCTCTAACATTATCAGTTTCCTTGGTCAACTCGCAGAAGTGGTATGCTATGCACTTCTCACTCTATCTCGGCCAGCTAATATTTTATTTATTTAACAGGACCACGTACAATGACATGACACATTGTAGCTACGCAAGCTAATTTCCATCTGCAGTCCTGGATAAGGGACCTTATGTGTGGAAGCATAGTCAGGCTTGAATAGCCAATACTAGCACAATGTGTTAAGTATTCAGTCCACGGGTCCGGACTGATGGTAAATAAACTGCCTCAGACATCCAGAAACTCCTGCCTCTCCTTACAACTCTAGGACTCGTTGGGACAACACTTGTTTTTCCCTAACAGTCATCATCCTGTACCTCCAGCTATCTGTGTTTGAGGGAGCCTCTGTAGCAGTGCAGAGCTTTTATGTCTCCACACTATTCATTTTCTATAAACAGTCAGGACATGACCTTATAGTGATGTGTGAAAATAACTTCAGAGTTCAAAAAGTTACTGAAGAAAATGTCTGTCTCACTACAACTCCACCATTAACACCCTGTACCTGATTTTTACAGTTTGGAAACATGAAAAACCAAACAGTTTAACAGTTTAAGAGTTCATGTTAGAGTCTTTACATCAGTCACATGATCTCTCCCTTTTCTAATGCAGTCCCAGCATCCTACATATTCACCTGCATGAGTTTAGAAGCACGTTTCACGAGGTCCTGAGCCCAGAGCATCACGGACCTTCATGAGTAAAGCTACCGAACCAAGCAGGTGGAAGGTCCTCCAGTAGAAAAGTTCCATAGTCCACCTTAAATACAGACTGTGCATGTATTTACACAAGTGCATGTACAAAAGTATAAAATAACTGAAAACAGTGATGAGACTAAAAATGTCCCTTATATTTTATTAGCACATGTTTAAAATAATATAAACCTGAATGTTTTTGTAACATTTGAAGTTGGACGCACGAAATGTTTCCGATGCATTTTAAAGATTAGGTTCAGATGTCACACACAGGAAGTTCAGATAAGACCAGCTCATAACAGGGACATAGCCAGGCCTGGTTTAGACCTGGTTCAGTCCTGGTTTAGACCTGGTTCAGTCCTGGTTCAGTCTTGGTTCAGACCTGGTTTAGACCTGGTTCAGTCTTTGTTTGGTCGTGGTAGTTCTGCCTTATTTCTCTTTCACACATGGATGCTGGAGGTCTGGTGTTCGTCCTGTTTCTCTGCTCTTCAGGTAAAACGTTTTATTAATTGAAGTTAGAATGACTCAGTTCAAACTTACAAACCACTGGATGGACATGAAGGAGACACATAGAGAAAATAACTGGAGAAATACGTCTATATTGAGACATTTTGACATTTTTGTAAAAAGGTGCACTATTTTGAAAGTCTGCAGCAGAACACACATTTGCATTTGGTTAAAAAAGTGAAAACAGCAGATAAATTCTAAAAGATTCATCTGAAGTTCAGAGACCACTTTGAAAGGACTTGTACGAAGGAGGACTTCATGAGGACTAAAGCAGGAAGGATGGGCTGTTCCAGGACTGGACGGGAGTGGAGGTTACAAATAAAGTGTTGCATCAATATTGAAGATGTGTAAAATGGGCCAGTGTTCATAAAACATGTCTTTCTTTGTGATAATCACGGTCAAAAATTATTATGTTCAGCGTGTTAGAAAAGGGAGCCGTGAGAGGAAAGAGTGTGACAGTTGGTTCAGCAGTAGAGGCTCTGTGTGTGTCGTGTCAACAGTTGCTGATCTATAATTTGAATGTCTTTATTTGTAAAAACATCATTTTGAAGAGTGTTCAGAAACTGTGTGACTGAGCAGGTTTGTCATGCAGTGTTGTGTTCAAACTGGCTCCAGTCAATCAGCGATCTCTGAAATAACTGATGCTACTCTACTTGTGTGTGTTTTTCAGGGACTTGGGCCCAGAACACTCAGAGCACTCAAACAGGTACATCTACTCACTGCATGAAACAAGTGGAGGTTTAGATTAGAATGGAGTTTATCTGATTGTTGTCTTGTTCAAAACCATTCCTGTATATCTATGATTCTTGTATTAAGGACTGGTTCAGACCTTATTTGAACTCGTTGAGAAACTTGGAAAGAAGCCACTGTTAATTCTGCTTCTACACTTAGATGGTAAAGGTGCATCTAATGTTAATCTGATGAGAGCAAAACTGAAATAGTGGTGTTTGGTGAAGCTGATCTCTCTAGTTTTAACAGTGTTCTTGGTCATCTTACATCTAATCGCTGTTCTTCTGCTAAAAGCCTACGTGTTTTTACTGACAGTTCTTTCAAACTTGAAAAGCAGATAAATACAGTAGTTCGAACCAGCTTCTTTCAACTAATGCTTCTTGGCAAAGTAAAACGCTACCTGCCCTCAAATTTGAAAAGGTTCTGCATGCCCTCATAACCACTCTTTGGACTACTGTAACTCTTTATATTTTGGTTTAAACCAATCCATCGTTTACAGACAGTCCAAAATGCGGCAGCACGGCTGCTCACTGGAGCAAGTAAACATGATCACATCACTCCTGTGTAGTCTGCTCTGCACAGGCTGCCTGTGATTTTTAGAATTGACTTTAAACTTGTTACTTGTTTTTAAATCTGTTCATGGTTTGGCACCACCATATTTGTCCAAAATGCTGTCTTTGCACTCCCCAGTCAGAGCACTAAGGTCCTCTGATCAGTGTCTGCTGGACGGCCCCAGGTCCAGGCTCAGGAGCAGAGGCCACAGAGCGTCCTCCAGAGCACGTCCCAAACTGTGGAACGCTCCTCCTCTCAACATTAGAAAAGCCACTTCAGCAGAGAACTTCTTTGCATTGGCTTTCAACTCAAGATGAGATGAACATTTTTAAATCTATTTTATTATCTACAGTATATAGATTTTATTATGTGTTGCTATTTTTACTGTGTAATTTAACTGTACAGCACTTTGGGGCAGAGACGGCTGTTTTGTAAATGTGCTTTATAAATATACTTGACCTTGACTTGACCTTGGTGCATAATTCTTATTATTAATCCAGAATGTTTTGCTGAGGACAGCTGTAGAGTGAAAGGGGGAGAGAGGGGGGAGAGACAGTTGGCAAATGTTGAGGGCTGGACTCAAACACTGCAGTGGCAAAAAACACACATATGCAACGCCCTCATCCACTGCAGCACCAGCGAAGCACGAGAATGTGTGTTTTTTTTTATTCCCTTCTCTGATTTTCTGCCTCTTTGGACACTTACATTTGACTTCTTATAAACCCAAACACACATCTCATCTGCTCATCTCAAATACTGTCTTCTGTCTAAAATTACCCATTAAAGTGGACATAGCAGTGTTCATTTAACAATGTTATAACTGTCACATCATTAGCATTCTTAAAGGTTTGATTGATGCATGTTTGTGTAATCCTGTAGCAGTCGAGTAATCCTGTCCAGCATCTGAGGCTTGAGGGCTCAGAAAATGTGTTTTCACCTCCTCCTTATCCCCGCCCACAGTTCTAGGTTTACTTTTAATTATCTTAGAAAATTCAAACCCTGGATCAAATATGTTGTGACATTTTTCAGAAGTAATAGCATGTAAATGAAAATTAGCTGCTTGCTACAGTTTCTAAGATTATATATATATATATATATATACATGTCTGTCCTCTCACTGTCTCCTGTCTCCTGCAGAGTGTCCTCTCAGTGAGGAACACAGAGCTGATGTGCTGCTGCTTCTGGATGGATTCAACCACATCAGTTCAGAAGACTTCTCCAAAGTGAGAGATTTCCTGGCGGCTCTGGTCCAGATCCTCGGTGTGGTTGGTCTTGATTCGGTCCGGATTGCTCTGGTGAAGTTCAGTGTTGAACCTGAGGTTGAGTTTTATCTGAACACCTATCACGATGTGCCCTCTGTGGTCAGTGCAATCAAGAGGATGTCACCTCCTGGACACCTGACCACAGACATATTGGATTTACTCCAGAAAACTAGTTCCCAAACAGGTCAAGGATATAGACGCGATGCTCCTGCTGCTCTGATTCTGATCAGTGACAGAAACTCATTAGGCATTGACACAAACACTTTCAAAAATGTGTGGAGCATTGGTGTGAAAGTGTTGATAGTTGGAGTTAAAGACATAGATTATAGCAACTTGAAGGACATTAGGAATGGCCTTGATAAACCTGAAGTCTACACTGTAGAAGACTTTGATGGTTTATCAAACATTTTGAAAGAATTAACTCAGTCTTTGTGTCGTTGGATCAAACAGAAGCTCGGTAAGTTGTCTCTTTTTTCATTTCCAGTTCATGGGGACAAGAGCTGAGTCTGAGGAAATAATAAGAACAGTAATGATGTGTTTGTAAATTATATCCTAAAGTCCATAACTACAGGTTATGGAATCATGAGTTGGGCCTGACTCAATCAATTACATCAGACACTATTAATGTATTGTAAATGTTACAATTGGCCACATTCAGGACACAAACACATATCAACTTCATCTGAGTAAATGTGGACGTGTCATGCCTCAACAGGATCATAGAGAGTCCTAGGTTTATTATCAACTGGTTTGCTGTTGCACTGTGATTATATGTGTTTATAAATAATACATTTAACAGTCATGTGACCTTGTTCATTTTTAAAAACAATTTAAACGTTGATAGATGTGTAATCATCACTCTTATCATCAGCACTGGAGGCCTGTAATAACACATGTCAAAGTACAACATATTGTTGCAAAAAAAAAAAAACGACATAAAAATAAATGACAATATTAACTATTTTATGTGACTGACACAAAAACCTTGAAGCCTGATATTCCCAGTGAACTCTTTTGTTTCATTGGCCCAAAGGTGTTATTAGACAGGACAGAAATGTCGAAGGCTGGACTCGAACCTGCAACACAGCGGTGGTACCTGGTGAAGCGCTCAGTAAAGGCTTTTCAAAAAGCATAAAATGCAGGAACTAAAAATAGAAGTTACTTATTCAACTCTCTACAGTTCAGATCTTGTAATTCTATAATAAATTTACCATCAATTTGCAGGAATTGGAAATATAATGTGCACAACATAAATAGTGAGCACCAAAAAACATTATTTTCTTTACATGAACGATAAATACAGTAATTATCGTGACAGGCCTTAGTATCAGCCTAATCATGAGACTGTAGTAGATTCTAGTGGAACATAACAACAATTCACTTCTATCTTCAGACGTGACACGACCTGAATCTGTGAGGTTTTCTGATGTTCAGCCAAGAAGAGCTCGAGTCTCCTGGACTCATAGTAACAGCAGTGTGGAGAGGTTTTATCTGTCCATAAATCCTGACCTGAGGATAGTCGGGGTCCTGGGACACAAAAGGACCACAGAGATCCAGCACCTGAGGCCCAACACCTCCTATGAAATCACAGTCACTGCAGAGGAGTCTGGGCTGAGTGTTTCTGTGATCGGACATCTGACCACACCACAGGGTACAGCTCTTACACATCCTCCTCCTCCCCCTCCCCAGACACCTCGTCCTGCTCCTCCCCTCCCCTGACACCTCCTCCTGCTCCTCCCTCTCCCCAGACTCCTCCTCCCTCTCCCCTGACACCTCCTCCTGCTCCTCCCTCTCCTCAGACTCCTCCTTCAGCCCCTCCCTCTCTCCAGACACCTCCTCATGTTCCTCCCTCTCCCCAGACACCTCCTCCTGCTCCTCCCCCTCCCCAGACTCCTCCTCCAGCCCCTGCCTTAAGTTGTCCTGTGTTTGTGTGCAGACTGGGTGCGACTGAGCGGTGGTCCCAGTCGGTGCTCTGGTTCTCTGGAGGTGCACATAGACCAGATGTGGAGCTCGGTGTGTGCTGAGGACTTTGGTCGGGCAGAGGCTGAAGTGGTCTGCAGGGAGCTGGATTGTGGAGGTGTGTCTGACCTACAGGGGGCGCTGTTCACAGAGGGATCAGCTGTGGGGAGGTCCTTTCACTGCAATGGATCAGAGACAGCTCTGAAGGAGTGTGAGAGCTTTGAGACGCGCTGCTCAGCTGCTGCTAAAGTCACCTGCACAGGTAAAAGGGGCGGAGCTTTCTCCATTTCATTCTATTTCCTTTTTCTTATGCCATATTAGAGTTATGGCACATTTGGCAGGTTTTAGAAAACACAAGTTACACAAAACCTAAACACCACAAGGTGTGACTGTCTTGATTTAGAGTTCCAGATTATTTACAGTTTAGTTGTAGTCCTGCCTTCTCCCCTTCACAAAAACAGTCCAGGAGAATACTGACATGGACAAAAGGTTGTTTCTTCTCTCACATATGCTTAATTATTCAAACTAAAAAAAAAAAAAAAAAAGAGTTTGTACTCTGTGGCCTCTTTAAGTAATTTTTCACTGATGTTGGCTTACTATTGTTAGTATTATTTTTGTTTAAATTAAATGTAAATTACATTTGCATCAAACCTTTTAATTACTTTTGTGCATCACCAAAGTGGAACCTAAAAATCCAGTGAACATTAATTTATTGTTTAAAGTTTTATATTAATAATATGTTGTTTGTGTCCAGATGATGTGACGTTGTGGCTCACTGGTGACAACTGTTTTGGTGCCGTGGTTTTGAGACTTGAGGACCAGTGGAGACTAGTGCAGACTGTAGACCAGGATCTGGACTTGGACTTTGGGTCTGCTCTGTGTCAACATCTGGGATGTGGTTCTGCAGTTGATGTTAGTTATGGTGGAATCAGAGGTCCGCTCTGGTTTCTGGACCCTGAGTGTGTGAAGCAGAGATCTGGCCTCAGAGACTGCCTGGTCCACGACTCAAACAGCTCCCAGGACATGGACAGTCTGCACCTGACCTGCTCAGGTCTGTATTATTACAACATTTATTTGTAAAAGTAATTAATTACCTGAGTAAGGACTGACTAAAAGTATTGACTAAGGCAGGATAATAATATTGCCATAAATAAACCAAATTCTGAGTTTGTGAAAAGGTTTTTCTGGACAAGAAAAAAATTGAAGGATTTCCTTAAACTCTGAAAACAGTCTTATTATTCAAATCACAATTAATTTTATTTTTAAATTAATTTAGTGATATCTGAAAATCAAAATGCGATCCCAATCGAGTAAAGATCTTCCGGCAAAGGATTTTTGTGAAAAGAAAAAAAAAATATGAATAACATTGATGAGTGGAAAGTAAAGGGATTTAATTGAAGGATGAGTGACAGCGTCTAATGGCACTGAGAAACAGAATAAATCATGCTGAAAAAGAGCTCTGTCCAAAAAGACAGTGCAATAAAACATTTGTTTTATTTGCGTTTTGAATGTTTAGAAATGTGGGATAAGCAGCTTCAGAAAAAAAGAAAAAAGAATGAGAAAAGATAGAAAGAAATCTGAAAAATGTAGACGAGGTTAAAGGACCATTTCAAAGCACAAAACGTTTCTTATTTGATTTATCTGCACTCCTCTCTTTTAAAATATTTTAATAATGATATTGTTTGTCTTAATCGGTTTTGTGATCTTAATGTGATTTTATTCTGTTGTGTAAAGCACTTTGAATTGCCTTGTGTCAAATAAATTAAATTAATCAATAAATAAATACCTAAAAGTAACACAAGAGATAAGAGTGAAAAAGTCTTTCCAGCTCCTCAAGGACAAGTTTAAAACATTAAAATACATTAATAATCCTTTTTATGAACAATAGAAAATATTGTCCTTGAAAAGACCCACTAGAAATGTAAAAGTCCTTTATTAACACGTTTCATATGTGGAGGTTTTCTTGTGTTTTCTTGTGTGTGGTGTTTGTTTTGGGGGCAGCAGGTGATCATGGGCCAAGAACACAACACTGGATCAAAACAATTACCTTCAAATGTACCTGACAAGTGCTTTGCTGGTGGTGCAGAGGTTAAAGGCGTTGCACATGTGTCGTTGCTTCCACCGCGGCGTCCTGGGATTAATTCCAGCTCTTGATCATTTGCCAAAGGTCTTTCCCCTCTCTCTGCATTTGACACAACTGTCCTGTCAAATAAAGCCTTCGGGACAAAACATGCACCTGACAATACACCGAGATGTTTATATACAGTATGTAAACGGGACACATCTTTTGGACATTTACCATTTGTTGTAGGCTTTTGTAGTGAAATATATATATGGATTGATTATCTCCTCACACCAAACTTGTGGTGCTATATGCCCTCCCAACATGAGGGGGATGAGAGGAAATGGTGGAGAGGAAACTGGATTGAACCGTACACCACACAGCTCTTGGTGAGCATGTGGTTAAGTTCATTTCATTCTTATATTTCTTTTTATCAGGGGCACCAGCTCTTTGAGCAAATTACCAATTCCCAAATCAAATATCAAAATGAAAATTATCAATCAACAATTGTACATTGATTATTACTAATAATTAAACTTTGGTCAATCTGAACGTTGTAAGAACGTAACTGTGACATTGACTTTTGTGGAAATAAAATAACACGTTAACAACTGTGTTATATGGAGATTTATTGATTAACATATAAACAGATAAATATGGAGATTAAATATGCAAATTAGTCATTAAAAGATGTGCAAAGGGTGCAGATCTTGGACGGGAGGAGAGTCAGCTCCTTGGGCCTTTGTTTTCCAGAGCTGAGCTGATAAGCACAAGTTGCTCTCAGACACTGTCTCCTCTGTTCCTTTTTAGGAGGGCTTGGATGGTTCCCTCCTGTGGAACTGCCATGTGCAGTTCCTCCATTGGGATGAGGCTGGGACTGGCCATGCCTGGCGGAAGCTCCAAGTTGCTCGGAACTCGGTTGCTTTCTCTCTATCTGCTCCGAAGAACTTAAAACCGCTGCTTTGCCAGTTCATAGGCTTTTTATTAGTCAGCACCTCAGGCTTTGGTTCTAACTTCCAACCAATCAGAGATTTGATGTAAGATGTAAGTCTTGGGGGTTGGCCGGTGTATGATCTCTTGGCCCCCGAGACATTAAACAGAGCTCCATTGTGTGACCATTAACCAAGTTTAATTTTCATTGTTCATTGCATAGCTTATTATTGACACTGAAATGTTCACACGACGATTTATACATCCATCCATCTTCTTCTGCTTATTGGGCCGGGTCCAGGGGGCAGCAGTCTAAGTAGGGAGGCCCAGACTTCCCTGTCCACGCACGCTTCCTCCAGCTCTTCCGGTGGAATCCCAAGGTGTCCCCAGGCCAGCCGAGAGACATAGTCCCTCCAGCGTGTCCTGGTTCTACCCCGGGGCCGCCTCCCGAGGGAGGCGTCCAGGAGGCATCCAGAGCAGATGCCCGAGCAACCTCAGCTGGCTCCTCTTGACGTGCAGGAGCAGCGGCTCTACTCCGAGCTCCTCCCGTGTGACTGAGCTCCTCACCCTATCTCTAAGGGAGTGCCCAGCCACCCGGTGGAGGAAGCTCATTTCGATCGCTTGTATCCGCGATCCTGTCCTTTCGGTCATTACCTGGAGCTCATGACCAGGTGAGGGTAGGAACACAGATTGACCGGTAAATCGAGAGCTTCGTCTTTCGACTCAGCTCTTTCTTCACCACAACGGTCAGATACAGCAACCGCATCACTGCAGACGCTGCACCGATCTGCCTGTCAATCTGACGCTCCATCCTTCCCTCACTCGTGAACAAGACCCCGAGATACTTGAACTCCTCCACTTGAGGCAAGGACTCTCCACCCAGAGAGGGCAAGCCACCTTTTTCCGGTCGAGAATCATGGCCTCGAATTTGGAGGTGCTGATCCTCATCCCAGCCGCTTCACACTCGGCTGTAAACCGTCCCAGTGCATGCTGCAGGTCCTGGTTTGAAGCCATCAGGACGACATCATCTGCAAACAGCAGAGATGAGATCCTGTGGTCCCCAAACCGGACGCCGTCCACGTCCTGACCGCACCTAGAAATTCTGTCCATAAAAATGATGAACAGAACCGGTGACAAAGGGCAGTCCTGGTGGAGTCCAACATGCACTGGGAACAGGTCTGACTTACTGCCGGCAATGTGTCATACAGGGACCGGACAGCCCTTAGCAAAGGGCCCCGGACCCCATACTCCTGGAGCACCCCCCCACAAGGCGCCCCGGGGCACACGGTCGAATGCCTTCTCCAGATCCACAGAACACATGTGGACTGGTTGGGCAAACTCCCATGAACCCTCCAGCACTCGATGGAGAGTATAGAGCTGGTCCACGACCACGACTGGGACGAAAACCACACTGCTCCTCCTGAACGATGATTTATAAAACATTTGAATAAACAAAAGGACATTCACATAATAACACAAGATTGTAGATTCATCCTATAAGAGTCAGTTCATTAATTAGATGTTCAAGTTATTCAGTTGAACAGATAAGTCTTTTATCTGGCCACAGTTGCAATGTGGGGGTCTTGTCCAACACGGGCAATATTTCTTGAGGTCAGTAATAGTTCGGCTTATAAGGTCCTAGACTTTTTTATAAAATATAATCTGTTGTGTCAACCCTGAAGAAGACCTCCACATGTTGAATCATGTTTTTATCCCACAATAAATAAAGGACATTTAGATTTCTTCCTCAATTCTATGTATAACATTTGTGATGGTACACATAAAGAGGCTTATTATGACATTTAAATAATTTCCTGAAACTTAATTTTGAATCATCACAGAGTAGAAAGTGATGGACTGCTCTCAGATGGAGCAGGAGTCAGTTTTCCTATGGTATTTAAAATAAAAATATCTATTTTGATATTTTATATTAGTGAGAGGATCTATTTTCCTACATTTTTAAGATTATTTGAGGCCTCTGACTTTGCTGACTGCCCTCTTTCTTTCTCTTCACAGAGTTTTATCCTGCTCTCAGAATCACAGTCTCGTCTGAAGGAGTTTCTCAGTCCCTGGTGCACAGGGCTCTTGTGAGGTCCGGCGCAAACTTCAGCGTCTCCTGCTCTTTAGTTGAACCGTTTCTGCCTGTCTTTTTCCACCTGTTTTCTCCAAGTGGGAATTACACCCAGCCAGCTGTCAATCACTCCGCCCACTTCCTGTTCTCAGCCTTTGGTCCCGCCCACACAGGGGACTACACCTGTGGTTACAGTGAATATGAAACAAGTAAAATCATAAAGAACATGACCCTTTACATTGGTCCTGGAGGTAAAGTTCATTTCTAATTTGAAGATTCTTTCTGTTTTGATTATTTATGTTAAATATGTGTACAGTCCCAGACTCACATCTGCTCCTGAGAGCCGGGATCCATGTCCTCATCCTGCTCCTCTCCACCACTGCTCTGTACTTCTACTGTCAGGTAAGAAACAGGACTAAAAGAAGACCAGACCAGGACTACACCAAGGACTGAACAAGGACTAGAACAGCACTAAAGCAGGAACTATCATACAAATTATAGTTTAAATTCCATCAAAGAAGAACTAAACCAGGACTCACAATTTGTCCTTGTTTGTCTTTTCAGCCCACAAGAGGGCAACGGCGTGGACAAATGTGATTTCTCTTCTCCTTTTGAGAATTCTGAATCAATTGTACTGTATATAATATATAATATATTAGAAATATCATGACTTCTTTATCTTATTATACATCATTAACCGTTAATCATGATCATTAAAGCTGCACTATTTAATATTTCCACCTCCTGCTTGTCTCCATGGAGATGTTACAGCTTTGCCTGTAGAATGTTCCACAGTATGGCATTAAAATCTATCCTGCATTTAGTCAAATACAGGTATTTTATTGTTCAAAAATACCTTGAAAAACAAGGTTCTCTTCTCCACAGATCTGACCTGTAACTTGGCCTGGAGTCAGTTACATTGTGCACCTTTAACTTTTACTTAAATTAAGGGCTAATTGTTGTTTACTCAAATAAAGTGTTAATGAATTTCAAAAAGAAAAACACATTTGGTACAATCTTTTTATATGTTCTGTCTTTCCATCTAACACACTTCAGATATGTTGATCTTGTAAAGGTTTATGGGAATTCTTTGAACAAATCGCTGAATGTTTTGGCTCCTAGTTTGTGGTGAGGTCGAGGTAAACACACAGAGCTGTAAACATTTCAAAGGACGATCAATAATATTTGACTGCAACATCTTCTCACAAAGCATTCTGAGAAGATTGTGAAGTAAATGCAGTTATGGGGGAATATGCATATTTGATCATTATTTAGTGATAAGAATAAAATCATGTCAGCACTGGATAATCACAGCTGGATCAGCTTTAACTTTGACTGTGGTTTGTTTTTGGCTTCACCTTCACATTTGTCAAAGTGAAGTTTTCTTACTTCAAAATATAGTCTGCACTTGTCATTTTCATGCATGAGACGTACAAACGATGTGACCAGATGTTGTAATGTTACATATCTGAAATATATCCTGTACATAGATTTTGTGTTTAGTTCTTTTTTATTTGTTCAATTTGTTGAAAAGTGGCATTTTACATCATGTTTAAAAAAGTGTTTTTACTGTTTTGATTCTAATGAGCACAACAGAGCTGCATCTGCTGCTCTTTGTAAAGACCATCACATGTGCTTTACGGTATTTAAGGTTTATATAAAATGATGAATAGACTGTAGTAATAATAATACATTATATTTAGCCTCAGTCTGCATTCACAATGTTCTATTAATCTATGATTTTATTCTATATAAGGAGTGTGAATAAAGCTGTTGAATTCCATTTAAAATGTTCAATGTATTTTAAGAATATTTAATAAATTATTTTTTGAAGTCACATGCTGGCCGGGTGTGATGTCTCCTACTGCTAACTGTTTGTTGATTCCTCTCTTTGGTTCTGGAGGTGCAGTGGTCGGAGGTGCCACTGGGGGCTCCACAAGGGCCCAAAGACCTGTGGATATAAAAGGCTGCTTCTGCTGCTCTCTCTCTGCCTCCAGACCTCGGGCCACACTTTTGTTTCTTTCATGCACCACACACTACAACACTTCCATACATTAAAGGTTTTCTGACACCCGAGCTTCAAATCCTTAACAATATCCTCAACTCTGAAAGCCTGGTGGAAATATTATAAAATCAATAATACCTCTTTGGCACCATCTAATTTCACACCATCTGGGACAACCTAGACCTCATACGAGACAAAACACCAATACATTTCCACTCAAGGGCCGAGAGAGGCACCACACACCTACAACACCTGCTTCAACACAACCCACTGGTCCCGTTTCCACAAATGGTCCAGAAGTTCAGCATCTGGGACACACAATATCAAGAATATCACCAACTCAAACACTGATTCAAAGAGCTTAGAACACAAAAAACCTATAACAAAAAAACCTCATCGTCCCCCACAAATCTCAAGACTAATGAATATCAAATCATCAAAAGACTAACAGCAAATATTGATAGAATTATAATACAATCAGATAAAACGTGGGAAAAACACTTATGCCAGCTTCTGGACCCAGATGTGCAATAACATCTTCAATATGTCTGACAATGCAAACCTACATCTCATTCAACACAAAACACTACACAGAGTACATTTCACCGGACAGAAAATGGCGAAATTCAGTTCAATCCCAGACCAATGCACCAACAGCACACACAACTCCACTGACTCTCATTCACGCCTTATGGTTCTGTTCAGCTGTTTTTCAGGTTTGGAGGCAGGTGACAGAATGACTCTCTGCTCTTATGGACTGCTGCATCCCTCACTGCCCTTCACTCTGCCGACTTAGAGACACTTCTGTGTAAACCTGGACCCAGCTGACAATCAACTCCTCTTATTATTACTACAGTTTTGTTCATGAAATTATATATATAATAATGATTATTATCATTATTATATTTATTTTAAAGGACCATACTCTATTTTCAAAAGTAATATCCATAAAGAAAACAATAGATGGTACCACTTTATAATGAATACACCTTAACAACATGAACTTTAACAAAGACTCAATTCACAATGAACACATTTTTTATTAAGCAAGATTCAGGCTTAGTAACTACTTAATTAAAGGTAGGGTTCTAGCTTCTACTCAGTCTGCTCCTTCAGCTGTTCACTAACCCCGCCTCCTTCAGCTGTGTCCGCCCACATTTTTAATCGTACTTAGGCTCCTCCTCTCATGGTCCCGCCCACTCGCCCCATGTGCTTTGAGTTTATTTACATCCTTCCTCTTTTAAAGGGTTACAGTTGTTGTGCTCATTTTACACAACTTAAAGGACACTCAAAACTCTACCGTCAAATTACAGATTTTAGTTTTTATTTCTTTAGTAGAATTTACAATGAATTATTATTGATTAAAGGTGTAGTTAATTAAGACTTTGAAATTGCTTTAAGACAAAACAAGTCAGTGACCATTATTTCTCACCCTTTCAGTTTTCATCAGGCATCCCTCTGCACAGGGAGGACAGAGAGAGGAGGAGAGAGAGGAGGGTCGAGGGGGTGTGGCACCGCCCCACTCTCTCTTCCTCTACAGCACTTGTGATGAGAGCAGGAGCAGAGGGAGCAGAGGGGAGCAGAGGGAGCAGAGGGGAGCAGAGGGGAGCAGAGGGCAGAGAGGAGGAGACGGGAGCAGAGGGGAGCAGAAGGGAAAAGAGAGGAGGAGAGGGGAGCAGAGGGGAGGGGAGCAGAGAGGGGCAGAGGGGAGCAGAGGGGAGGAGAGAGAAGCAGAGGGGAGCAGAGGGGGACAGAGGGGAGGAGAGAGGAGCAGAGGGGAGCAGAGAGGGGCAGAGGGGAGCAAAGAGGGGCAGAGGTGAGAAGAGAGGAGCAGAGGGGAGCAGAGAGGGGCAGAGGGGAGCAAAGAGGGGCAGAGGTGAGAAGAGAGGAGCAGAGGGGAGCAGAGGGGAGGGGAGCAGACAGGGGCAGAGGGGGGCAGAGAGGAGCAGAGGGGAGAAGAGAGGGGCAGAGGGGAGCAGAGGGGAGGAGAGAGAAGCAGAGGGGAGCAGAGGGGGACAGAGGGGAGGAGAGAGGAGCAGAGGGGAGCAGAGAGGAGTAGAGGGGAGCAGAGGGGAACAGAGAGGAGGAGACGGGAGCAGATGGGAGCAGAGAGGAGCAGAGAGGAGCAGAGGGGAGCAGAGGGGGGCAGAGGTGAGAAGAGAGGAGCAGAGGGGAGGGGAGCAGACAGGGGCAGAGGGGGGCAGAGGGGAGCAGAGGGGAGGAGAGAGGAGCAGAGGGGAGATGAGGGGGCTAGAGGTGAGCAGAGAGGAGCAGAAGGGAGGAGAGGGGAGCAGAGGGGAGATGAGAGGAGCAGAGAGGGGCAGAGGGGAGCAGAGGGGGACAGAGGGGAGGAGAGAGGAGTAGAGGGGAGCAGAGTTACAGTTTTTTCAGCCTTTAGGAATACAGATAATGTTTTTAGGTTATTAAGGCTTGTGTTTTTTGCCACACTGTATTTTCAGACCTTTGAAGAATTTCATTTTCTTGGTTGGTAAAATCCTAGACTCAGAAGTCTGGCTGGTAGATTCAAAATAACAAGACAAAACAGCAAATGCCTCAGTTCAATTCTGTACATGTGATTTACAACTTACACAAGATTTAAATGATTTTAAAATGAACTGGATCATGCAGCCGGCCAAAAAATAAATGCTTTAAAACCAAGACTCTAAATGTCCTTTTTGCCTGCATTCCAATATTATCACGTTATACTTTTAAAGGGATGGCCTTTTTAAAATAAAAAGTCACGTAAAAGGCTTTACAAAAGTACATGTGGGAGTGGCTCAGGGGTAAAAGTGTGAGAAGCACTGCTCTAACAGCCTCTGTGCAGAGTCAGCAGAAAGATCTGAAGAACGTGTCAAGTCCGAGTGCTTGATCCACGAGTACCAGACTCCTGTAGAGCTCCTGCAGTTGTGCTCACGCTGGGCCAGAACTAAAACTTTAACTTCAAATGTACTTCTGCTTTGATTGGAATCGATGGAATTGATTTGAATCTAAACTCCTTAAAAGCACAATTGTTCCGTGTAAGGGTCGATAATGTTTAATCTGATTAGGTTTTTTTTTTTAGATGTTGTGTTATTTACATCTTAATTTAATGATAAACTCTATAATAAATAAAGGATAAACTCCAAAAGCTACATTTCTGACTCTTTGTCATTCATTCTTGCTGTCTCTTCTCTGCCGAATAATGTGCTCAACACATTGAGTCACATGGTGCAGGAGCTCTATAGCCTGACCCTCCATGACTCACTGTCCTGTACAAACGTCCCAGTCCAAGTCAAGTCCATAGTACTACAGTCCTCAGTCATAATGAGAACCTTGTCCAGATACAACTACTTCTCAAGTATGTCATGTTTGTGTGAAATAATAAGAGATACCATCAGAAACTGTTGCACCAGCTTCATATCATCCCTGAAGAAGCCAAAACCACTGAAATTGGTTTAAACCGTCTCACACTCATGTATGATCTGCTTTGATGATAAAAATGTCAAAGATCCAATCAACTGTTTCAAACTGTGTTAGACTTGTGTTTGCACATCACATGCCCCTCTGATCTAAGACAGACATTCTGCAGTTACATAGTGCACCTTTAATAATAATGTCAGAATGTTACACTATGTATGAACAACATTCTGGAGTCACTAGAGGCTTTTTCACACACAGCGTCACACGGCTCTTCTCCCCACATTAAACTGACGTCCTGTTTATGTGAATGTGCACAAAACATGTCTCTGTGGACATTACACACAGGTTTAAGGCCAGTTTTCATTGCCCTGTGTCACACACAACCAAATCCAAAATGTGTGTATTTTGGCAAAAACACCTTTTAAGATTCTTTCAGTCCAGGTTCATGTGTAACATGCTGAGCTTATGGAATTTGGTGTTATATGTTTGGCAAGTGTTTTTCAACCTTTTGTGAGTTGTGGCACACTTTTTGGGCTCAAAAGCTACTGCACACCACCTACTACAAAAACACCACCAAATCAGAATATTTAGTTAAAGATATGGTACAATGACCAAAATAATGTTTGTGCCTCCATCTGGGTCTTTAAATTTGACATTTGTGATGGTCTTGTGTCATTTCTTTGGCAGAAGTTGCTCAAGACACGCCAGAAAGGTAAATTAGTCAATTACATCCACATTTGTGAATTGTTAGCTCGAACTGCACTTTTTTTGGCCTACAAGCTAACAAATGCTGATGTCAGTGGATTTATGACAGAGGCTTCTCCTTCCATCAAACAAACCCCAGAACCTTTTACGCAGAAGCCTGTGTGCGGCATCTGATCAGAGTGTACTCTCTCCTGATGTCTCCCTTGATGAGGTTTTTATGGTCCAGTTGCACAGTCAGTGGCACATCAAACGCATTAGATCAATAACATAGTCTTAAGTCTCGTACATAGTCTTAACAAGGGCACCTCCATTTCTACCATTGCTGACATTTCTGAGTGGTGAGCTCTATCTACAACGGGCGTCATCCCACTGTCACAGTCCTTCTCTAACATTATCAGTTTCCTTGGTCAACTCGCAGAAGTGGTATGCTATGCACTTCTCACTCTATCTCGGCCAGCTAATATTTTATTTTTTATTTTATGTATTTAACAGGACCACGTACAATGACATGACACATTGTAGCTACGCAAGCTAATTTCCATCTGCAGTCCTGGATAAGGGACCTTATGTGTGGAAGCATAGTCAGGCTTGAATAGCCAATACTAGCACAATGTGTTAAGTATTCAGTCCACGGGTCCGGACTGATGGTAAATAAACTGCCTCAGACATCCAGAAACTCCTGCCTCTCCTTACAACTCTAGGACTCGTTGGGACAACACTTGTTTTTCCCTAACAGTCATCATCCTGTACCTCCAGCTATCTGTGTTTGAGGGAGCCTCTGTAGCAGTGCAGAGCTTTTATGTCTCCACACTATTCATTTTCTATAAACAGTCAGGACATGACCTTATAGTGATGTGTGAAAATAACTTCAGAGTTCAAAAAGTTACTGAAGAAAATGTCTGTCTCACTACAACTCCACCATTAACACCCTGTACCTGATTTTTACTGTTTGGAAACGTGAACAAAACAAAACAGTTTAAACAGTTTAAGAGTTCATGTTAGAGTCTTTACATCAGTCACATGATCTCTCCCTTTTCTAATGCAGTCCCAGCATCCTACATATTCACCTTGAGTGTTGAGTGCATGAGTTTAGAAGCACGTTTCACGAGGTCCTGAGCCCAGAGCATCACGGACCTTCACGAGTAAAGCTACCAAACCAAGCAGGTGGAAGATCCTCCAGTAGAAAAATTACATAGTGCACCTTTAATACAGACTGTACATGTATTTACACAAGTGCATGTACAAAAGTATAAAATAACTGAAAACAGTGATGAGACTAAAAGTGTCCCTCATATTTTATCAGCGCATGTTTAAAATGATATAAAACTGAATGTTTTTGTAACATTTGAAGTTGGACGCACGAAATGTTTCCGATAAGTTTTAAAGATTAGGTTCAGATGTCACACACAGGAAGTTCAGATAAGACCAGCTCATAACAGGGGCACAGCCAGTCCTGGTTCAGTCCTGGTTTAGTCCTGGTTCAGTCCTGGTTTAGTCCTGGTTCAGTCCTGGTTTAGTCCTGGTTTAGTCCTGGTTTAGACCTGGTTTAGACCTGGTTTGGTGCTGGTTTAGACCTGATTCAGTTGTGGTTTGGTCGTGGTAGTTGTGCCTTATTTCTCTTCCACACATGGATTCTGGAGGTCTGGTGTTCATCCTGTTTCTCTGCTCTTCAGGTAAAACATTTTATTCATTTATTTTTGAATGACTCAGTACAAACCTCTGGACAGGATTTGGAAGAGACACGGAGAAACTGACTGGAGAAATAATTCTATATTGAGACATTTTGCAAAAAGTGCACTATTTTGGAAGTCTTCAGTAGAGGTTCAGTTCACAGAAAATGAACACAAATTTCTCACATTTGAAAGAACAAAGTGAAATGCATTAACCAATATCACAACATCAAATGAATTTTAAAAGATTAGTTTGAAATTCAAACATTGAAACAGACAATGAACAAAATGACATTTAAGTAGATAAATATCCAAAAACCATTTTGAAAGGACTTGAACAAGCCAGGACTAAACCAGGACGGCCAGGCTGTTCTAGGACTGGACGGGTGTAGAGGTGGCAAAAAATCTGTGATATCAAAATGGTTGTGTTGAAGATGTGTAAAATGGGCCAGTGCTCATAAAATGTGTCTCTTTGTGGTTAATTTGACATTATGTTCATTTGTGCAATACTTTGTTCTTAAATCAAAAAATGCAGGCACATTCTGTCGAACTCATTTACGAACTGAAGATAGAAGCACTTCTGTATCAGTTTGGGTCAAAAATTCGAATGTGTGAGTTTAAAACGTGGATCACTGATCTACAATTAATGTCTTTATTTATTAAAACACATCATTTTGAAGAGTGTTCAGAAATGCTGTGTGACTGAGCAGGTTTGTCATGCAGTGTTGTGTTCAAACCAGCTTCATCACTCATCGATCTTCTATGAAATAACGGATGCTTATCTATTTGTGCATATTTGTGTTTTTCCAGGGACTTGGGCTCAGAACACTCAGAGCGCTCAAACAGGTACATCTACTCACTGCATGAAACAAGTGGAGGTTTAGATTAGAATGGAGTTTATCTGACTGTTGTCTTGTTCAGAACCAGGGATATTCCTGTATTAAGTCCTGGTTCAGACCTGATTTGAACTCGTTGAGAAACTTGGAAAGAAGCCACTGTTAATTCTGCTTCTACACTTAGATAAAGGTGTTAGTCTGATGCATAATTCTTATTATTAATCCAGGATGTTTTGCTGAGGACAGCTTTGAGAGAGGGGGGAGAGACAGTTGGCAAATGTCGAGGGTTGGACTCAAACACTGCAGTGGCAAAAAACACACACATGCAACGCCCTCGTCCACTGCAGCACCAGTGAAGCACGAAAATGTGATATTTTTCTAAATTCCCTTCTGTGATTTCCTGCCTCTTTGGACACTTACATTTGACTTCTTATAAACCCAAACACACATCTCATCTGCTCATCTCAAATATTGTCTTCTGTCTAAAATTACCCATTAAAGTGAACATAACAGTGTTCATTTAACAATGTTATAACTGTCACATCATTAGCGTTCTTAAAGTTTTGATTGATGCATGTTTGTATAATGATGTAGCAGTCGAGTAATCCGGTCCAGCATCTGAGGCTTGAGACACTTGTCTGTTTCCACTTGCCCCAGTTCTAGGTTTACTTTTAATTATCTTAGAAAATTCAAACCCTTGATCAAATATGTTGTGACATTTTTCATAAGTAAAAGCATGTAAATGAAAATCCGCTGCTTGCTACAGTTTCTAAGAAGAGCAGGGCCTTTGGTTTTGGACCAGTTTCCACTTTTAAACTCTTTACCATGAACAGAATGTAAAATACTTATCTACAGCATGTTATGTATATCTTTTAAAAAATATATACATATAAATGTCGTCTTTAACCTTGATTTTGTCCATTTTGTGTTAATTTGGTTTGTATGTCTTGTCTGAGTCGTTGAGCAGAAGTGAGTGAGATGGGGTTAGAGTTTGCATGTCTGTCCTCTCACTGTCTCCTGTCTCCTGCAGAGTGTCCTCTCAGTGAGGAACATAGAGCTGATGTGCTGCTGCTTCTGGATGGATTCAACCACATCAGTTCAGAAGACTTCTCCAAAGTGAGAGATTTCCTGGCGGCTCTGGTCCAGATCCTCGGTGTGGTTGGTCTTGATTCGGTCCGGATTGCTCTGGTGAAGTGCAGTGTTGAACCTGAGATTGAGTTTGACCTGAACACCTATCACGATGTGCCGTCTGTGGTCAGTGCAGTCAAGACGCTGTCACAAAGTCCTCCTTCTCCTGGACACCTGACCAGCGACAATGTGGAGTTTATTCAGAAAACTATTTTCCAAACACATCGAGCATACAGACTCGATGCTCTTGATGCTCTGATTCTGATCAGTGACAGAAACTCATCAGGCATCAACAAATACACTGTTGGACATTTGTGGAGTCTTGGTGTGAAAGTGTTGATAGTTGGAGTTAAAGACGCAGATTACAGCGACTTAAAGGTCATTGTGAATGATCGTGATAAACCTGAAGTCTATACTGTAGAAGACTTTGATGGTTTCCCCATTATTTTGAAAGAGTTAACTCAGTCTCTGTGTCGTTGGATCAAACAGAAGCTGGGTAAGTTGTCAGACGCCATGTGTCCTTCATTTCATGGCGACGAGCTGGGTTTGAGGCGATAATAATAATAATAATAATAATAATAATAATAATAATAATGTAATGTTTTTTGTACATTATATCTATTACATCTATATATATTTGCGCATCTCAAGCATGGCCGGCCTGACCCAAACAAGCAGTGTCAGCCCCGAACCAGATCCCTATGGGGAATGGGATAAAAATACCCCGACGCGCACAAAATTTGGAACAGCCATAGAGAATAGTGAACTGAGTAAAACATGAAATTGGAGCGCAGCCCTCGGACCAATTGGACAGCGGCCATTTTGGATCAAAGACGCCATTTGACTTTTTTAAAACATTTTATTCGTACTCACTCAGCCAAATTTCATAGGCTTCTTCCAAAGTAAATGTGTCTCCCACTACATAAGCCTGACCAAAAAGATGGCACTGTAGAGGCTGTATTTGAGTTTCATGGGTGGCAAAATTGGTTCATGAGATATTCATTTTCCTTAAAAGGAGTCACTGTAATAAGTTTGGTGGCTGTTCCTCAGTGTTTACTTGGTTTTTGGTGCATCTTTGTGTGAATAGAGTCAGACTCCCATAGAGAATGAATGGGGGCTCTGGAGGGCCCTAGAGGCAAAAGTAATACATTTTATTTATAAGCGCCTTTCAAAACACCCAAGGACACTGTACAGGACAACAAGAAATAAAAACAACAGAATAAAACCCACAGTACAGAACTGGATGATGGTGTTGGAGTGACTGAGTTATGTGGTGTAGGATTGTCTGAACAGGTGAGTTTTGAGTCTGGATTTGAAAAGTGGAAGGGTGTCTATGTTGCGGAGGTCAGGAGGGAGGAGTTCCAGAGCTGAGGAGCAGAGCGGCTGAAGGCTCTGCCCCCCATTGAAACAAGACGGAAAGAGGGGACAGAGAGCTGGAGAGAAGAGGAGGACCGGAGGGAGCGAGAGGGAGTGGAGATGTGGAGGAGGTCAGAGATGTACGGTGGAGCCAGGTTATGGATAGCTTTGAAAGTGGTAAGGAGAATTTTGAAGTGAATCCGTTGTTTTATGGGGAGCCAGTGAAGTTGTTGGAGGATGGGGGTGATGTGATGGTGGGAGGGCGTCCTGGTGATGATGCGGGCTGCAGAGTTTTGGAGAAGCTGCAGTTTCTGGAGGGATTTATTGGGGAAAAGTGTGAAAAATAGGGCCTTTGAGCCAACATGGCCTGAGGGGTCGTTCCTTTCCCATAGGGTCTGGTTCTGGCCGGCGTTGTTTGTTTGGGTCAGGCTGGACGTCCTCGAGACACGCAAATCATCAAATTTTTCACCGGGCCGATCGCGATTGAACAACTTGATCATTTGTATGGAAAAAAAATATAATAAGAAGAAACCAGAAAAAACAATGATCCCTGACAGAAAAAACTAAAACTTGAAAAAATTAGTTTTGCTTATAGTGTCTTTGCCTTAAAGCCTGACAATCCCAGTGAACGCTCTTTTATTGGCCAAAAGTGTTATTTGACAGGTCAGTTGTAAAGGGTAATGGGGGAGACAGGGAGGGTAGAGACATTCAGCACATGTCGAAGGCTGGACTCGAACCTGCAACGCAGCAGTGGAGCATGGTAAAGCACTCAATGCTTTTCTAAATGCACAAAATTCAAGAACTAAAAATAGTATGTTACTTATTCAACTCTCTACAGTTCAGATCTTGCGATTCTATTTAAATTTACCATCACATTTCTATCACTGTAAAAAAAAAAAAAAGTGCCGTAATTATGGTGACAGGTATCGGTCTAATCATGAGACATAAAAAAATACACTTCTATCTTCAGATGCAACACGACCTGAATCTCTGAGATTTTCTGATGTTCAGCCAAGAAGAGCTCGAGTCTCCTGGACTTATAGTGGCATCAGTGTGGGGAGGTTTCTTCTGTCCATAAAACCTGACCTGAGGTCGATAGAAGTCCTGGGACACAAAAGGATCACAGAGATCCCACACCTGAGGCCCAACACCTCCTATGAAATCAAAATCACTGCACATGAGTCTGGACCGACTGTTCCTGTGATCGGACGTCTGACCACACCACAGGGTACAACTCTTACACATCCTGCTCCTTCCACTCCCCAGACTCCTCCTCCTGCTCCTCCCTCTCCCCAGACTCCTCCTCCAGCCCCTCCCTTAAGTTGTCCTGTGTTTGTGTGCAGACTGGGTGCGACTGAGCGGTGGTCCCAGTCGGTGCTCTGGTTCTCTGGAGGTGCACATAGACCAGATGTGGAGCTCAGTGTGTGCTGAGGACTTTGGTCGGGCAGAGGCTGAAGTGGTCTGCAGGGAGCTGGATTGTGGAGGTGTGACTGACCTACAGGGGGCGCTGTTCACAGAGGGATCAGCTGCGGGGAGGTCCTTTCACTGCAATGGAGCAGAGACAGCTCTGAAGGAGTGTGAGAGCTTTGAGACGTACTGCTCAGCTGCTGCTAACGTCACCTGCACAGGTAAAAGGGGCGGAGCTTTCTCCATTTCATTCTGGCAAGTTTTGTAAAACACAAGTGTGAGTGTCTTGACTTGAAGTTCCAGATTATTTACAGTTTAGCTGTAGTCCTGCTTTCTCCCTTCACAAAAATAGATCATGAGAATACTGACATGAACAAAAAGTTTGTTTATTCTCTCACTTTGAGGTTAATTACTCAAACTAACAAAAACATAATCTGCTGTTGGCTTTGTTTGTTTATTTTTGTTGTTTAAATTAAATATTAAATCATATCTATATCAAACAGAGGCTACGGTCCATCCGGACCAGAGCCTCTCACCACAAGGACAGTTTTTTTCCCTCTGCTGTTGGACTCATGAACACTTCATAACACCTGCCACTTTGACAATAATATTATAAAAGAGCTATCTGTTTGTACTGCCAATTTGCACTAATGTCTATCAAAATGTACATTCCTGTATATAGTCTTTCTAATACTCTATTCTATTCTATTCTATTTTATTCTTATGCATCTTATGCATGCCACTTTTTGCTAATATTTTACCCCTCCTTGAACTGCCACCTTAACGTAGTGGAGGGTACCCGAATGATCCTGGGAGCTATGTTGTCGGGGGCTTCATGCCCCTGGTAGGGTCACCCATGGCAAACAGGTCCTGGATGACGGGTCAGACCAAGAGCGGTTCAGAAGCCTCTTACAAGTACTACATCAAGGTCATGTACGTCGCCCGGATTGGCATCACCGGGGCCCCACCCTGGAGCCAGGACTGGGTGCACGACAGCGAGCGCCTGGTGGCCGGGCCTTACCCCACGGGGCCCGGCTGGGCACAGCCCGAAGGAGCAACGTGGGGCCATCCTCCTGTGGACCCACCACCTGCGGGAGGATCCGTAAGGGGCCAGTGCATTGGGATCCGGGCAGCAGTTGAATGCAGGGGCCTCAACGACCGGATCTCCAGACACAGAAACTAGCCCTGGGGACATAGAATTTCACCTTGCTGGGGGGAAGGAGCCTGAGCTTGTGCGGGAGGTCGATCGCTACCGACTAGATATAGTCGGTCTCACCTCCATGCACAACCCGGGCTCTGGAACCCGTCTCCTCGAGAGGGGCTGGACACTCCATTTCTCGGGCGTTGCCTGCGGGGAGAGGCGGCGGGTTGGTGTGGGCTCATAGCCCCACAGCTCAGCCATCAAGTGTTGGAGTTTACCCCGGTGAACGAGAGGGTCGCGTCCCTCCGCCTTCGGGTGGGGACAGGTCTCTCACTGTTGTGGCGGCCTACGGGCCGAACAGCAGTGCAGAGTACCAGGCCTTCTTGGAGTCCCCTGGAGGGGTACTGGATAGTGCAACGACCGGGGACTCCGTTGTTCTACTGGGGGACTTCAGCGCCCATGTGGGTAACGACAGTGACACCTGGAGAGGGGTAATCAGGAGGAACGGCCCCCCTGATCTAAACCCAAGTGGTGTTCAGTAATTGGACTTTTGTGTTAGTCACTGTTTGTCCAAAACGAACACCATGTTCAAGCACAAGGGTGTACATCAGTGCATGTGGCACCAGGACACCCTAGGGCGGAGGTCGATGATCGACTTTGTTGTTGTGTCATCTGACCTTGGGCCGTGTGTCTTGGACACTCGGGTGAAGAGAGGGGCGGAGCTGTCAACCGATCACCACCTGGTGGTGAGTTGGATCCGCTGGCGGGGGAGGAAGCCGGACAGACCCCACTTGGCAGGCCCAAGTGTATTGTGAGAGTCTGCTGGGAACGTTTGGTAGAGCCCTCTGTCGGCAGGGTCTTCAACTCACACCTCCGTGAGAACTTCTCCCAGATCCTGAGGGAGGCTGGGGACATTGAGTCCGAGTGGACCATGTTCTCCGCCTCCATTGTCGATGCGGCAGCTCGTAGCTGTGGTTGCAAGGTCTCTGGTGCCTGTCGCGGTGGCAATCCCCGAACCTGGTGGTGGACACCGGAAGTAAGGGATGCCGTCAGGCTGAAGAAGGAGTCTTATCAGACCTTGTTGGCTTGTGGGACTCCTGAAGTAGCTGACGGGTACTGGCAGGCCAAGCGCACCGCAGCCTGTGTGGTCGCAGAGGTAAAAACTCGGGATTGGGAGGAGTTCAGGGAGGCCATGGAGAACTATCGGTCGGCCTCAAAGAAATTCTGGCAAACCGTCCGACGCTTCAGGAGGGGGAAGCAGTGCTTCACCAACACCATGTACGGTGTGGGTGGAGAGCTGTTGACCTCAACTGGGAATGTGGTCAGACGGTGGAAGGAATACTTTGAGGATCTCCTCAATCCCACTGTCCCGGCTTCCGAGGAGGAAGCAGAGACTAAGATTTCGAAGGCGGGCTCGTCCATCACTCTGGCTGAAGTCACTGAGGTTGTCGGCAAGCTCCTTGGTGGCAAGGCCCCAGGGGTGGATGAGATCCGCCCTGAGTATCTTAAGTCTCTGGATGTTGTGGGACTGTCTTGGCTGACATGTCTCTGCAACACCGTGTGGCAGTCTGGGGTGGACTACGGTAAGGTCTATTCCAGGGTACTGGAGAGGAGAATTCGACCGATAGTCAAAACTCGGATTCAGGAGGAGCAGTGTGGTTTTTGTCCCAGTCGTGGAACACTGGACAAGCTCTATACTCTCCATCGGGTGCTCGAGGGTTCATGGGAGTTTGCCCATCCAGTCCATATGTGCTTTGTGGATCTGGAGAAGGCATTCGACCGTGTGCCCCGGGGCGCCTTTTGAGGGGTGCTCCGGGAGTATGGGGTCCAGGGCCCTTTGCTAAGGGCTGTCCGGCACCTGTATGACACAATGCAGTAAGTCAGACCTGTTCAGTGCATGTTGGACTCTGTCAGGGCTGCCCTTTGTCACCGGTTCTGTTCATAATTTTTATGGACAGAATTTCTAGCCGCAGTTAGGGTGTGGAGGGCGTCCAGTTTGGGAAGCACAGGATCTCATCTCTGCTGTTTGCAGATGATTTCGTCCTGATGGCTTCTTCAAACCAGGACCTGCAGCATGCACTGGGACGGTTTACAGCCGAGTGTGAAGCAGCTGGGATGAGAATCAGCACCTCCAAATCCGAGGCCATGGTTCTTGACCGGAAAAAGGTGGCTTGCCCTCTCCGGGTGGGTGGAGCATCCTTGCCTCAAGTGGAGGAGTTCAAGTATCTTGGGGTCTTGTTCAGGAGTGAGGGAAGGATGGAGCGTAAGATTGACAGGCGGATCGGTGCAGCGTCTGCAGTGATGCGGGCGCTGTATCGGACCATTGTGGAAAAGAAATTAACTTGTTTTACTGGTCAATCTACGTTCCTACCCTCACCTGGTCATGAGCTCTGGGTAATGACCGAAAGGACGAGATCGCGGATACAAGCGGTCGAAATGAGCTTCCTCCGCCGGGTGGCTGGGTGCTCCCTTAGAGATAGAGTGAGGAGCTCAGTCACATGGGAGTAGCTTGGAGTAGAGCCGCTGCTCCTCCACGTTGAGAGGAGCAGCTGAGGTGGCTCGGGCATCTGTTCAGGATGCCTCCTGGACGCCTCGGGAGGTGTTCTGGGCATGTCCCACTGGGAGGCGGCCCTGGGGTAGACCCAGGACACGCTGGAGGGACTATGTCTCTCGGTTGGCCTAGGAAATGCCTTGGGGTCCCCCCGGAGGAGCTGGAGGAAGTGTCTGGGGTGGAGGGAGTCTGGGAGTCCCTGCTTAGACTGCTGCCCCCGCGACCCGGCCCCGGATAAGCGGAAGAAGATGGATGGATGGATGGATGCTAATATTTTATCCATCCATCCATTTTCGCCCGCTTTATCCGGAGGCTGGGTCGCGGAGGCAGTAGTCTGAGCAGGAAGGCCTAGATTTTCCCATCCACGCCCACCACCTCCAGCTCTTCCGGGGGGATCCAACTGCTTTCCCAGGTCAGCCAAGAGACGTAGTCCCTCCAGCATGTGTCCTGGGTCTTCCCCGGGGCCTCCTCCCGGTGGGACATGCACAGAACATCTTCCCAGGGAGGCGTCCAGGAGGTATCCTGAACAAAGGCCCGAGCCACAACAAGCACCAGAGACCTTGCGACCACAGCAACGAGCCGCCACATCGACAATGGAGGCGGAAAACATTGTCCATTCGGACTCCATGTCCCCAGCCTCCCCCGGGATCTGGGAGAAGTTCTCCCGGAGGTGTGAGTTGAAGACCCTGCTAACAGAGGGCTCCACAAGAGGTTCCCAGCAGACCGTCACGATAATATTTAATTCATTGTTTTATGTTGCACCTTACGCCAAAGCAAGTTCCCATGTTTGTGAATTTTGATCTCTGACGATGGCAATAAACCAATTCTGATTGAATTCTAAGGGTAAAGTTAATAATAATTAGCATCACATGTTTCTGTCTGTGCATTAAAGTGGCACCTAACCCAGCAAACATTAATTTCTTGTTTAAAATTTGAATCAGATGTTTGTTTGTGTTCAGATGATGTGACGTTGTGGCTCAGTGGATTCAGCTGTTTTGGTTCCCTGTGGCTGAGATTTGAGGACCAGTAGAGAGAAGTCTACACTGTAGACCAGGATCAGGACTTGGACTTTGGGTCTGCTCTGTGTCAACATCTGGGCTGTGGTTCTGCAGTTGATGTTAGTTATTTTGGTAGAAGTGATCTGTTCTGGCGGCTGGACCCTGAGTGTGTGAAGCAGAGATCTGGCTTCAGACACTGCCTGGTCCACGACTCAAACAGCCCCCAGAACATGGACCGTCTGCACCTGACCTGCTCAGGTCTGTATTATTACAACATTTCTCTGTAAAAGTAATTGATTGGCTGAAAAGTCAGGGTTGACTCAAGGCAAGGATTGCCATAAATAAACCAATTTATGAGTTTGTGAATTGTTTTTTCTGGATAGAAAAGGAAAAAAAAAGGAAGGATTTCTTAAAATTTGGAATATGGTCTAGCTATTTAAATCACAATTCATTTTATTTTAAAATTAATTTAGTGAATTAAAATTAATTAATTTTATTTAGTATCTGAAAATCAAAATGGGATCCCAGTCAATTAAAGATCGTCCTTTTTTGTGAGGAAAATTCTATTTTATGAATTCAATTGATGAGTGCAAAGCAAAGAGATTTAATTGAAGGATGATTGACAGCGTCTGATGGCACTGAGAAAAAGAATAAATAATGCTGAAAAAAGAACTGTCCAAAAATACAGTACAAATCAAACAAATAACTAAAGTAAAAAGGGATTTTGAATGTTTAGATATGTGGGAAATGTGGGAAAAGCAGCAGCAGAAAAGAAGAAAAAAGAATGTGAAAATAGAGAAACAAAACTGAGAAATCTAGAGGAGATTAAAGGACCATTTCAAAACACAACAAAAATATTTATCTGCACCCTTCTCTTTTGAAATATATAATATATAATTATTTATTTTGGATACATCATTGGACAGAAGAAAGTTATGATATCCTGCTCCCAGATGGAGCAGGAGTCAGTTTTCCTACAGTATTTAAAATGAAATAAAATAACTATCTTGATCATTTATAATAGTGACGTAAGTCTGTTGTCCTATATTTTTCAAACCACAACATCTACAGATTATTTGAGACCTGTGGCTTTGTTGACTGCCCTCTTTCTCTCTCTCTGCAGAGTTTTTTCCTGCTCTCAGAATCACAGTCTCGTCTGAAGGAGTTTCTCAGTCCCTGGTGCACAGGGTTCTTGTGAGGTCCGGCGCAGACCTCAGCGTCTCCTGCTCTTTTGATGAACCGTTAAAGCATGTCTTTTTCTACTTGTTTTCTCCAAGTGGGAATTACACCTTGCAAGCTGTCAATCACTCTGCCAACATCTTGTTTTCAGCCTTTGGTCCCGCCCACACAGGGGACTACACCTGTGGTTACAGTTGGTTGGATAAAATGCTAAAGAATGTGACCCTTTACATTGGTCCTGGAGGTAAAGTTCATTTCTAATTTGAAGATTCTTTCTGTTTTGATTATTTATGTTAAATATGTGTACAGTCCCAGACTCACATCTGCTCCTGAGAGCCGGGATCCATGTCCTCATCCTGCTCCTCTCCACCACTGCTCTGTACTTCTACTGTCAGGTAAGAAACAGGACTAAAAGAAGACCAGACCAGGACTACACCAAGGACTGAACAAGGACTAGAACAGCACTAAAGCAGGAAATATAGTAGAGTTATAGTTTTTATTTAGTTTAGGTATAGTTTAAATTCCATCAAAGAAGAACTGAACCAAGACTTACAATTTGTCCTTGTTTGTCTTTTCAGCCCACAAGAGGGCAACGGCATGGACAAATGTAATTTCTCTATTCTGCATCAATGTACTGTATATAATATATAATGTATTAGAAATATCATGACAATCTTTTTTATTTGTTCTGTCTTTCCGTCTCACACACTTCAGATATGTTGATCTTGTAAAGGTTTATGGGAATTCTTTGAACAAACTGCTGAATGTTTTGGGTCCTAGTTTGTGATGAGGTCGAGGTAAACACACAGAGCTGTAAACATTTCAAAGGACGATCAATAATATTTGACTGCAACATCTTCTCACAAAGCATTCTGAGAAGATTGTGAAGTAAATGCAGTTATGGGGGAATATGCATATTTGATCATTATTTAGTGATAAGAATAAAATCATGTCAGAACTGGATAATCACAGCTGGATCAGGTTTAACTTTGACTGTAGTTTGTTTTCGGCTTCACGTTCACTCATTTTTTATTTCTTTTTTCATGCATGAGACGTACAAATGATGTGACCAAATGTTGTAATGTTACATATCTGAAATATATACTGTACATAGATTTGTGTTTTGTTCATTATTCTTTGTTTAATTTGTTGTAAAGTGGCATTTTACATAATGTTTAAGAAAGTGTTTTTACTGTTTTGATTCTAATGAGCACAACAGAGCTGCATCTGCTGCTCTTTGTAAAGACCATCACATGTGCTTTACTGTATTTAAGGTTTATATAAAATGATGAATAGACTGTAGTAATAATAATGGGTTACATTTAGCCTCAGTCTGCATTCACAATGTTCTATTAATCTATGATTTATTCTTTATAAGGAGTGTGAATAAAGTTCTTGAATTCTTTATATAAAATGTGAATTGTATTTTAAGAATATCTAATAAATTACTTTTTTTAAATTCAACTTTAACACAATTTAAATCCAACTCAACATTGTGATGTTTAGTATTTAAAGGTGCACTGTAATTTTTCTGGCGATGGGTTGCCATGACTTGTCTTCATGGAGATAATATTGTTCCACAGCATGGAATTAAACCTGAGACAAGCCAAGTTCCAGGTCAGATCTGTGTGGAGGCGAGTCCACTCACAGTAAGAATGTATGTTTTTATCAGTAATAATTGAATCCATACACGACAGGTCTCAAGTTTAATGTCACTGTCACAACATTCCAGGCAAAGGAATAACATCTCCATCTGGTCTAAGTCGAGTTCCAGTCAAGTCCTGATTGTTGGAGTCTGAGTCCAGGTCGAGTCAAGTTCAGATCATAAGTCCAGCTCGTCTAAAATGAGTTTTCTTTTACTCCCTCAGAGTGTTCAGCTGTAAATTCTCATTGCTTTAAATTTACCCTGAACTTAAAACCATCATTTTCTGTATAAATGTCCATAATCTACGAATCCAAGTCACTTCTTCCTCCTCACTTCCACTAAACTCTCCCTGAGGTCTTCCTTGCAGTTGAGAGAAGGTTCATTAGAGTGCTTAGAGCTTTGGAACCACACTCCCCTCACTCGAACTGAAAAGACACGCCCCTTTACCATGAAAACATTAATGTTGCCAATATCAAAGTTTTATGTTGATTGAGTTATTTTGTCTGTAATGTGGTTCAAATGGATTATGGTTGCATGTAAGGTATTTTCCTGAACCAAAAGAACCACGTTTGGCCTCAGAACAATATTATATTTATCATTTACAAAGTCAAAGTGGCATTACTGAATCTCTTAATATGTTACCCATCTCAATGAATCTGTTCAATTATTTGTTTTACTTTCAAATTTAAAATAAATGGGTGCTTTATAAATACATTTTCACACAAAATACATTCATTTCATGACAAGGTTTCCAGTGCCAATAAAAGTATTTTTGAGCTCAGCGCTTTTTCCTTTTCATTTACAAAAGTCTGTGATGACATATTAAAAGACTAAATGAAGCTTCTAACCAAACGTGGCACTAAACTCATGTGGTGTGTGTTGTTTTGTTTTTTTGCTGCTCTCCAGTGTTACACACACTTGTTAAGTCAGCTCCGATGCTGACTGGCTGTGAAGGAGCTGATAACACTTCTCACAGCTCGCTCAGTTTGGAACACAACTCAATGTGGCGGCTCCTCGTGGGATTGAGGATTAGTGCAAAGAAAAGGCAGAAGGACCTGGTTTGGAAAAGAGCTCCAGAGTCCCATAATCTCAAGTCGAGTCCTGACTCACTGCCCCGTACAAACCAACAAGTCAAGGTCAAGTCCATAGAACCACAGTCCTCAGGCGTTATGTTCAAGTCGGAAAATAAATCAAATCAAATCAAATCAAATTTTATTTATAGAGCGCTTTTCATACATAAAATGTAACACAAAGTGCTTTACAGTGCATTAAAAACATTTCCACATGCCATTTCCCTCCCAACCTCCCCCACAACCACCAGACCCCACAAAACCAAACCCCCCACAGATATTCACCAATACATACCCGTACACGCCCACACGCACGCACACACACACACACGCATTCTTGTACATGTGCCATAGTGAGGACCGAGTAAAAAGACCAGCAAAGTGAGGACCACCCTTTCTGATCAACCTACGACGACAAAACTTATATATTTGGACACCAGAGGGCCCCCTGATCCTAAACACTCCTTAAAATTACAGGAAAACACCAAAACAAAAAAAAAGTTTTTAACCAACAGACTGAGGACCGGGACAAACCTTGGGTTTTTCATGTTTCATGTGTATATTTATGATATTACCAAATAAAATACACATTTTTATGTTAATATAAAGTAAGATACATTTGCTCAGATTTCAATTGTTGATGCGCTGGTCAAGATACTTTACTAAATATGAAATAATGTCTGTAAATCTGTAAAATTGTATGAGCTGAGTCTGAAATGTAACTGAGTGTGTAATATTATCAAATTAAACAGCACTTAATTTCCATTTAATGCCACTTAAATTGTCAAAATCGAAAGCACAGGGTATACATTTCTCAAAATAGTCCAGTATTGTAATTTTCATCTGCAAACTGAAAGTCCAAGTTGTTTTTATATAAAGCAGGACTGAATGAAAAGTGCAGTTAATTAAGAGTCAGTCATTAGCCTGAACAAATGTCCAATTTAATTAAGACCCGGCACAGTTTGTATCAAACACATTTTAAACTTCAGAAGGTCATAATTTTTTTGTAGAAAACCAAACCAGTGGTTAACATGAGACTCCATCGACACTGAACAAACAATGGAACACGACCACAACTGTTTGTGTCACATGAATTTGTAGTGAGTGAGGCAGAAATGCTGTGGGTGAAAGTGCTCAAGAGCGCAGGACTGTGAGTGAGTGAACAGTGGACACACAGATCTAACCAGGAAGTGCAGGAACAACATTTGAATAAATGGAGAAAAACGCTTTTTTTAACCATCTAAAAAATATTGAACTAGAACATAATAACAGTATTACTATGACTGAGAAAATAAAATATATACACATTAAACTCCCTTTAAAATGCAAGTTTTCTCTTAATTTTAATGATCTCATTGTAGATATAATATTTGACGTCCTTCCATGTTCGCGCTCTCAGGGCCGGAGACTCTTTTCCGATACACATCTCACAGTCGTGTTTTGCCGGCACCTTCCTCAGAGCGATGAATTTGCCCAGTTGACGTTTCACTGCCGTCTTCTCACTCTCAGTCCACGGTCTCTTTGGTTTGTCATCTTTCACATTTGGATTTTCTATGAAACAAAAAAAAACAAAAAGGATGTCAAATGTCAATGTTAAATTTAAATAATGTACATTTAAAACAACCTCAGGACCAAAGGAGGCTGAAGGAGTTTATGATCAGCTGAACTGATTAGAAATGGATCGTCTGATGTGAGTCGTACACAAACTGTTAACCCTTTAGTTTTTGACCCCTTTGTTTCTCTAATATATAAACATCTAATGTATATGATAAATGTATAAAATATAATTTTCCAAACTGTTTAGTGTGACTTCAGATTTATGCACTGACACCAAAATGACCTCACATTTATTAGTATCAATATGAAAAAGTGAATTTAACATTAAAGTCCTGTAACTATGAAAATACATGACCTGCTGAAACAAAACCATTTGAGTCAGAAGACTTTGCACAAGGTCCAGGAGCAGGAGGAGCTCCTACAGAAGGAGGTCAGTACCCCTGAGCCCTCGTGTGCAGCTCGTCCTGTGGACCCTGTCCTACACTGCTCCTGCAGCTTGGAACTCACTTCAAGAGGACTTGAGGTTAGGAGAACTAGAAGATCTGCCTACTCTTACCATCACTGCATTGTGTTTGACTTGCAGTCTTCTTCTGACTCTTCACAGATGAACTGGTGGTGCTTCTGTGTCCGTCCTCGTCTGAAACAGAGATTAGATCAGGAAAGTGCTTCTCTGAACTTGGCTCTTCTCTGAACTCACCACAGTTGTCAGTGTCTAGTTTTCGTTTAACTGCAGTCTTCTTTGGCCTCTTAAAGGCCCTCTTTGTGTCCATGGACAGCTGCTCTTCACCTGAAAGAACAGCAGAATGTTAAAATAGACAAAGGGAAGCAGACAATGGACTTGATTCAAAAGAACTGAATCATGAGAGCCTTGGCTGCAAAGTCAATATTAATAAAGCCACCTTAGAGGTCTTACTGAGGACCATTCTGATCACACCTTCATTCAGGTTTAGTCTACTTCACAAAAAAATCAGAGTTTCAGATTATAATGGGATCTCATGTAAGACATATAGTTTGGGAACATTCAGAAGAGCCTGAAGGGTCAAGAAATACTGATTCTTTGGCCACATGTGGCCCCCGGGTCATAGTTAAACCCCCTGATCTTCAGTGTTCTGTTTAGCATTACTCAAGAAGGTAAAAAAGACAAACTGAAAGTTACCATTTCTGCAGTCCTCATAACACCTTTTCAAAAATTGCACTAAAGCAGTATCTAAGGTAATGTGTGTTTTCCTGAATGGTTTTGTTTTTTTGTCCAACATCCAAATGTTCCCACTTTCCCCACACGTCCCAGACTCAACACCAACACACCCAGACTATTTAAGCCCCAATCACACATGTTCACTGTTACAGAGGCCAGGAAGACAACAGGAGCTCTGCACCATACCTTCTCTATAGAAGACCTCAGGGGCCCAACGAAATGTCAGATTAGACCATTTTCAACCAACAAGATAAGTTTGAGATGGTACGGTAAAATAACCACTATATTTCAACAGTGAAAAACAGAGGCGGCATAAAGTACATAAACGGTACACGAGGGCTAAGCATCGACCTTAAACCAGCTTTGGTGTCGAGTGTGGTTGTGCTCTGTCGACTCAGTGGACAGAGTCACAGTCGCACTGGTCTGAAGGAGATGTAGACTTACCATCACTGCATTGTGTTTGACTTGCAGTCTTCTTCTGACTCTTCACAGATGAACTGGTGGTGCTTCTGTGTCCGTCCTCGTCTGAAACAGAGATTAGATCAGGAAAGTGCTTCTCTGAACTTGGCTCTTCTCTGAACTCACCACAGTTGTCAGTGTCTAGTTTTCGTTTAACTGCAGTCTTCTTTGGCCTCTTAAAGGCCCTCTTTGTGTCCATGGACAGCTGCTCTTCACCTGAAAGAACAGCAGAATGTTAAAATAGACAAAGGGAAGCAGACAGTGTTCTCATGTCAGAGATGAGCAGAAGAAATGGTAGATCCAAAGCATGAAACAGAACTTGTATATTTTCAGGTTTATTCCAAAACAAGCTTAAAACATTAAAAGGATAGTTTTCAGTTTTTTGTCAAGTTTGACATTTGTCTTTATTATTTGAGTAGGATCATTCCCTTTTTTTATTATTAAATCTGACTTGCATTAAAAACACCCTGAACTGAATACATGTTTCACATAAAGAGATTTACACACGGTCCTAAATTCTCAGGAAATTCTTAGAAAATTATGTTATTAATTCTAAAGTTCGTTTCTTAAAGACTATCTTAGACAAAGGCCTACTGTTAGATTTATACATCTACAAAAATCATCTGAGTCTGAAAACAGGAGAAGAGCAGAAGTCCATGAGTCTCCTTTGAGCTTCAGTTGAGTGTTCAGATTTTACATTCTAATGTTGAATATTAAATGTGTCTCCTGAAGCTGATGGAGCGATGGAGGAACAGACTAAAGATGGAGCTGGTGTGGTGGAAACAGTGATTAGTAGCTGTACTTTGGATTTAAATACAAGGTCACGCTGCATAATAATGTCTCAAATGGAGTTAAGCTCTTGTGTTGTTGTGTTTCTAAAGCTAAGGCTCACCTCGGTCTTCATCATCTTCAGTTTGTGTCACGGCTGAAGTTGAGTGAGGCTCTTGTTTGTCTATGAAAAATGACAGAAGCCTCATAAACACTAAGCTTGGATTCAGAACAGTCCCTTGAGCTGAAGACTTCTCCAGACCTTCATCCTCGTGTCTTTGGTTTGGGATTCCCTCTTTAGGTGTTCTTCTCACAGACTCCTCTTCATCTATAGAAGAGCTCATTTTAATTGGGTCAAAGAGCGTACATCTGTATCATGTAATAGTTATAGACCTACCTCTGCCATCCTCCTCCTCCTCCTCCTCCTCCCATCTCTGAGCTGGAGTTGAAGTGGCTGCAGGTGACACTGGCCCCTCCCAGTCTGGGAAAGTGAACATTCAGACCATGAACACGCTGAGCTCAGACTGAAGGCTCTACGTTACGTGAATATTGCCTGGAATTACCGGCATCATAATCGTGATCTTCATCAGGGCAGCTCTTTGTGATGGTCTTCTTTGGTCTTTGAACAGATGACATTTGTTCTTCTCCTGAGGAAGGAGCCAACGTTAGAAACATGTACATATTATATACTTCATTCTGTCGTCTTGTAATAATTAACTTGTGAGTTTCTTCTATTATTACAGTTGTAAATAGCTATAAGCTCGTTGACCTGAGATGTCCTCCCACTCACAAGTTAATGTAGATAGATAGTAGTGTCATCATTATTTTTCATACTTCTTTATGGAGAACACGGTGTTAGTTTCCATTAATGGAAGTTTGATTCCTCACCATCATGAGGTTCCAGTCGTCCGTCTGAAGGGTCCCCTCTGGTGCTCGTGGGGGCTGCAGGACGTCTACCTGTCAAACGTTCACAAGGGGGAAGTTTAGTTTTACAAAAACATTAAATTATTCATAAATATGCATAAATAGATCTGAAGAAGGACAGATACAGAGTGACAAAGATAGTGGTGTCAGATCCACACACATAGAACCTGCACAAATCTGAAAGGTTTGGTTTGACATACCTCTGATCACAGAGTCCAGCGTCTTCAGACTCTTCCCTTTCAGTGACTGTGCTCCGTGCTCCATTGCAAACAGAAGTTTGCCAATCTTGGCCACCTGAAAAGTTTTGTCCGTCTGTCGATAATAGTCACAGTGGACTCGGATATCGTGTCCCATAAAACGAGCAACTTGTTCAAGTTCCTGATTGTCGAGGTCCAGAAGCTGACATAAGGTGGCCACATGCTTCCTTAACTTGGTTGACCTCAGCAGCTCTGGGTGTTTGGCCTTGCTCTCCTCTGCAAATTTCCTGAGACAGTCACATCCTCGAATATTGGTTGTTGTCCCGGGCCTCGCAAACACATAAGGGTTCTCGTCAACTACACCAGCTTGCCTACGCTTTTCAATCAGGAAATCAAGAGACGCTTTGGTGCCCTCCAGAAGTAGAATGGGGACTTTTCTTCCTCTCTTTCCACGTGTCACCAAACGAGTCAACCTGTGGCTCAGCTGCTGTTCCACGGGGGATAAGGTTTCATAAATGTCCTTATTCAAAGGGCCAGTGTCCATTGTTTGGTACGTTTCCAGGGTCAAACGGGACGCTTCTCCTTCACGCTTTTTATTAAACACTATTATTTGTGCGAGAAGGCTCTCACTTAACTTTTTGTATGCTGTAGGAGTCACACGCACTGTTAACTCTGCCTTTGCCTCATCCTCGACTTTCTTCAGATAGTTCTGCAAAGTCACCACATCCTCAGTCAAAGGTATGCTGTCCTCTTTGCCCCACTTCCGTTGCTCTATGGTGCTGTGAGCGTTTGCCGACACATAGTTGGACCAGGAGGAATCCAGCAGCTCCTTAAATTTTTTGGCTTTTTTCTCACTGAGACTATCACAGGTTATCAAACAGCGGCCAATCCAGGCCTCTGTTGCGCCTTTAAGAGAAAAGCCTATTTTAACTGCTGTAGAGGGTTTTCCATATTCACTACTACTCGAGTTATAGTTTGACACTGTTCTGGCAGCTTTAATCGCCAGCTGAAACTGTGCAGGATCACAAATGTGACAAAGACTTCTGACACTCTTATCGATCTCTTTGGCGGCCAACACAAACCGCCCCAGTTCCCTCAGTTTTTGTGCTATGTATCTGTGCTGAGACTGTTCACGGCCCTTTTTGGCGAATAATGCATCTCCATATGTGCAAATCATCTCATCACTTCTAATATGCGACGTCACATGATCTTGCTGCATTGAATGGATGATCATTTTAACTCCCTCTGATGAATCTGTCACAGGAATGAGTCGGGAGGAAGATTTTTGGACTCTTGCTCTTTTACCTTTAGCCCTTTCCCCTCTCTGTTCTCTACAAGTCTTTTGGTGTCTCCAGAGTTCAGTCCTCACAAACATGGCGTAACAGTGTTGACATGGTAAGTAGTTCTTCACGTCTACCTTCTGAGTGGGCCGTCTCCAGGTTACTATCTCACCACTTCCTTCTTCCAAGACGGCAAGGTTATGCTGCCAGTCTCCCTTGTTACGAAGAGCTTCCAAAAGACTTTTTCTTTCTTTAGAGAAGAGTGGAAAGCTAAACGCACGGGCAACATCTTTTTCATCACCGTGTTTTCTTTGTAGATGTCTGGCTATTTTTAAATTGGGCTTTTTACAATAGACACAATAATGGGCTTTGTCCCAGGCACGAGCTCCATCCTTTTTGTTGCTTGTTTTAATTGTAATCTCTGACAACTGTGTGCCATCTTGGCACTCTTTTAAAGTCTTACCTAGCTGGTGTGAATGCCCTTTAGCTTTTTTGTTTTTAGCTTCTGACTGTTTCTTGTCCTTTTTGCTCTTAGCTGTTATGATCTCTGTTTGTCTGGACGATGAGGCACAGTCATGCTTCTCTGGAACACCGTGTCTTGTCGACTCGTCTGTGAGCAACTCACTTTCACTTGAAGATGATGAGGATGATGCTGCTGGAGGATGGTATTCTTCATCCGATCCACTGTGACTAGACAACAGAGAGTCATCTTCACTGAGGGATGGCACAGATGATGGGAGGGGGTTGACAGGGCCCCGTGTTCCTCTGGCTGATGGTGTTGTGGAGGGTTCATCACTGGATGAGGTGGTCTCTTTATGATGTTCACCAGACGAGCAGTGGATGTTCACCTTCACAGACGGGCAGCAGGAAAAACAACAGTTAACACAGATTAACTGTTAAAGTAGAAAAGAATGACCCAGTTTAAACCACAGCAAGTGGAACGATGTTGAAATTATTAAAATTTCATACCACAGTTACAGGGACCAAAATGACTGCGGTTATTTATATTGTTGAGATACAGTTACGAGTTTTACTTAAAGTGTTGTAGTTATTCTATGGAGATATAATAAACACTAACTTAAGTTCATACAACCCTGCACTTTGTAATGAACATGAATAATAATGGAATCTGAACAGTTATAATAAATGCAATGAGCTGTCACCATCTCAAATTGCACAAGATTCACCGTCTAACACTAGATTCAATTTCTATTGGCAAATTCTGCAATTCTGTTCTTATGTATGTTTTAACGTGTTCATGTTACTCCACATACAATGCACTGATCTCTACAATGTGATGTCCTGTTGTTTCAAATCAAGCCCGTGAACTGAAGCATACAGTAGTCTTTCATTTTATCCTACTTTCCTAGGTTACTAATCACTAGAATATTACTTTAGAACAAAGGGTAATAAGTTAAGCTTTGGTCATATTTATTATAACTTCTACTTTTTATTTCCACAAACTGCGTGTAAATACGTGACATGAACACGGACTGTGACTCATAAAACCTTCTCCTCCGGTCCGTGATCACCGCGGGCCCCTCCCTGTCTCCTGTCCGGCTCTGGAGGCTCGTTAGCTCATGCTAATGCGATGCTAATGCGACGCTAACGCGGCTCATGCTAACGTGGCTGGCGCTAACGCACGCGGTCTCTGCTGTAGCACAAACGCGTGATGAACGACAGAACGTGAACGGCAGAAGTCAAATGGTGACTTTAGCCTAAGCCTCACCTGCAGCGGGAGGGTCCGGGGTTCGGGGCTCGGGGCCCGGGGCTCGGGGCTCGGGGCTGGGGTTAGGGGCTCGCTCTGGCGCGTGGACTCCATGTCAAACCGTTCTTCACATTTCCGGTGGTGTTCTTTGAGTTTCTGATATCTCCGGAGCCAGCGCTGTGTGTCGCACATGGCAGGCGCTGGCAGGCGCTGGCAGGCGCAGACAGGCGCAGACAGGCGCAGACAGGTGCCTGATTGAGCCTCCCCTCCCCCACACAGCCCCTCCCTCACCTCTCTGCAGAGGACTGCACTCAGCGCTCTGCTCAACTCTGCTCAACTCTGCACGGGATTTTATTTAAAGCAAATAATTAAAAAAAAAAGAAATATATATTATATATCTACATCTGATTTTTGTTGTTGTTTGATTTTTGTTTTTACTGTGATTGTATTAAAATAAATAGTGAAAATATTTTTTCACAAAACATGCATATTTAGATAATATGTACGGCATATGGATAATGTGACATTGATATTTTATCTCTGTCCGATAATCTGGAACTAAAACATGAGATTTAAGTCAGTTTGAGTGAGTTTGAGAAACCGCCCCTCCCCCACATCAGATCGTACAGTGTGGGGTTTAAGACTCCGTTTACGCTTCTCTGTCACTGCGGCTCAGCCCCAGAGGCAGGACCAGAGGCAGGACCAGGACCGTGGATCCATCAGACCTTCAGGTAAGAGATCATGTTGTCACTAATGATCCACAAATGCATCTTTTGTTCCATTGATGTTCAATTTCAAAAGTAAAATTTTAAGTTACATGAACCTGACGTTTGCTCAGAGCTGAGCGGAATGACAGGGACTGACAGGGGCAGGCAGGGACTGACAGGGGCAGGATCAGGGGGCAGGAAAAGATTTGAGGAAGGCACTAGATCATGTGTTTCTAGGGTTAGGGTTAGCTCACAGTTAGCCGCGGTTAGCAGCACAACTTTGGGATCTTGAACTGAATTAAACTCGGCCAAAGCGGAGGCACCTGCCTGTGTCAGACTGACAGGTGACGCCCTGGCAATGAAGTGAATCAAACAAATGAGGCTGAACATGTGTGACGTAACACAGCTCCAAAACATAACAGGCTGGAGGGAGGGACAGGTGCGCGCCTGACAGGGGCGTGATAATGTGGCAGGTGCGCACCTGACAGGCGTGATAATGTGGCAGGTTTGCGCCTGATGGATTTATGCGGCAGGTGTGCTCCTGACAGGGGCGTGATCACGTGGCAGGTGCAGGCGCTGGCAGGTGCTCAGGCGGGTTTCAGCTCTGGCCCAAATGTGTTTTTTTTTAAATAAGTAATTGTCAAGAGTCAATGAATCAGATCATATTTCAAAATAAATCAGCATTTTAAAAAAATCTTATAACAAAGGCACCATTAAAAAAGAATGTATATTTTCATTTATTCCATTATCTAAGTGTTTTAATGGGTCAACATGAGACAGACTTTAATGCTATTTTTCTCAAAATGTATTTAACCAAATGGAGTAGAAATTCTGTTGATTCTTCTTCAACTTATTTTTCTAAATTGACGTTTGGTTGCGGTTTGTCTGTCAAGACCCAAAACGTAACAATCGTTTGAAGCTATTGATTTCAATGCAGTTCATTGCACTTCATTTCATTTAAAATTAGCAACTAGTGCTGCTAATGCTAAGCTAATGTTATAACATTATGAACAATTTGTATTATTTATTTCTATGATGATTCATGATTGATATCTGTTTTCATTCAGGCCAAGTCGGATCGCAAGCCAGGACCTGATCCAAGCTCTCCAGACCCTCTGCTCTGGTCCAGCTCTGACTCCAGACCCTCTGCTCTGGTCCAGCTCTCCAGACCCTCTGCTCTGGTCCAGCTCTGACTCCAGACCCTCTGCTCTGGTCCAGCTCTGACTCCAGACCCTCTGCTCTGGTCCAGCTCTGACTCCAGACCCTCTGCTCTGGTCCAGCTCTGACTCCAGACCCTCTGCTCTGGTCCAGCTCTGACTCCAGACCCTCTGCTCTGGTCCAGCTCTGACTCCAGACCCTCTGCTCTGGTCCAGCTCTGACTCCAGACCCTCTGCTCTGGTCCAGCTCTCCAGACCCTCTGCTCTGGTCCAGCTCTGACTCCAGACCCTCTGCTCTGGTCCAGCTCTGACTCCAGACCCTCTGCTCTGGTCCAGCTCTCCAGACCCTCTGCTCTGGTCCAGCTCTGACTCCAGACCCTCTGCTCTGGTCCAGCTCTGACTCCAGACCCTCTGCTCTGGTCCAGCTCTCCAGACCCTCTGGTCGGCCGGTAGGAGGCTCCTGTAGCCGCCCTTTACTCTTTTGACCTGTCCATGTCGTTCTGCTGCTCACACTCTGCACCTGTCCCTCCCTCACACCTCATAAATATAATGATGAATATGTAAACTGTTTTGTGTTTGTGACATACACTCAGAAAATTTAACTTTTGAGCTTATTGCACCTTTGTATGGATTATCGAATTTACTTTGTGAAGTATTGAATGTACATTTTTCTGACGTAACCCTGAATTGTCCAGTGTTTGTCATTGTTGACTCAATATATGATCCCTGCAAAAACTCAACATCGTTTCAGTCTCCTTTGCTCACTGCACTCCTAAAGCCTAAATCTTACTGAACTATTATGCCATTGTTACCAATACTATATCAGACGCTTAGTGTGACAAACGGGCTACAATTTTATTTTCTTTAATTTTTAACAGGGAGAAGGTGGATCCTTGTAAAAAAAACAACAACAATATCTGTAAAATACTTCTGTTTCAAAAGGAGAGGTCTTTTTCTCATTCCAAAAAGAATATAACCACAGGTAATTACAATGTTCTTGTGTAACATAAGTATTTAAGTGTTATACCTTACCTTTAAGTGGAGGAGTTCAAATATCTGTTCACGAGTGAGGGACGAAGCACGAGATAATACTGCCGGCATTAAAGAAACTGCATAGTCATCCAAATGTATTTGTAATACTTTGCGCCACCAAAGAATCAGAGGCGACCTCCTGCTAACCCCCCCACACCTGGGTCAAATGCAGGACATTTACAAAGTCCCATAGTCTTTAGTCTTTCGTAGTCTTTCATAAATGGATACTAACATTTAATAAATTGTCTTGCTTTTTTCTATGAGTTGTAATTACCTTTTGTTTACATTTTAGAAAATATATTAATACCAGAAATCTGTGCTATATTCTCAGAAATATATATATATTAATGTTTTTCCTCTTTTTCAAATGTTATCCTTCAAAATAGCACAAGGTTAAGCCTAAAACATCCACAGTTGGCAGAAACTTTGGGTGCAGTACCCATTGTGTCCATAGGTGGGGTCAGGGTGCCAAACTTAAGGCGCAGTACCCATTTTTGTCCACAAGGGGCGTAAGAGTGCAAAAGTGTGTGAAATTCCGGCGAAAAATTCTTGACATTGACCCAAAATGAGGACTTTTGGTGAAAATCACAGGGGAGGTTCTAGAAGGTATTTAGAGGTGATTTAACGAGGGACAAAGTGAGGACCGGGCAAAATGTCCTCACTTCCCCAAAGTGTCCTCACAATGTTGGTTAAAAACTTACACCGGTCCTCACAATGTAGTAAGTACAAACACACACACACACACACACACACACACACACACACACACACACACACACACACACACACACACACACACACACACACACACACACACGATCTAAGGTACAAGAGGCTGAGTACAGATACACCAGTTGAGGAAGCACCATCAGAGGAGCCGTCTGCACCAGGAGCAGAGCGTCGCCTGCAGCCACAGGACACAGACTCAGGGCCCCGAGGAGAGATGAGGCAAACACCAAACCTCCACCAGGGGCCCATGAGCCAGGGCCCAGCAGCCACAGACGAACACCGCTCCCAGTACAGAGGGCCCCTCAGAGGAAACACTGGAGAATCTAAAATGAATAAAAGTATAAATAAATAAATATTGAAGAAATAAATAGAGAATTGAGTAGAAATAGAGTAAGAATAGGACATAAATTAATCTAAAGTAGTGAACCTAAAATAAGTTAACACAATAAATAGCATAAATAAATACACAATTAAATATTAATCAAAAGCTAAGCTAAAAAGGTGGGTCTTGAGCCTGCTCTTAAAAACCTGAACATTCTCTGCGGCCCTGAGGTTCTCCGGCAGGCCATTCCACAGACGAGGGCCGTAGTACTGAAAAGACGCCTCGCCGTGAGTGTGTGTCCTGACTTTGGGAATGACTAGGAGCCGACTGCCGGAGGAGCGCAGGGGCCGTGAGGGTTCATATGGTAAAAGCAGTTCTGAAAGATAAGAAGGCCCAAGACCATTAAGACTTTTATAAACCAGTAAAACAACCTCAAAATCGATCCTGAAACACACGGGGAGCCAATGCAGTGATTTTAAAACCGGTGTAATGTGGTCCCGCCCACTGGTCTTAGTCAGGACACGTGCTGCTGAGTTTTGTAATAATTGCAAACCTGCAATACTCTTTTTGGGAAGACCAGAGAGCAGGGCATTACAGTAGTCTATACGACTGGAGATAAAAGCATGCATCAGCGTCAAGGTCAAGTCCATAGAACCACAGTCCTCAGGCGTTATGTTCAAGTCGGAAAATAAATGACTAGTCCTCGAGCGCATAGTCTACCACAAATAACCGGTAACAAGAGATACCATCAGAAACTGTTGCATGCACCAGCATATTATTGCTGATGAAGCCAAAAAACACTGAAATTGGCTTAGACCGTGTCACACACACTTATGATCTGCTTTGATGATAAAAGTGTCAAAGATCCAATCAGTTGTTTCGAAACTGTTAGACTTGTGTTTGCACATCACATGCCCCTCTGATCTAAGACAGACATTCTGCAGTTACATAGTGCACCTTTAATGAAATAATGTCAAAATCTTACACTATGTATGAAAAACTATGTTGAGAATTCAAAATTTAATGAGGCAAATGTCTGCAGTATTTGTTGTTGCCATGTGTTTTCTGCTCACAACAACTCAAGCCTTAAAGTTCTCTGTAGCTCCTCTGATACTGTTTTAATTCCTTATTTTCTGCTTTTTAAACATGTATTACCTCGTAGAGCGGAATCTCAGGTTTAGTCCATGACGGAGGCTTGGGGCCCAGCAGAGCACACATGCACCAGGGCCTGATGGATGCTACTGCCTCTGGGAAAGAAACACCTCAAAGTGTCCAAAATGCAGAGGAGCATGTGCTCAAGGCTCAGTGATTACATAAGGTGTGTTTCGACTACACCTGGTCCCACAGAGCAGTTCACTTCAGAGCGTCTTGGGCCACTTCTGTTAATGTCAGACTGTGTTTCTGTGAGAGGTCCAGCTCGCAGTGGGCTGTCACGTGAGCAGCTGACGTCACCCAAACATAACTAATGTTTTCTTCAGAAATAAGATCTAAATCGTACCTGAATTGTACTGTTTCTTCATACGGCCTATCTAAGTGATTCTAAGTGTAGCTGGGCGTTAATGTGGTACTGTTATTTTATCAGACTGTAAAATGGTTGCCCCCCATAATTTTTGTTTAGCTGGGTTTGTACAAGTTGTACTGAACTTCTGTTTGTTTCTATTTCCTCTGTCGTGGACTGTGTTGAAGTGCAATGCTCAATGTCACCAGCAGAGGGTACTTGTTGCTTCAGCTGGTTATTATTGACGCCCAGGCAGAAGAAGTACAGTCAGTGAGAACTGCGCAGTGTGTGCATCAGCAACCTCCTTTATTTTGTCAAATCTTTTGCAGGTTTAAAAAAGCACACGGAGCACACTAGCAGTAGTTAAGTTTATTTGGTGCATGTGAATGTAACTTTGGTTGAGCTGGTAACGCTATTTGTACTTTGAGTCAGCCACCACGTTTTAGCAGATGAGATGGCGGCCGTAGGTTCGTTGTAAATTTACTATTCTAAGGTCATATTTGTTTATATAACACATTTACATTCAGTGGCCGAGGCTGCCGCCCCCATAGTAGACCACCACGTTTGCAATCTGCTGCTGACCGCTAGGGGCTGGCAGCAGAAGTGGAAATTTACAATGCAAGTCAGTGGCGAGTTGGACGTCTCAGGAAGTGGTTTAGAGCCTGGCTCAAAATCATGGATGTATTAAATGAACTGGTTAAGGTACGCCCCCTCTGTCTGTGGTCCCAGATTGATTAGTGGCCGTGCGAGGTACTGCAGCCTCTTGGAACCAGCCTTTTTCTAAAATTGCACATTATAATTGCAGACAGTACTGAATTATTATCGGTATTTAAATAAAATAGAAGGAAATGTTCTTTTCTACCATTTCTAAAATCACCGAAATAACCGTTTTTATATGAAGTGACGTCACCGCAAACATGTGCGAGTCACGTGAATGAGCGTCGGACGATACAAACAGAAGCTCGTGGAAAAGGCTCGACTAGCGATACCTGTAAGTTGTATTTTATTTCATTTCAGACGCTTTCACGTGTGTCTAACATGAAGAATACAATTACAATCACACAAGCTAACGTTAACACAAAAACTTGCAGCTGCGTGGTCGTTCACGTCGCTCAAAGCATCATGGGGGGTTGTCGTCACGTGGCACCCTAAAGCAAAGATGGCAGCCTCCGTATCAGGAAGTAAAGCAAAGATGTCAGCCTCCGTATTAGGAAGTAAATGCGGAAGTAAGACATTTTTTTGGGGTCATGCACCAATGAGCACACTCCATAGGGATAAACAGGGCGCCATTTTGGATTCATCTTCCAGGTTTTATTATAGTTCTATGCTCAAAATATGGCTTTGGTCTCAGACGTTAGCTTACGGCTCTGTGACAACGCTGAGTGGGGTGAAGTTTTTTGAACCAGGCTGGTTAAGCTGTTGTGATTTTTTTTTAAAGTTTTGCATATCTAATGAAGAAGGCGGTCTTTCCTGGACGTGCTCTCGGAGTGTAGCACATCGTGGCTACATGCTAATGTGGCTACTGCTGCGGGCTAATCACAGCTAGCTTGTCTTGCGAAGAGCTTGTCTTGGATATTTCTGCTGCACTAGAAAGGTTTTACACAAGTTCTTTCATCTGTCTTTCTAAAGTCCTGCACCCAAGAATAGATCAATACTTTTGGCGAGTAAAATTTAAGTTTAAAGTGAAGTACTACTAAAGAAATATAAAGATTTACTGAAATTGTTTAAAGACAAGACAGAAACATGATGTTGCCTTGATATTGATATGAATATGAAGACATGACTCATGAAACTACTGTATGGCTGTAAAACACAAACAACACATGTAAGTTTGCATTTGAATAGTTCTTTTTAGGGAAAAATAAAACACGGAAATATCGAAATATCACTTAAATAAATAAATAAATATTTTATTAAATGTGGCAACTGGATGTTGTATTGTAAACTTCAGTTGTAGACAACTGATCCATGAGGTAATGTACAACACAACAGCTCACACATTACAACTAGCATAATTGGAAATCCAAATAATTTAATTAAAGCTGTGTCAAGGGAGTAAAGATATTACAGGTGGAATCAAATAATAAATATATAGAGCCCAAAAGGTTATGGTGAACTGTAATTGTTTTGTTTGATACTCGAGCTGTTATAGCTGATATAATCATTTTACTTTTGTCCTTTAGGTGCTGCTGGTGTTGTTGGTGGTGGTGATTTGGTATCCCCTGTCGATTTGATCCACCAGTGGATCAACACAACAGATTTGATCCACCAGTGGATCAAATCGCAGGAGGCAGAACAAATAGACAGGGCACTGAAATAGTTTTTTTCTTTTTTGGCTTTGATATAAAAGGTGTTTAAGGTGTTTTAGACAAAATCATCAAAGTATGAGTAAAATGCATTGTTTATTTTAGTCACATTACATGGCCATTGGCCTAACTTTTAGACATTTTTGCAAATGAAGTCTTCCTTCTCATCAGTGCAGTCAAACTGGGCTGACCTCTTGCACACAGAAGACCACACCTGTCCGAGCCATTAGTTAAACCAAAAATGAATAGTGAGCATGAAATGTTACCTTGTAAAATTATTTTCAGTTTGGTACTAGGCACACACAATGCAGTAATCCTAATTGCCTATTAACAATGAACTGATTTATTCCCACAGAGTAAAACTTCAAGCACAACTTGTAAGGTTTGACTTCATATGGTTTACAAGCTCAGTATTGCAAATTCTGACGACTGTGACATTTAGCAGCCATTCCTATTCCTCAAAGATCTAGTTTTAATTAATATAAGGAAAGTGTTTGTTTGGGCATTAGGTTTCTGTGGCCACAAGGGGGCAGGGTGGGGACAAGATTATTGTTGGATTTCATCATAAAGAAAAAAAACATTATTATGTAATACTGGACTTAAACTTGTAATTTAAGGGACCCTGCTCAGTTTGGTCAAGTGACCTGAGTGACTTGACCTGGTCAAAAAAAAAAAAATGTCATCACTTGGATTGAACTGATGAAATAGGTTCAAGCCTCCTATTGGAGAACTGTTGCAGGTGATTGTCTTTCATCTTCAACAGTTAAACCCAACTGATGCAATGAACGGCTTCTCATTTTTGTAAGAAATGTGGAAAGACAAATCCTGTGGTCATGGAAAAGATATCGAGTCGATTTGAGAAGGGTCAAATTATTGGAATATTGAAATATACTGTAACCCGGGTTATTTTTGCCATCCGCACCTCTCTGCCTTTTTCATTGCGACGCGGTCCTTAAGTCTGAACTATCGCGTGATTTCGTAGCGCTCGGGCGAGACTTCCGCAGCGTCAACGCGTTTGTTAAGATGGCGCGCGCCAGTCATTCAGTGTGTGTGTGCGCGTGGGTGCCGCCTGAGACCGAGCAGCTACAGGTACGCGTTTTGCCGCTTTATATCGTCATATTTTGAACTGTTGAACATCGAAAGTGACTGTTATGCCTCCTAACCTTCTAGTCGTCCCTACCGTGGTGATAATCTGGCTACGGGCTGAATATATGAAACAAAAGAGGGACTGGTGAGTGTCGATTGTTTGATTGTTTGTGTTGGAGGGAGCTAGCATGCTAGCGCTAGCCTCCCATCCATTTCAATTGGTTGGTGGCGGTGTTAGTTGGCGCGGGCGCTAATAACACTTGTCCGATTTCCATTGTTGCTATCTATTTGATTTGTAATTTGTTATTATTGTAATTGAAACATATGACATGTCATTGAATATTGAATATTAGCATTGTGAATTATGGTGCAAATTAATTTTGAATACTGAATGTTAAATTAATAATTATTATCATTGTTACCATGGTATAGAAAAGATAAATGTACATGTACTGAAATGATTTATTATAGATTAGCACATTTGTTTGATGTATGTACGATGCTAATTATTGGTCCTGCTTTACACAGGCCAGGTCCTACTACTACTACTACTACTCCCACCCTTACTCCTACTTCGGGTGGATTGATCCAGATCAACTGGTTCTATTCCTCATTGGATGGCGAGCTGCCCGAGCCCGGAGAGCTGCAACCTTAAAACCTCCTACAGTGCGGTAGGAGGCAAAGTAGCCTGCTCACCCATACCACACAATCTGCAATACACAATCTCGCTGGACATTCTACTCATTCACATTAACACCCCTGGACAATATCAAAATAACCTCACACTGGCTGCTATGGACATTTTCCATGAACTGAACAGTTATCAAATTCTGTTTTTGTACATATTGTAAATACTGTAAATATTCCCTGTCATTCCTTCAATACATTCACATCCTGCACCATATCTCTGTCTACTGTGTTTTGTGTTTTAAACGTTGTCCCACCTCCCTCTAGTGAGCCGATTCCTAGCCTTCTGGTCCTAGCCTGTAACTACAATAACCAAAAATATCATACTTCAACTTTTCTTCTTTAACTTCTATAAGTCATAAGGGTTAAAATACACTTCACAAAATGTGTTATTTATCATCAGTACTTAATTTTTTGACATATCAATTTATCTAATCAGTACTTGAGTCCTTTAAAATAAACTATAAAAACTATGACGCTATAGAAACCTCCTCCCTCAAGCAGTGCGCAGGCTACAGCCAGACGAGCCTTTGCAACACTACTTTTGTCTGTGCCGACTTCCCCCTGATGCCCTTGCATGAGGTATGCCTCTGTGAGCTGTAAAAATATTTACATACATTTTACATACATTCAAGGCATACAGAAAGAGAAAGAGATTTACCATCAGAATTCCGCTATGTTTGGTGCTTGAGCACATTGACAGTCCATTGGCCGCTGTCCCCGTATGTCAGCCTCAAGAATTTCCTGTTGTGAGATCAACCATTGCCAGAAAAATAATATAGTTTAAGAGATACAAGTCAATATTTTAGACAGAGATGAATAACCTCCAGTGTCTGAGAATCGTTCAGTTGTAGATGCCCTCGTTTGACATTGGGACAGTCAGGATAAGGGTCTTGTCAATCATATTGACGACCACCAATACCCAGTGGGCACCTACATTAACAGGACAGACCCACCGATCCTCCTCAGGGAATTTCATCTGAAGAAAAAGTAGCACTTATATATATAACCTTATATAACCTTATGTTTACGCATGACATAATTTAATTTAATTTTATTTATTTATTTAAAGGACAATGTGCAGTTACATTTAAAAGATGGCTGCACCAGATTTAGCAGAAATGCTATTTTCCATCTGTAGTACAGATATAACACGTGGAATAATAGTAAAGTAATAAAAATAACCAACCTTTGCAACAGGTTTATGTTAATTAAACTTGTAAGTGACAAATAATGTTCTGAAGTACAGAGTAACATGAATGAGAAACAATTCTGCAAAAATCTACATGCTTTTTCTTCCTGGACCAACACACGTATATATGCATTATTCTGCCCTCACTAAACGTCTGCATATTTTGGCAGATAGCTAACAGATTTACAATGAAGGCAATGCTGGATGACGTCTTTGAGTCAGGTTTATTGCTCCACTGTGTTTAGAGTTCTTATTTATTCTTTGTAAAACTGAAATAAAAAGATAGAGAATACAATCAGTCAGTGCATGTACAAACTATAGACAGTAAGTCACATACAAACTAATAACTGATGGATAGCACAAGTAGCAAACATGAAAAAAATCAGCTAGCATAGTTAGCATGAATTAGCATATGAAAGATTGCAAACACGATCTAATTAGCATACGAACAACTTAAAATTTGACACACAAGGTAGAACATACAACAACAACACCAACTTACAGGCATATGCTCCCTTAAAGGTCCCATATTATGCAAAATCGACTTTTGGGGTGGAGCTTCTCTCAATCACACCGATGGCGACGCGGCATTGCTGTCCTCGGCCCCCACCCTCCTGCTGAGGAAGTGTGCTCCTTCGGCCTCACATCAACAGCCCTGCCCCCGGTGCACGCGACAGGAGTGCTATGCTAGCCGACGCTGCATTCATTTCTCTTTGGGAAGGCTGCAGTTCGCCTACAGAGCCAACAGATCTGTAGACGCCATCAACCTGGCCCTCCACTTCATCCTGCAGCATCTGGACTCCCCGGGAACCTACGCCAGGGTCCTGTTTGTGGACTTCAGCTCTGCATTCAACACCATCCTCCCTGCTCTGCTCCAGGACAAGCTCTCTCAGCTCAACTTGCCTGACTCCATCTGCAGGTGGATCACTGACTTCCTGACGGACCGGAGGCAGTGCGTGCAGCTGGGGAAGAATGTCTCAGAGACTCGGACTATCAGCACAGGAACTCCACAGGGCTGTGTACTTTCTCCTCTGCTCTTCTCCCTGTACACCAACTGCTGCAACTCCAGCCACGACTCTGTAAAACTGATCAAGTTTGCAGACGACACCACCCTCATCGGACTCATCTCGGACGACGATGAGTCTGTCTACAGGAGGGAGGTGGACCGGCTGGTGTATTGGTGCAGCGACAACAACCTGGAGCTCAACGCCCAGAAGACAGTGGAGATGATCGTGGACTTCAGGAAAGTCTCAGCCCCCCTGCCCCCCCTCGCCCTGACAGACTCTCCCATCACCACCGTGGACTCTTTCCGTTTCCTCGGCACCACCATCACTCAGGACCGCAAGTGGGAACCAACCATCAGCTCCATCATCAAGAAGCTGAGGAAAGCCAAGCTGCCGGCGCAGATGATGGTGCAGCTCTACACGGTCATCATCGAGTCCATCCTCACCTCCTCCATCACCGTGTGGTACAGGAGCCACAGCCAGGGACAAACAGAGACTACAGCGCATTGTGCCTCTGCTGAGAAGGTGATCGGCTGCAGCCTTCCATCTGTTCAGGACCTGTACGTCTCCAGGACTCGGGGACGAGCAGGTCGGATCACAGCTGACCCTTCTCACCCTGGACACAGACTATTTGAGCCACTCCCCTCGGGCTTGAGGCTACGGTCCATCCGGACCAGAACCTCCCGCCACAAGAACACCTGACACTTTAACACTCTGTACATAGCCTTAGTCTATCTATCTTAGTCTATTTTATTCTTAATTTTATGCATGCCTCTTTTATATATTTTATTATATTTTATTCATTGTTTTATGTTGCACCTTACGCCGAAGCAAGTTCCTATGTTTGGGAATTTTTGATCACTGACAATGGCAATAAACCGTTTCTGATTCTGACGTAATGTCACTTTTAAATGCCCTTTTGCATAAACTCACATTAACTCTATATTACACAAGTCATTATTTACTTTTATTACAAGTACTTTCTAAATCAAGAACATTTTAATAGCTCTAATGTAGGATATAGGTTAAATACAGTCACATCCAATTGTTCTCTCATTGTTTTCTAATATTTGTCAGCTGATACAGATAACACAGCCATGAAAAGTATTAAATTCATATGCAATGCGTTTTTTCATTATAGATTTCTTTTTACTTGAAAATGTTGCTCAAGATTTTACTCTATGAAAGTTGGAATGAAAGTAATGCTCTTCCACATATCGTAAGGAATGGTTATAGGTAGACACTAAATTCTTAACTTTTTTCCTGACCACATCATCAGAATCTTCCAGCTACGCTCCACGTGGTGCAGTAATGCTCCTGCACCTGCACAACAGGTACCCTGAAGTTACACCACGTCAGAAGTAAAGGTATGTAATGCAATGCAAAACAACCCAACAACACATCACAAGCAAGGATTATAGAGATTATGAACATCAGTAATTACTCACACACTCAGACACAGTATGTCACACTCAGATATTGATGATACTAATCAAATTAGAGAATAATCTTTTATGAACTTTTTACTTTATTGATACTGTTAAAAGTGTATCCCAATGTGTATATATGTACACCCAAAAGCGTGGTCTACCCATTTGTGGGGATGCTGTGCAGGTAAAAAATATATTTGTGATCATCTGTTATAGGTAGACATAGAGTATTGTAATTGTAAGTAGATACTGTATCTTTTCCATTTATTTCTCACAAGCCTTCCAAATCAAGTACATTTACAACTACTGCAACTATGTTTTACAAATGGAACATTCTTGTTTGCAGATTGTACTTGGCAGGAATGCACTTCAATGAAAATGCAACGTGAACAGGCAAGGCTTTATTCAAAGTGTCATATCCAAAATATAAAAAAGGAAAACCCACATTTTGGTAAGTAAGTAAGTAACTCTTTTCAAACATAAAAACAACACAAACATATAAAAGAATAAGTTATTTTAAAACTAGTAACTATTTACACTTTGCAGGTTATGTTATGTTATGAGTCGATGCAGCTTGTCTTCACTGCGGTTCTCCCGGAGCAGATTTGTTGAGCAGTTAAAGTCTGTCCCTAAGCCTGAAGTCCTCTGTGCACTCTTTGAGAAGACTTGAAAAGTGGGCGTCACTGCTGCACAAGTTTCCAGGTTAATTTGAGTGAGGGTCAGACCTGAGCAGGATGCAGAAATCCAACATAGTGCCCATCAGGATCAGAAAACTCCTGGCGTATCCGGAGGACTGCACACCAAGGAACAGTACCCCTGATCTTGGCACCAAGCCATCCCCAACACCAGCTCAAAACTTCTATAGGCCACAAATCTGAGACGCCTAAAAAAGGACAAACATGTTTACTGTGATTATTATAAACAGTATTTGAATTTTTTAAATATTGTATGTATTGTTATACAGTGATCCCTCGTTTATCGCGGGAGTTGCGTTCCAAAAATAACACGCGAAAAGTGAAATCCGTGAAGTAGTCACAGCTTTATTTTTTATTATTTTACAATGCAATACTTAACTATGGAATGAAACCAAAAACCAAAACCTGTTTTAAAGCCCAAAATTTGTTTAAAACAATAATTTTAATATAGTAATACAAGGTTGAAAACATTGTCACTCGCGTATTTCACGCGTATGTCCCAGCTGTGCCTCTTGGTCCTGACTCCGCTCCGCTGTAGCGTCTGTCTCTACTGAAGGCGCAGGTTAGGGGTAGTTGTTGGCGCTCTTTCTTTTTCTGAGCAAGAAGATTTTTATAAACGGATATGCCACCTTCGATTATATTTGAGAACTGCAATGAACGACTCGTCAAAGGGTCCCGTTCTTGTGCCGTGCGCTGAAGTTCGGTAGATGCACTGTAAAAATATCCGCACTGTAAAAAAATCCGTGAAGCAGCGAAGCCGTGAAAGATGAAGCGCGATACAGCGAGGGATCACTGTATTACATTGTTTTCTTAAATGTATATTTTGACATGTATCTAACAAATAAACCACACAGTAGCTTATTACAAATGTTCCATACTTACTCCTCGTGTTCTCCCATGTATTCGTCCATAGTCTGCATTGTAGATGTTGTTGATATTTTGTAACACATAAATGTTTAGACAGCTCACATTGAAGCTACGATGTACAGTACAAAGAGGAGAGGGCAGCAGATTAACCCGCCTTAGAACCTACAGATGGAAATAGGATTCAAAAATTATACTGGTCCAACTGTGTAACGATGACAACATAAATTTTGAGGAAAAAAATAGGCATCACTTTCTTTTTTTTTGCATGTTTTCTCTGCGAGAAATAACAATTGTAATTTATGACACACTATAGTAATTACCTTCTTTCTTGACATCATACCTTCTCTGTTTCTGAGGGCACCGCGCGACAATTCTTGCAGGTACCCCTAAACATGAATGAAAACAAGCTAATGCTACACAGTAATAACACGACAGATACAATGATATTAGCGTTAGCTTATTATTTACCAAACAGATGTCCAGTTGAAGTCGTCGGGGTTCTTGAGCTCCTTGCGCTTCAAACTCCTCATCAGATTCTGGATCCAGGACGTATAAGGGCGCAACGCGAAGCACCGCCATGATCGATAAAATGCTTATTCCTTGTACCGCTAACTTCTCTACCGGCGCACACCTCGCCTTTTTAGTTTACACACCCACCATCTCCGCTCTGGGCTGCGTCACGGTTTGGGCGGGGGAAGCACGCGCTCTCCGAGGCTGCGTCACAGGTTGGGCGGGGGAAGCGGAGTACTCTCTGTGCGGGCGGGGCTGAGGCAGGAGCAGCTCTCAGACAAGCCGTGAGCTTTGCAGGGAGGAAGGGTAGATCCAGAGATGGGTGCTATTTTATAACTATTAGGTTATGGCTGTTGCACAACGCAAATTTTTATGATACATGCCCTTAGGGTAGACTATGAAACGGGCAAAAAAGCATAATATGGGACCTTTAATGACTGAAGGCCTTGTTGGTGTAGCCTCCTTGTTGTGTGGTCTATAAAGAAATCCAGTTAGAAATGTCAAGTTGATATCAAATGCAGTCATGGAATACTGTTGAAAGTACCATTTATTTGAAACGGTGTCCTCCATCTCACGACTCCTTTTGTAAGGCTTGATGTGGTCGGCTCTGTACTTATTCTTGAGTGCCTCAGCCATGTTGTTTTGAGTGCTGTTGTATTTAAGGCTCATCTCCTCTTTTCCTTTGCAGGAAGATTCTTTGATGTCCTCTTCTTATGGAAAGCTGAAAAAACAAACAAACAAATCTTACTATTGATGTCAAGGCAATGTAACAAGGTTTATTAAAACAAGCTTACTGGAAGCTCCACAGGGACCTCTGAGGGGAAAACTGCCTCCCGTCCATGTGTTATGTTTGGTGGAGGTGTGAACCTTTGCCCTTAATGAAAACAAAGTGGCCTCAAGAAATGTGTCCCAGTTGTTTTGCTGCTCGTTAACCAACTTCATCAGAGCACTTAACTTCGGTAAACCCTTCTGGGTACTTTTTTTCAGTAAGGAGCAGGAAAAGCCCATCCCATTTAGCTTTCATCTTAACCTTAAGATGAAAGCTAAATGGGATGGGCTTTCATCTTAAGGTTAAGATGAAAGCTAAATGGGATGGGCTTTTCCTGCTCCTTACAGTGTCAGACCTGGCAGACAAATCAGATGGAGGAGGCAAAAATCGGAGTCAGGTGAACAAGCAAGGGTCAAATCCAGTGAGTCAAGAAAGGGAGAAGAAAAGATGGTGGAGAGAAATGGGTAGATATGGGGTCTAGAAGGGGTCTAAGAGGCACTGCATTCCTAGAATTAAAAGCAGCACATAGGAGACTTGGAATGAAACTGATGACAATACAACATTTTATTTGGTAAAATTAAGACATTAATTTAAAAATAAACATACCTAAATAAGGCTCAAACCAAACCTAAATAATAATTTAGACCTGTATCATAGTCAAAATTATACAGATAAAAATACATATTCCTTTATAATTAGCATGATGCTAAGAATGCCTTAGTGTGGCTCGATTTAATTCATACTCATACTATATTGAGCATGAATGAACATTGTGACTGCCTGTTCAGTTATAAACCCTTTTATTGTAATTAATTATATCACGCTGTAGTATAATAGACTATTACTGACAGAGCCAAGCGATACAACTTAATCTAGACCAAGCTTTCCCTCTTAAATTAGTGCCATCTAACTTTTTTTAATCACATTTTCAAAACATATTTAAGTGAATATAGACTTTTTTGTCAGAGTAGTGTAGATGCTGTTGCGCTCAAACACAGCTTTTAATAATACATTACAATGTCAAGTTACCTACACTTGAAGTCATTTATAAAAAGTAAAAAAAAAAACGTACCTGTAATTACTGTAATTAGATTTTGCAATGCAACTCAGTCTAGATATTATTATTATACCCCCTTGGTTAAAACCTCTGAACGTTACTTAATGGATTTTACAGAGAACTGATAGAAAAGGTGCTCATTCATCGTATGTTCTGAGATATTTGGTAAAAAGAACATTTCTGCACTCTGAACAGAGCATTTCTGCACTCGAAAGAATCATTTTCCATACCTCACATGCACCTCTTTTTCAAACCAAATCTACTGATGTTTTAGTTTAGTGTTGTATTCTGTGAACTGCCGACTGTGAAGGTGAAGGTGGCAAAAACAGACACGGCGCTGTAGTAGATGCTAATCTTTATTTTCAGTGGAAGAATGAAGCAAATCTCCAGATCCAGACGTCTGCAACAGAAGAACCACGTCCAGCACTGCTCAAGAAAGGAAAACCTGGGAACAAAAACAAAACAGTGGAGAAAAAAAATCAGAAAACTTGAACCATTAGACCAATATACACAATCACACAAATCATGAAGCTCAGTCTTTATTTTATATATTACTACCCCCTAATGTTGTACAAATTACTGTTTTATAAATACTTACATAATAAATAGTTTACAATAGTACTTCATCTTCAAAATATTACTCGAGTAAGAATAATTATTTGGTGGAAAGTACTACTCAAATTAGAGTCTCTTTATAATTTTCATATTGAGTTGGAGCAAAACGTTCAGTAATATCCCAAATTTGTTCAAAAACATTCATTTCTGAGGGAGCGGGGCAAGAAACACAGATGTTTAAATTATTTTAATATCGTCAACATGCAGCTTTTGTCACTTATAGATTTACTCACAGTGGGAAGAATAACACTGTTAGTGGGATTTGGACACTGTCAAATACTCAAGTGGAAGGAAAAGTGTGCAGTGAGAAGTACAAATTTTACCACAAAAGCTACTTAAATAAATGTAACTGAGCACCATCACCTTTGACACTATAGATAAAAGATATATTTAATGTAAATGCTGCCTGAAGCTGTGCTATTGTAAACTGAACAAAATACAACAATGGGTAACACACCTAACAGGCTGCTCACAGACAAGAGCCAATGCCAAAACATAAGTCTTGCAAACAGACGTCAGGACTTAATATAATTTATTCCCATTTGGTAAAGCTTCATTTACATGTTACATGTCGTTTTGTCTTTAACTAATTGGTACAAGATGAATAGGAGTACTAGCTCCAAGATAAGTCTTCTCAACTGAGGCAATTAGTTTTTAATTAAACAGTAAAGACAACATCTTGAGAAGAGTTTGTAATCACCACTTTTACTGCAATGTATTTGTGTGACGTGCAGAGATGAAAAGCAGCAGGACAAAAGCAGCAGCTCGTTGTTAGCCTTCAGCTCGTTTGGCTCATTAGCTGCGATAGCCACCTGTAGCTGTAGCTGCAGCTGCAGGGGTGGGCGTGTCAATGTTTACAACAGCCAGTGGTGCCCAAACTGCTTCACAGGAAGTCAAATAAAAACAAGAATAAAATAGTACAAACAATAATAAAAAGAAGAACATTTATAACAGAGCTCCAGCTTCTAGCTATTAAAGGCCAGTGCAAAGAGGTGGGTCTTCAGTAATGATTGTAATTGTAAAGAGACTGTGCCATTCTTAATACTTGCACAATTTGAGTTTGTATCAGCTCAAGCCAAAGTTTTTTTAATGAATTTTGCAGTGCACAAGGAGTAGAACACGAACATATGTGTGGAACTGAGTTTGACTGTTTGTTAAATGTGATAAATAAGTCTTATGCCACGTTTAAGTTTAAGTTTGTGCACACGCACTAAAGCTAATTTGGTTAACCAAGTCTCTAGCAGTCACACATTTCATTTTGATAAAATTGTATAAACAACACAGTAAAAAGGGTAATCAGTTCATTTATTTTAATGCCAATGTATAATAAGAGTTAATAAGAGTAATTCATAATGATGAGATGGTGATTAAAACAGTAGTTAAAAGCTATTTGAATGTTTTCATATTTAAACTGTAAAACTGTTCAACACAATCTAGGGTAATTGAGGTTTTGAGATACTGTTTGTTTTTCAGTACTGGTAGTACAATTCCAAGAGGACTGAGCTGTGCAAAAGTTGTGCAGAAGAAGTAAAGTCAGTGAGCACAGAGTGTGTATCAAGCAATCTCCTGTACTGAGCGTTTGTCATATCTTTTGCAGATCCGGAAATAAAAATAAAAAAAAAAGTTGCACCACCGTTATTCCGAGACGTGTAACATTAATAAAACACAACTTAACCTTTACCTTTATCTTTTTCTGCATGTCCATGTGCAACAACAAGCCTGCAATGCACCGGTTTTCTGGGCGGCCTGGAAATGACTTTGTAATCCATGTAGAACTTGTTTGTTGTTGAGATCTGCTGCCCAATGTAACCTAATATGACCGGAACGAAGATTAGAACAAACGGCAGCGACTCAACAACTTCTGGAATAAGATGAATTGACGTTTTGCCCTGCCCCGTAAGGAAACACGGCAAGCCCGACCCTTGACATTTGTTGACTGTCTTTACCCCCTCTCTCTTCCCCTTTCACACTAAAATCCTGCCCTGTCAAAAAAAACCTTCTGGTCAAAAAACTCTTAAAAAACAAACAAAAAAATTGCACTGTATTTTTCTACATGTCTTCATTGAAATCTTATTACACTGCCTTTCATGCTTCTCTGTATAGTATTCAATCTATTTATCATTGTAACACATAAAGTCGAGGAAAGGCTCATAATGTCATAATATTTGGGGACAGGTTAGATGGACACGTCCCTGCAAGAACAGAACGGGCTGACACCACCTCATGGACAGACTTTGATAAACATGTTTCTGTAATTATCGGGATTTGTGTGGAAATGAATGAGCAAATAGCTCATAGACCAGGCGGCTTGCTTTGTTCCCTGGAGTGGACCGGGTCCGCCACCGTTCTCCCAGCAACCGCTCAGGGCTGCTCCCCAGCCCCTGAGCCAGAGGCGTGGCACAGGGTTCTGTCAGCAGCCTGTTGCTCTGTTGGAAAACTGGCCAAATGAACTACAGTGTATCTACAATCACATACACACAGCGTCTTTGGCACCGGGGAAGCAAAGAGCCTCGCTGGGTATTTGCCACTCGTAATTACAAAAAAATTATCTTGAGATTTTTTTTTTTTTTTGGTGTGAATTATTCAAGTCTAAATGACTAAATGAAAGATAAACATCGTACTGTGGAAGTTTCCAAACAAACCAAGCAGGTGACAGACCCTCCACTAGAAAAGTTACATAGTGCACCTTACATAGTGCACCTGTAAATGTACATGCATTTACACAGTGCAATGTACAGAGCTTTAAAATAATTCAAAACAGCAATGAAACCAAAAATGTCTGCGCATATTTAAAATTATATAAAATTATATAAACCTGTACGTTTTTGTAACATCTGACGTTAGACGAAATGTTTCCGATGCATTTTAAAGATTACGTTCAGATGTCACACACAGGAAGGAACTTCAGATAAGACCAGCTCATAACAGGGACATAGCCAGGCCTGGTTCAGTCCTGGTTTAGACCTGGTTCAGTCATGATTTAGACCTGGTTTAGACCTGGTTCAGTCCTGGTTTAGACCTGGTTCAGTCTTTGTTTGGTCGTGGTAGTTGTGCCTTATTCCTCTTCCACACATGGATTCTGGAGGTCTGGTGTTTGTCCTGTTTCTCTGCTCTTCAGGTACAACGTTTTATTCATTTATTTTTGAATGACTCAGTTCAAACGTACAAACCTCTGGACGGGACTAGGAAGAGACACACAGAGAAAATGATGGTAGAAATAATTCTATATTGAGACATTTTAACATGTTCACAAAAAGTGCACTATTTTGGAAGTGATGATGATTTTTATCTATAGAGCGCTTTTCCACCTAATAGGCATTCAAAGCACTTAACAAACCATTGAAACTACAGTTGCTGTCACAACATAACATATACCATTACGGTAACACTTTATTTTAGGGTACACTTATTAACATCTAACTAGCTACTAATTAGCATACTAACAAGCGGTTAATTAGTGGTTAATTGCTTGCTTATTAATACTTATTAATTCCTTATTCTGCATAAGCTTATTTTGCTGATAATTAGACATTTACTAATAGTTTTCTATGAATAAACACCATATTACTGCTTATTAATATGATGTTAGGACCTTTTTCAACATGAATTATGATCCTAATTGGCATTTGGTAATATGGGTGTTGTTAAGAGCTAATAGCACAAGAAATGTTGTTTTTACTTATTACCATTTAGTAAATATAGCTTATTTTTATGTAACTACACACTCCTAGTAGGTGTTAACAGTGTCTAACTAACCATTAATTAAGTCGTTAAAATCTGAATATGTTCCCCATTCTAAAGTGATGTTCTGATCATAACTAATAAATGACTAGTTTGACACTAACTAATTCATCGTAGAAAGGGGTTCAGAGGTTGTCATCCGGACGCCGTTTAAAGGTCGAGACGTTTCGACTTTTATCCAAAAGTCATTGTCAATCAGAGAGCTGGTATGGGAACTCAGGCTTATATGCTACTCTGAGAACTGAGACTGCCTATGCATAGGCAGTCACTCGCAATAGCTTCAGCTATTGCAACAGCATCTAGTTGAGTGACTGCCTATGCATAGGCAGTCACTCAATTAGTTAGTGTCAAACTAGTCATTTATTAGTTATGATCAGAACATCACTTTAGAATGGGGAACATATTCAGATTTTAACAACTTAATTAATGGTTAGTTAGAGTCACTATTTGTTCTTGTATTTTCCTGTTTTTCGGCACGTTTCACAGGCCACAGTTTTTCAATTCTTTACATTTTTTTTGCATTTTTCAATAGTTCCTAGTCTTCTAATGTCTGCTATTACTTTTGGTACATGTACCTTTTGTAGTTTTTTCATAATTTGCCGAGCAATTTTTCCCTCTTTTACAGTGGGAGCCTTTCTGTTGGTCCTCTACAGGAAAGTTTGTTGTGTTTAAACAGTTCGTGGCAGGTGCACGGTGGCAGAGCGGCTAGAGCTTCTGCCTCCCAATAAGGAGATCATGGGTTCTAATCCTGGACTATACCAACATCACACGAATTCAATTGCGCAGTCACTCGCAATAGCTTCAGCTATTGCAACAGCATCTAGTTGTTCTTGTATTTTCCTGTTTTTCGGCACGTTTCACAGGCCACAGTTTTTTTATTCTTTTAATTTTTTTTGCATTTTTCAATAGTTCCTAGCCTTCTAATGTCTGCTATTACTTTTGGTACATGTACCTTTTGTAGTTTTTTCATAATTTGCCAAGCAATTTTTCCCTATCTTTTACAGTGGGAGCCTTTCTGTTGGTCCTCTACAGGAAAGTTTGCTATTTAAACTATTTTTGGCAGGTGCACGGTGGCAAAGCGGCTAGAGCTTCTGCCTCCCAATAAGTAGATTGTGGGTTCGAATCCTGGATCATAACAACATCACACAAATTCAATTGCGCAGTCACTCGCAATAGCTTCAGCTATTGCAACAGCATCTAGTTGTTCTTGTATTTTCCGGTTTTTCGGCACGTTTCACAGGCCACAGTTTTTAAATTCTTTCAAATTTTTTTCCATTTTTCAATACTTCCTAGTCTTCTAATGTCTGCTATTACTTTTGGTACATGTACCTTTTGTAGTTTTTTCATAATTTGCCGAGCAGTTTTTCCCTATCTTTTACAGTGGGAGCCTTTCTGTTGGTCCTCTACAGGAAAGTTTGGTGTTTAAACTGTTTTTGGCAGGTGCACGGTGGCAGAGCAGCTAGAGCTTCTGCCTCCCATTAAGGAGGTCGTGGGTTCGAATCCCGGACCATACCAACATCACACGAATTCAATTGCGCAGTCACTCGTAATAGCTTCAGCTATTGCAACAGCATCTAGTATAAAACTGGTCCCTTTTCTAAAGTGGTCACTTCTTCAAACTTAATTATTGTACTGTGGCATGCATATTAATAGTTAAAAATGCAATTGTACATCAAAGTAATATTAATGATCACATTGTATGTAAGATTTCAACAAAGTTTTATTTCATCCCCTGCAAAACTGATGATAAACAGAGATATATATCAACTTTGTATGCGCTTACATTATAAAACAAACTATATATATATATATATATATATATATATATATATATATATATATATATATATATATATATATATATATATATATATATATATACAGAGAGAGAGACAGACAGACAGACACACACACAGGACAGACAGACAGACACACAGACAGACACACACAGGACAGACACACAGGACAGACAGACAGACAGACATGGGACAGACAGACGGACAGGACAGACAGACACACAGGACAGACAGACAGACACACACAGGACAGACAGACAGACACACAGACAGGCACACAGGACAGACAGACAGACAGACATGGGACAGACAGACGGACAGGACAGACAGACAGACAGACAGACAGACACACACAGGACAGACAGACACACAGACAGACACACACAGGACAGACATACACAGGACAGACAGACAGACACACACACAGGACAGACAGACAGACACACAGGACAGACAGACGGACAGACAGACAGACAGACAGACAGACACACACACAGGACAGACAGACAGACACACAGGACAGACAGACGGACAGACAGACAGACAGACAGACAGACAAACACACACAGGACAGACAGACAGACACACAGACAGACACACACAGGACAGACATACACAGGACAGACAGACAGACACACAGGACAGACAGACAGACACACAGACAGACACACAGGACAGACAGACAGACATGGGACAGACAGACGGACAGGACAGACAGACAGACAGGACAGACAGACAGACACACACAGGACAGACAGACAGACACACAGACAGGCACACAGGACAGACAGACAGACAGACAGACATGGGACAGACGGACAGGACAGACAGACAGACAGACAGACGGACAGACAGACACACACAGGACAGACAGACAGACAGACAGACAGACACACACAGGACAGACAGACAGACACACAGACAGACACACACAGGACAGACATACACAGGACAGACAGACAGACACACACACAGGACAGACAGACAGACACACAGGACAGACAGACAGACGGACAGACAGACAGACAGACAAACACACACAGGACAGACAGACAGACACACAGACAGACACACACAGGACAGACATACACAGGACAGACAGACAGACACACAGGACAGACAGACACACAGGACAGACAGACAGACGGACAGACAGACAGACAGACAAACACACACAGGACAGACACACAGACAGACACACACAGGACAGACATACACAGGACAGACAGACAGACACACAGGACAGACAGACAGACACACAGACAGACACACAGGACAGACAGACAGACATGGGACAGACAGACGGACAGGACAGACAGACAGACAGACACACAGACAGGCACACAGGACAGACAGACAGACATGGGACAGACAGACGGACAGGACAGACAGACAGACAGACAGACAGACAGACGGACAGGACAGACAGACAGACAGACAGACACACACAGGACAGACAGACAGACACACAGGACAGACAGACAGACAAACACACACAGGACAGACAGACAGGGCAGACAGACAGACAGACAGACACACACACACAGGACAGACACACACACAGAGAGAAAGAGACACAGAAAGAGAAAGAGAGAGAGAGAGACAAAGATCATTGTTTCATCTCACCAATTAATACAACCTTACCTATTGGGGGAACAATAAAAAAATAAAGTCATGTGCAAGTTTGTATTGACACACACTATGCTGGAAATGCTTTTCTAATATCATGCAAGAGCATTCCAAGTGGTCCATCTTTGTGATGCTTTCCACGCCAGTAAGACCATTCAATCACCTCTAAATGATCTTTTAACATACTTTCTGTGCGGTTCCCTCTTAGTCTCCAGATTGTTGTCTTGCAAACACCCCAAAGTCTCTCCAAGTTCTGAGTGTGTGCCCCTGATTGTGGATCAACAAAGTACTCTTGGTGGTCTGTTCATATTTGATTATTGCAAACATTTTTTGTAATATGTACTTAAGAATACATTTGTAAGAGGTGAATGAGATAATGCATGCCACAGTACAATAATTAAGTGTGAAGAAGTGACCACTTTAGAAAAGGGACCAGTTTTATATTAGTTGGTGTCAAACTAGTCATTTATTAGTTATGATCAGAACATCACTTTAGAATGGGGAACATATTCAGACTTTAGCGACTTAATTAATGGTTAGTTTGACACTGTTAACACCTACTAGGAGTGTGTAGTTACATAAAAATAAGCTATATTTACTAAATGGTAATAAGTAAAAACAACATTTCTTGTGCTATTAGCTCTTAACAACACCCATATTACCAAATGCCAATTAGGATCATAATTCATGTTGAAAAAGGTCCTAACATCATACTAATAAGCAGTAAAAAGGTGTTTATTCATAGAAAACTATTAGTAAATGTCTAATTATCAGCAAAATAAGCTTATGCAGAATAAGGCATTAATAAGTATTAATAAGCAAGCAATTAACCACTAATTAACCGCTTGTTAGTATGCTAATTAGTAGCTAGTTAGATGTTAATAAGTGTACCCTAAAATAAAGTGTTACCACAATTACATTTATAGACAAATAAACAATAAACAGACACAACATAGTTATAACGAGAGATACGTATGTAACTACGGTTCTATGAATCCCAGATAACCACCAGAGACTAAGTAAGCACTGAATATTCCCTTCGCACATGCACAGTTGGAGTAGTAATACCAGTAATGTCACACCTGTGACCCCGGATGACGCCCCGGAAGTGATATAGTCCCCTGTCATCCGTGGCTCTGTTCTTACATAATCTTCTCGCAAAACGCGAGGATCCTGAGTGACAGCACGCCTCTGGCGGTTAGCCAGGATTCATAGAACAATAGTTACATACGTAACTCTCGTTCTATTTCATCCCTTCTGACCGCCAGAGACAGTGCGTAAGCACTGAATGACTAATACCAGCTACGTCACGAAGAATCCCGAGTACATACCTCACTGAGAAGAGCCCAAGGATTCCCGACGAACCACGCCAAGAGGAGGAGGAGTGGAGGAGCCCAAGATGCCGCAGCACAGAGAGTCTCCAACGGGACCCCTCTCATTGCGGCCCATGAAGCGGAAACCCCTCTGGTAGAATGAGCCTTTACGCCCGACGGTGGGACGCATCCCGCCATGCTGTAGATCAACAACCCAGTGGGAAAGGCGATGTCTGGAAAGAGGACAGCCCTTCTTAGCATCACCATACAACATAAAAACAGCTGAACGTCTCATACCTGAGCCCTGTATTGCAGCCACAGCAGCAACAGCCAATCCCTGTCCTCTCCAATTGGGGGCACAAAGCGGGCCAATGTCAATGGCTGGTTACAATGAGTCCGGGGCAAGACCTTTCGACAGAAAGGCTGGATTCGGCCACAAGGTGACACCAGAGTCATCAGGGCACCATCTGAGACATGAGGGGCTGACAGAAAATGCATGCAACTCACTGACCTGTGTTGCAGAGACAATGGCCAACAAAAATGCAGTCTTACAAGAAGGCCACCTGAGGTCTGCCTGTGCCAAGGGCCAGCACAAAGAGTCTAAAACCAAGGACAGGTCCCACTCCGGAGCTCGCAAAGCAGTTGATGGGCGCAACCTACGAGCCCCACACAAAAAGAGAGAAACCAAGTGATGGCTCCCCACAGTGCAGTGTTCAACTAAACCATGATGACATGATATGGCAGCTATATAAACCTTCAGAGTGGACGGAGACCGGCCATCATCTAGGAGAGATTGGAGGAACTCCAAGATAAGTGGAACCAAACAGGATAGAGGATCGAGGATTGGGATGCCATACCCGACCCCCCCAACTGAGGCAGCAGATCTTCCCTGGATGGAAGATGCCATGGGGAGCCGCAACACAGACTGTGCAGCAACGGAAACCATGGACGTGCTGGCCAGTACAGGGCTATCAGCAACAGCCTGTGACCCTCCTGGAGAACCCTCTGTAGGGTCGGCAAAATCAGAAGGAGAGGGGGGAAAGCGTGCAGGAGGCACCGGGGACAAGGATGCGCCAGTGCGTCCTGCCCCAGAAAGCCCGGCACGCTTTCCAGCTCCCTCACAAGGGAGAACCATACAGGACAATGAGTTGACTCCACTGAGGCGAACAGATCCACCTCCGCGTAGCCACATAGGCCCCAAATTATGTCCATCACTGCAGGGTGGAGTGACCACTCTCCCAGGGGAAGTTGCTGTCGGGATAGAGAGTTTGCAACCTGATTGTTGACTCCTGGTAGATACACTGCATGAAGTGTGGACAGACGTGGTGCAGCCCATCTCAACAGATCTTGTGACACTTTGAGCAGCCGTGCTGATCTGATGCCCCCCTGATGGTTGATGTGATAAACTGTTGTTTGAGCGAACAAGAACATGTCTTCCTCTTAGGTGTGGCAGAAAATGCCTGAGAGCTAGATAGACAGCACGGAGCTCCAGAACATTTATATGGTCCGAGCGATCCCTCAAAGACCAAACCCCCTGGGCCGTCCTGTGCTGCCACACAGCACCCCATCCTGTGGCGCAGGCATCTGTGGTGACCACTTCCCTGCGACACACCACTACGCCCATGGGGACCCCTTCCATCACGTAGTTCCCTCCATGGGGCCAGTGCACGGAAGCACTGCCACGTCACTTGAAGCATCCGACGTCGATGCCTCATGGCATCCAGATGAAAGCTGTTTAGTCACCTCTGTAGAGGACACAACGGCAGCAGGCCGAGAGGCACAACACGTGAGACAGAGACAAGCTTTCCCACAAGCTGAAGAAAGGCTACATAGGGGTGCAGGCTGCCAAGCTTAAGCGAGAGACCACACTGTGAATATTGTCCAGGCGACGATGCGGCTGACGAGCCCTCATCAGCACAGAGTCCAAGTCGAGCCCAAGAAACGTGGTCATCTGAGATGGAGAAAGATTGCTTTTCTCCACATTCACCTTGAAGCCCAACTGGGTCACGTGGGCAAGCAGGTGATCTGTGTCTAGAATAACTTGTGCCTTGGATGGAGCACAAATCAGACAGTCTTCCAGATAAGGCGAAACCACCGGTGTTGTGGTGGGCACATGGAAATAGGCATCTTTAAGGTCTATAGATGTGAACCGACTGTGAGTGACTGAAGAACCTCCCCGGTGGTGAGCATGTGAAATGGTAACACCTTCAGGAAATGATTAAGTCCCTTCAAATCTAAAATGGGACGAAATCTGCCAGTCTTTTTAGGCCGTGGAATAGTAGCCCTTAGGTTGCAACAAAGGATCTACTGCCTCAATGGCACCCTTGGTCAGGAGGGCAGACAGCTCCTGATCCAGTGCTTAAGCTTTTGCCGGGTTACAGTCATCTCGACCTGGTCAGACATGTGTGGCCGGCGTCGGAATTGCAGGCGGCATCCATGAGTCAATGTGGCAACCACCCAAGGATCTGCTGCATGAGCAGCCCAGTAACTGAGCTGCTGATGGGAGAAATATCTGATGGCTTCAATTCCTGGTCCCCCAGCCCCTAGAGGCCCTGGAGGGGGCGGCGGCCAGTATCTGAAGGCCCGGGCTGCCGTACTTGTTGGCAGATCATCGACCTGAAGAGCGGCCCCGCAAGCCACACAAGAATGAGAGCCGTCCATAATCTGGAGTGGTTAACAGACCATAACCAGGATACATGGGAAGAAACAGGTCACACTTGGCAGCCTTAAATGCAGCTCTTGGCAGCCAAACAACCAAAGTGGGAGAGGGGGCGTGAACACAACCTTTACCAACTGAGGTATGGATAATATGAAAACACCTATCAATGACAGCCAGTAACACACTTGAATAGAAGCTAAAACTGGGAGTAGGGGCAAGAACGCCGCCGTCACCAGTTAGGGCGTAAAGCTGAAAACAAATGCCGGACAGTAGTGCCACACCAGATAAAAACAACCTAATATCATAAGCAACAAAGAGAAAAACAAGGCTGAAAACTAAAGAATGAAAAGGGGCCAAGCCAAAAGATTCTCCAAACTAATGGTGGGAGATGTAATATCCAGTAATCTAACTAAAACAAAGACGGTTACTAATCAAGCGCAATAGTAAATTAAATAATATAAGAGGGACGCAGAAACGCTACCTCCATGAAACGGACAACGTTAGCAGTAACACAATCAAGCGTAGTCAACACAAAGTTAAATCCTGGGTTCGTGTTCACAGCGAACGAACAAAATAACTCTTTTTTAAAAATCTTTTTATTTTGCCCTGAACTCCAACAAGTGTTGTAGCCCAACCGAAATTATGAGAGGGGGGGGCAAACGCCCTCACCAGGTAGAAAACGCAAAACCAAAAATGGCTAACACCATTAGCACAGACTTAAAGTGAAGGAAAGGGTGCATGAACGCATCCTTCACCAGTTAGAAGACAAAAATCAAATGGCTAATTACCATTAGCGATAACATAAACAAGTGCCTTAGAACAGGCGTAAAGTATGGGAGAGGGTGCGCGAACGCAGCCTTCACCAGATAGAAAACAACATCAAAATGGCTAACACCATTAGCAAATAAGACACAAACAATGGGCACTATCGTCAAAATAGATGTATAGAACGTTGAGAGCCTAGCGTTAGGAGAGGGGGCGAGAACGCTACCATCACAAACAAAAGGCTCAGTAAAGAGTATTGTTCAGTCTTCTGTTTGTCCGGTACAGATATTTTACTTAAGACTTCATGATTTAGCACAGCAAATTCTTATAGATCTACTCTCTATTACCACGATGAGGCAAAGAGCCCCACACCCCGTTGCCGTCATGGTGTCCCATTACAGTATGTGTTGGCCGCTAGCAGTCTTGGGGTCCTTCGCTGCAGCTGGTGGTCGGATTGGTCATGTCCCCCACCGGGGTCCTCCGTTGAAGCTGGTGACTGGGCTGGTTCGTCATAAAGCGTGATGGCTTTATTGTGAACGTGTGGTACGTTTGGCTCTACGCTAGTTAGCAATTAGTTCAAGTGAACTGAAGGAAATTGTTAACATGAGTGACATCCCTGAAACCCTTTTGCAAAGTAAGTAAATGTTAACTTGTGAAAATGGAACCTAATGCCTCGCTCAGTGTACTTACCTGTGTGCCTTAAGTTTATAATATTCTCCAGGTGAAATTCCTGGAGTGGCGTTGTTGGATTAATTTTAGTTAGTATCATTTATATATTTTTACCCCTACTCATCTTGCCACATATAATTTGAATTTCTTTATTTGTAAAAAAAAAATGCTGTGTGACTGAGCAGGTTTGTCATGCAGTGTTGTGTTCAAACTGGCTCCAGTCAATCAGCGATCTCTGAAATAACTGATGCTACTCTATTCTCTATTTGTTTTTGTTTGTTTCAGGGACTTGGGCTCAGAACACTCAGAGCACTCAAACAGGTACATCTACTCACTGCATGAAACAAGTGGAGGTTTAGATTAGAATGACTGTTGTCTTGTTCAAAAAAAATTCCTGTATTAAGTCCTGGTTTAGACCTGAGTTGAACTCATTGAAAAACTTGGAAAAAAGCCACTGTTAATTCTGCTTCTACACTTAGATTCTAAGGATGCATCTAATGTTAATCTGATGCATAATTCTTATTATTAATCCAGGATGTTTTACAGAGGCAGCAGTGCAAGCTCTGGTTCTCTAATGGTTTGAGAATGTGTAATATTTCTTTTCTTTTGGCCCGAAGGCTTTATTTGACAGGACAATTGTAGTGTGAAAAGGAGAGAAAGGCGATAAAGACGGTCAGCACATATCGAGGGTTGGACTCAAACACTGCAGTAGAAAAAAACACACACATCAAATCAAATCAAATCAATTTATTTTTATAATGCCCAAAATCACAACAACAGTTGCCTCGATGGGCCACAGGTAAAAGCAGATAACTGTCCCAGAATGCCCCTGTCCTTTGACCCTCCTTCGCGGCGAGGAAAAACTACAAAAAACCCCATGGGAAAAAGTAGAAACCTCGGGGAGAACCACAGTGAAGGAGAGATCCTACTCCCACGGACGGACAGGCTGCAGATGAACTAGGACTGACGCATCCACTTGGACTGTGGAGCCAGAACCACTCAAGAGGGAGGTGGCTTTAAAGAGTTCCTCCAGGCGGACGAGGAGCAGTCCACCAGTGTAGAGAGATCCTCCAGCAGGAGATGAGGAACAGTTCATCTAAAGTAGAAGGAGTTCGTCCAGGCAGACGAGGTATGGCTAATCCAGGGTTGAGGGAGTTCCTCCAGGCGGGTGGCGCATAGATCGTCCAGTGTAGAGATCGATCCTCCAGACAGATGGGGGTGGGGGGGTCATCACTGGAGCAGCCGCCGCAGTGCCTGAAACAGTCTCCACTCCCCGGGGGAAGTGGAGAGAAAGAGAAACATGTGAACAGCAATGAACAGACTACAGTTGAAGTAATATTAAATATTGTTGATAGGTAAAGTAGGAAGAACCAGAGGATAGTGTTCAAGCTGCCATACTTCCCCCAGCATAGTTGCTCTAAGGGCAGCATAGCTAAAACTGTAGGTTTTATTTCTGTTCCTAACTGGCCTGACCATAAGCTATTTCAAAGAGGAACGTTTTGAGCCTGGTCTTAAATGTAATGAGACTGTGTCGGCCTCTTTTACATGAACAGGGAGCTGGTTCCATAACATAGGAGCTTGGTAGCTAAATGCTCGACCTCCTACTGTGCTTTTAGAGACTCTGGGGACTAACAATAGTCCAGCATTTTGAGAACGAAGAGCTCTGTTTGGATGGTACGCTACTATTGCATCTTTGAGGTAGGATGGGGCCATATTGTTTATAGCTTTATAAGTCAGGAGGAGGATTTTAAATTTGATTCTAAACTCAAGAGGAAGCCAGTGAAGAGACTCTAACACTGGTGAAATATGATCTCTTTTTCTAGTACCTGTTAATAATCTTGCTGCTGCATTTTGAACCAGTTGAAAGCTTCTTATAGAGCTTTTAGGACACGCTGTAAGCAGGGCGTTACAATAGTCTAATCTGGATGTGACAAATGCATGGATGAGTTTTTCGGCATCATCTCTGGGCAGGATTTTTCTAATTTTGGTTATGTTACGCAGATGAAAGTAGGCTGTTTTACAGGCTTGGTTTATATGTGCTTTGAACGAGAGATATTGGTCAAATAGGACCCCAAGGTTTCTTACAGTAGAGCTGGGGGCTACAGTGATTTTGTCCAGAGAAACTATCTGGTCAGATAAAGAGTCTCGCAGGTGCTTAGGGCCCAGCAGAATGACCTCGGTTTTTTCAGGGTTAAGGAGCAGATAATTAAGAGTCATCCAAGTTTTTATGTCTTTCACGCAGGCACTAAGTCTGTCTACTTGATGGGTCTGATCAGGTTTCATTGATAAATAAAGCTGAGTGTCATCTGCATAGCAGTGGAAGTTAATGCCATGCTTTCTGATGATCATACCTAAGGGCAGCATATAAAGTGTGAACAGAACTGGACCGAGTACTGAACCCTGCGGCACACCGTAGGTTACTTTAGAGCATGGGGAAGATCTCTGGTTTACATTAACAAACTGGTACCTATCAGATAGATAGGATTTAAACCAACTAAGGGCCGTTCCACTGACACCTACCCCACATTCTAACCTCTGCAGTAGAATGTTGTGGTCGATGGTATCAAACGCTGCGCTGAGGTCCAACAGAACCAGGATTGAGACCTGTCCATCATCAGCAGCTAATAACAGATCATTTGTGACTTTAACTAGTGCAGTTTCAGTGCTGTGGTACGCACGGAACCCTGACTGAAAAACGTCAAATAAATTATTGTCCTGCAGGTGGCGACAAAGCTGTTTAATCACAATTCTTTCAAGGATTTTAGAGACAAAGGGCAGATTAGAAATAGGTCTATAGATTGCCAGTATGTCGGGGTCTAGATTAGGCTTTTTCAAAAGTGGTTTAATCACTGCATATTTGAAGGACTGAGGGACATAACCGCTTTCTAGTGAAGTATTTATTATATTAAGAATGGGATTTATAATTAGGGGGAGAATTTCTTTGAGGAGTCTACTTGGGATTGGGTCTAAAATACAAGTTGATGTTTTGGAGGACATAATGACTGAAGTTATCTCTGCCTGATCAACAGCAGTGAACCTATCTAGTATTACTGAAGGATTTGTATGGGACACTAGCTTTGCAGTCTGGGCTTGCTCAGTACTAATAGTGGGAGTCATTGCATTTAGTTTATCTCTAATAGTTGTGATTTTGCTGCTAAAGAATAGAAGGAAGTCATTGCAGCTTAGAGTAACTGGTATTGAGGGTTCTACTGCGCTGTGACAGTTTGTCAGCCTGGCTACAGTGCTGAAGAGAGAGAGAGTTATTTTTATTTACTTCTATTAAATTTGAATAATATCTGGTTTGAGCCTTATGCAGAGCCTGCTTATAAGACAGAAGACAAGTTTTCCATTCTTTTAGGGATTCTTCTGTGTGGGAGCGGCGTAAGGATCTCTCTAGTTTTCTTACCCTTTGTTTGTGAGAACGTAGTTCTTCATTGTACCAGGGGGAGGCTCGTTTTGGCCTGATGACTTTCTGTTTAAGTGGAGCTGCAACATCAAGAGCAGATTTTAGAGAGTTGACCATTGAGTCAACAGAGTTATCAATAGCACTGGGACTGGCGCTGTTAACGACAGGATCACATGACGTAATATTAAATATTGGTTCTATTATTTCTCTGAACTTTAAAATAGATTTTTCAGATATTGTCCTTTTCATTATAGTTTTAGTCTGAGGAGCTGGATAGTCCTTAAGAATAAACTGAAAGGTAATTAGGAAGTGATCTGACATTATTGGGTTTTGGGGGAAGACATTAGTTAGAACCAGGTCCAGAGTGTGCTGGTGACTGTGGGTTGGTTTATTTACATTTTGAGTGAAACCAATGCTATCTAATAAAGCGCTAAAGGCATTACTGAGGCAATTATTTTCATTCACATGAATGTTGAAATCCCCAACCACCACAATATTTTCCCAGTCTAATACTAAATTTGATAGGAAGTCAAAGAATTCTGTTAAGAACAGTGAATAAGGACCGGGAGGTCGATAGATTATTATGAGCAAAACAGCTTTTTGGTTTTTCCAGTTTGGGCAGGTGATTGATAGGATAAGGCTTTCAAATGAGAAAGACTCATTATTAATTTTAGGACTCAGGAGTAAACTAGAATGTGAGATTACTGCCACCCCACCTCCCCGGCCTGAGCTCCTGGCAGCTTGAAAGTTAACATGACTCTGTGGGGTGGCCTCATTTAATCTGACATAATCATCTTGTTGAAGCCAAGTTTCAGTTAAAGCTAAAAGATCAATATTATAATCGTTAATTAATTCATTAACTAAAAGTGATTTGGAGGAAATTGACCTAATGTTTAGCAATCCACATTTTACATGCTTATTTATTAGTTTATTTGTATCATGTGTAGGGATTATTTGTATTAAGTTATTTGGTCTGACACCTAAATTATCTGTATTTGGATCTGACTTATTGGCGTTATTTACACGAGGGACACGCACAGTCTCTATTTGCTTTGACTCTGAACACTTGATCTGTGACAGCGCGGGCGAGAGCTTAGCGACAGAGAAGAGACTCTGCACCCGGGACTCATATTTAGAGCGTCACTTTAGGCGACTAAGGCTATCGGCCAAATTCCGAACTAAAAGTGATGTACCCTCCGAAGTCGGATGGATGCCATCCCTGCGTATGAGCCCGGGCTTTCCCCAGAACGCACTCCAATTGTCAACAAAGACTACGTTGTTTTGGGGGCACCAACTAGACAACCAGCAGTTGAATGCTGAAAAGCGGCTGTACATTTCAGCATTGACCCGATTGGGGAGGGGACCAGAAAATATTACGGTGTCTGACATCGACTTCGCCAATTCACACACCGCTCCAACCTGCAATTTGAGCACTTCTGATTGTCTCCACCGGGTGTCATTACCACCTCCGTGAATCACGATACGACGGAACCTCTGACTACTCTGTTTTAAAAGCCTAAGGTTTCCTTCGATGTCACCCATTCTGGCCCCCGGGTAACACCTAACTGAGGCTGCTGGCAGCTTCACGTCTCTGACTATGGAACTTCCAATCACCAGAGTGTCACGTTCGGCGGGCGTGTGATCGCCGAGTGGGGCAAACCTATTGCAGACAGGAAGCTTATGGTGCACTTAAGGCTGGCGTTTAGCGCATCGATCCCTCCGAACTGTCACAAATCTATCCCTGTCTTGTTCCTGCATGCAACGCCCTCATCCACTGCAGCACCAGCGAAGCACGAGAATGTGTTATATTTTTAACTTCCCTTCTGTGTTTTCCTGCCTCTTAAGACACTTACATTTGACTTCTTATAAACCCAAACACACATCTCATCTGCTCATCTCAAAAACTGTCTTCTATCTAAAATTACCCATTAAAGTGGACATAACAGTGTCCAGCTCAGAAAATGTCTGCTTTCACCTGCCCTACTTTAAATTATTTTAGAAAATTCAAACTTTGGGTCAAATATGATTAAATGGCATTTTTCAACAGTAAAAACATGGAAACAAAAATCTGCTGCTTGTTACGGCTTCAAAAAAGAGCAGGGCCTTTAGTTTGAATTTAACAGAGCCTATGGACCAGTTTCCACTTTTAAACCATTAACAATTATTGTAAAATCATTTTCATAATGTTCTATTTTAAAAGCATAAATGGCTTCTTTAACCTTATACTTTTATCCATTTTGTGTTCATTTGGTTTGTATGTCTTGTCTGTGTCGATGAACATAAGTGAGTGAGATGGGCTTAGAGTTTGCATGTCTGTCCTCTCACTGTCTCCTGTCTCCTGCAGAGTGTCCTCTCAGTGAGGAACACAGAGCTGATGTGCTGCTGCTTCTGGATGGATTCAACCACATCAGTTCAGAAGACTTCTCCAAAGTGAGAGATTTCCTGGCGGCTCTGGTCCAGATCCTCGGTGTGGTTGGTCTTGATTCAGTCCGGATTGCTCTGGTGAAGTTCAGTGGAGAACCTGAGGTTGAGTTTTACCTGAACACCTATCACGATGTGCCCTCTGTGGTCAGTGCAGTCAAGAGGCTGTCACAAAGTCCTCCTTCTCCTGGAGACCTGACCAGCGACGATGTGGACTTTGTTCAGGAAACTATTTTCCAAACAGATCGAGGAGCTAGAGTCAATGCTCCTAATGCTCTGATTCTGATCAGCAACAGAAACTCATCAGGCATCAACACATACAGTGTCAAACGTTTGTGGCGCAACGATGTGAAAGTGTTGATAGTTGGAGTTAAAGATGCAGATTACAGCGACTTAAAGGACATTGTGAATGACCTTGATAAACCTGAAGTCTATACTGTAGAAGACTTTGATGGTTTCCCAAACATTTTGAAAGAGCTAACTCAGTCTTTGTGTCGTTGGATCAAACAGAAGCTCGGTAAGTTGTCTGATATTTCCTTTTACCAAAAAATATTAAACTTTGCAGTTCATGCAGACAAGAGCTGGGTCTGAGGCAATATAATAACAGTAATGTGTTTTTAAAATTATATCTTCAGTATGGAGGATTTCTCGCCGATTTGAAAATCTACGACTGTTAGTCCCTTTTTGAAAATGCAAATGATACATTTGTTTATAACATGATCAGGATTGCTTCTTTAAGATTACCTTTACAAAGAAGATTTAAACACTTTCAAAATGTCGGACTCCGCACCAGTAAGTCATAATCAATGTTCTTTACAAAAATAATATGTAACTATATGAAAAATGATTGAAGTTGATAAAAGTTAAAGCTAGCAGTTAGATCGTATTCTGTGTATCTGTATAGTATCACGCTAGAATCTGTTATGTAATTTTGTTCGTACTTTTTTTGTATTTTGTAAAAGACATACACAATAAGTAAAGCCATATAGGCCTAATTGAGATACAACAGACCAAAACCAATTTTGGATACACCACTAATTAAGTTTGCTGTCCACACAGGTGAAAGACAGTCATTTTACATAGAAATCAAAATAAACTTTCAATATTGTCAGTCCATTGTGATTATAATCTGCCCTTCTCTCTGTGTGAGATTGATAAGCAATCATAATTATTATATAATGCCAAAGGTAATCAGACTGTGTTTTTACACATTATCACAATTGTTTTGAACTTCTGCAAGAATAGACAGATATAGATATATAAATAGTCCAACTGTGGTTGTGTCTTTACAGGCCTGAATCCAGAGACTGACCCTAGAAGAGTGTAAGCTGCGGGTGTGTCTGCAGCAACTGTAAAAATACGCCCACACTTCTTGAACAGAAAGGATGTCAACAACCTCCAAAAAGCTGTGCTCCAAATTTGCCACACATGAAGCTGTACATTCTGCAGGATAGAGTCCTACAACTGGTCTAAGTGCCGCCGTGAACGGTGAAGAAAAAGGAGAAAGCCATAGACGGTTCCATTTTGCAACTTGTCATGTGGTGCCATAGTATCCTTGGTCCTGGCAACAGGGTTGTAATCCCTAGTGGTTGCATTTGGAGGATTCGGGTTTCCTGATACTGACGGCAATTACGTAGGTTTCATTCCTACCTGAATGCAAGCACATGCTGTTTAATTATGACAATACCTCAGGGAATATATTACTGTGATGCAAACTATGTCGAATTTGTCTACACTTTATTTGCACAGTGTACATTTTTGGTACATGTTGATGTTAAAATTGTTTAAATAAAACATGTAACAAGTTCAGCTGTTTTATACTTTGTATTTAGCTAAGTTGGTTTTAAGTTTTTGTAAAAGAATTTGCTATTTATGCCATAAAAACAGTGTAACTATTATCCAACAAATTAACTCATAGTAGTACAATAACAACCCAAACAATTTTTTTTCAGAATTTAAATTTATTTGCTATTTCACATATTCACAGTATACAGTCTATGCCTCTTCATCTGAAGATGTGGATTGTGACTCCATCTCTGGTGTCCACGTAACATCGTCCCAGTCAAAAAAAAAAAAAAATCATACATTGAAGAAGCATCTACAGATTAAAAAAAACTCACGCACTGGAAATCAATAATACTTACATTGAATTATGAAGACTGTTGAAGGCTTCTTCATCTACTGTCAATCCTTCTCACTTTAAAAGAATAAACCAAATCAGCAAAGATATATGATGTTTATATAAAACCTAGGTATACACTAGGTGGTTGGCATTCACACACTAATCATTATTACCTTGCTTCTGCTTGTGGAGCAGTGGTTTATTTTCACCACCTCCACAAATGCTGTTGCTGCTGCTGCTGCTGCTTGTAATGTTTATAAAACCCTTCATAGAGAAGTATGCATTTCTAAAAAGAAAAAAAAAGGTAAAATATACATGAAGGTACAGGGCCATGTAGGTTATAATACTACTAATAGTACTAACTCTTTCAAAAAAGAGTAACAAAGTCACATCATTATTTATTATTTATGTCTACAATAACATTGACGAAAGAACAACAGGACCGTCAAAAGCGCCGTCATAAACATTCTTCTACACATGCACGGCTTGTAACAGGAGTGTACTTTTTTTTTTCCTTTTTTTTTAAACACAGCACCGTAAACGTAAGCACGTAAGAAATGAGGAGGACCAATCCTTTACGCTATCCACAAGTAGGTTACAGCCGTGATTGGCCGAAAAAATCTGAAAGGGTAAGCGAGGGAGGGTAGAGACGTTCAGCAAATGCTGAAGGTTGGACTGAACACTGCACAACACACCACCACTTAAACAAAATTTGGAGTCACGCAAAATACCACTAGATCTGTTTTAAAGGGGCTTAAAATAACTGCTGCTATATTAAAATTATTGGGGGAAAAAAATATCTAACAACATTATTAATAATAAATAATAAATAAATACCAATCTTGGACTAAACCAGGATTGAACTGAGACTGGACTGTCGTAGAAAAAGTTTCAGGGGTTGTCATACGGACGCTATTTGAAGATCAAGACGTTTTGACTTCTATCCAAAAGTCATTGTCCATCAGAGAGCTGGTCTGGGAACTCTGGCTTATATGCTACTCTTAGCAGTGAGAGCCCTGCCTACAGGGAGGAGTCACTGATAGTCTGTTTTTCTTTGGTTAATCGTTTGCCCTGCCTAGTGACACCTGACCCTGACAATGGCCTGTTTTTGTCAGGTTAATAGTTTGCCCTGCCCAGTGCCACCTGAACCTGATAATGGCCTGTCTTTGTTAGGTTAATAGGTTGCCTTGCCTAGTGTCACCTAAGGCTAATCTGTGGTGATAGCCTTTGTTCTATTGTCCTCTTGATAGTTAGCTGTTGCTCCCTCATCACTGCTGAGTAACTAATTAGCATTTGACTGGTATATTGATTGATTTGGACCAGGGTGTTAGGGGGATGTCATAAATCTTAGCAGAATTTTAGGCCCCATTCCTGTTTAGAGAAGGGTTCTCTCTTTTTACAAAAATAGCTTCCTTTACTCCTCTTTCAAACCAGTTCTTTTCTCTGCTCAAAATCTTCACCACACTGTCTTCAAATGAGTGGTTTGTTGCTTTCAGGTGCAGATGAACTGCACTTTGTGGTCCCGTTTTGGCAGATCTTATTTGCTGGTACAGCCTTTTGTGCAGTGGCTGTTTGGTCTCTCCTAAGTAATGTTCTTTTCAGCTGTCCTGCACTGCACTCTGTTTTTGTGGCCACAAGCTGAGAGGCCACAAGCCGAGATCCAAATCAATAGACCAGTCAAATGCTAATCAGTTACTCAGCAGTGATGAGGGAGCAACAGCCAGCTATCAATAGGACAAAAGAACAAAGGCTATCACCACAGATTAGCCTCAGGTGACAATAGGCAGGGCCAACTATTAACCTAACGAAGACAGGCCATTATCAAGTTCAGGTGACACTTGGCAGGGCAAACTATTAACCTGACAAAAACAGGCCATTAGCAGGGCCAGGTGACACTAGGCATGGCAAACGATTAACCAAACAAAATACAGGCTATCAGTGACTCCTCCCTGTAGGCAGGGCTCTCACTACTAAGAGTAGCATGAAACATGCCTGGACGAATGAGTGAGAAATGGACTAGAAACCAACAGGGTCTGAACCAGGACTGTCTCAGAATCAAATCAGACATAAAGCAGAATTAACTACTAAACTACTATACCAAGAGCAAACTACTACAGTTTTAAACTACTACTAACCCAGAATTAAACCAGTACACGAGAAAAAAAAACTAATTTAAAGAGTCGGAAGGTGGGTCTTGTGTGGAAAAAATCGTTTGGAGGCCCTGATTAAGTTGAATTGGCCTGCTGTAGTAGATTCTAGTGGAACGTAACAACAATTCACTTCTATTTTCAGACGTGACACGACCTGAATCTCTGAGGTTTTCTGATGTTCAGCCAAGAAGAGCTCGAGTCTCCTGGACTTATAGTGACAGCAGTGTGGAGTGGTTTTATCTGTCCATAAATCCTGACCTGAGGACGGTCGGGGTCCTGGGACACAAAAGGACCACAGAGATCCAGCATCTGAGGCCCAACACCACCTATGAAATCACAGTCACTGCACAAAAGTTTGGACTGAGTGTTCCTGTGCTAGGACTTCTGACCACACCACAGGGTATAACTCTTACACACATCCTGCTCCTCCCACTCCCCAGACACCTCCTTCAGCCCCTCCCTCTCTCCAGACACCTCCCCATGCTCCTCCCTCTCCCCAGAAACCTCCTCCTCCTTCTCCCTCTTCTCCAGCGCCTCCCACTCCCCAGACACCTCCTCCTGCTCCTCCCCCTCTCCAGACTCCTCCTCCAGCCCCTCTCTTAAATTGTCCTGTGTTTGTGTGCAGACTGGGTGCGACTGAGCGGTGGTCCCAGTCGGTGCTCTGGTTCTCTGGAGGTGCACATAGACCAGATGTGGAGCTCGGTGTGTGCTGAGGACTTTGGTCGGGCAGAGGCTGAAGTGGTCTGCAGGGAGCTGGATTGTGGAGGTGTGTCTGACCTACAGGGGGCGCTGTTCACAGAGGGATCAGCTGTGGGGAGGTCCTTTCACTGCAATGGAGCAGAGACAGCTCTGAAGGAGTGTGAGAGCTTTGAGACGCGCTGCTCAGCTGCTGCTAACGTCACCTGCACAGGTAAAAGGGGCGGAGCTTTCGCCATTTCATTCTATATCCTATTCCATATTAGAGTTAAGGCTCATTTGGCAGGTTTTGTAAAACACAAGTGACACGAAACCTAAACACCACAAGGTGTGACTGTCTTGATTTGGAGTTTCAGATTATTTACAGTTTTTTGTTTTTTATTTCCCTTTATTGTGATATAAAAGACAGTACAACAGTAAGGACAAGGGCATTGACTTGGGATAAGGAGTGCGTGTGTGTGTGTGTGTTCTCGCATGTTCGGGAGAGTGTCAGGATTCTGAAACTGATTGGAAGTAAAACAAACTTACTTCCCCCCTTTTAAACCCTTCCTCCCCTTTTCTTCTTTTTTTCCCTCTCTCTTCTTTCTCTCTTTTTCTTTTTGTCCTCCTCCCTTCCCGCTTCCCTCCCTCTTATCATTTTCTTTATTCTTTTCTTTATTCTTTTCCCTTTCCTCTGCCAGACTATGCCTATGTTGGCCTGCCGGACTATGTCTATATTGGCCTTGTCTCTGGTCACACCGTCCCCCTGAGGGCGGTGCTGATCAGGACGGCTGCAGAGAACCAACCCTCTGACCCGGTTGGGAGTTGCCTGCCTGCCTCTGCTGTTAGAATAATTAAAGTAAATTGACTTGACTGATGTAAAATATTTATGAAGGCACATTTATGGAATGAATGTGAGCATAAATGTCTCTTCGTATAGGTACCATGCATCTATTATTGTAACGTCATCCCACATCACAACTGGCATAAACGTAAACATGGCAATATTGTTATTGGTTGTTGAATTACTGAAGGAGATAGATAATACAAGCTATACATAAATGCTAAAAAAAAAAACAAAAAAAAAAACATTACTATTACCATCACTACCACTACTACCATCATTACTAATGACAATAATAATATTAGTAATAATGATAATAATACTATTAATAATAATACTAACAATAGTAAAAACCACAATAATAATAATAAAATCAACAATAATAATTATTGAAGATAAACAAAAAAAAAAGGAGAGTAAGAGGAATGAAAGGCGGGGAAAGGAATGGATTGGAAAAAATAACAATAAGAAGACACAAAAAAAATGTCTGGAGGGAGGGGGGTATGATCACGGGAAATAGAGATGAATTAGTTTGAAAGTGAAGCTTTGAATGAGAACTTGAAGGGTGTAGATTTTGTGTTGGTGTGATTGGGTGCTTTATCGAGGGTAATGTGATCCAAGAGAGGGTTTTTCCATTGGGAGGTGGTTATTTTGTGTCTCGTTTTCCAGTTCATGAGAATAACTTTTTTGCCAATAGCTAAGACAGTAGGAAGTGTTTTTATCGATGTTGTTCAGGTTGATTGTGGATATGTCACCAAGTATGCAGATGAGGGGAGAAGGAGGGATGTGACAACCAGAGATCTGAGCTCTGTAATCCTTTTGGCTGACTGGTGTGCAGTGCAAAAAGGTGTGGATGTAGGTGTCTGGTGTATTTTGGGTGCAGTTAGTACAGTTAGTCCTGGTGGTTTATCTCATTTTTGGTTATCTTTGACCGGTGTAATGTGTTCTGTGGAGAATTTTGTATTGGATTAGTTGTAAATTTGGTATTGCCTGTCATTGTGTAGATGTTCTGGCAGATCTGTGTCCAAGAGATGACATCGGGAGCAACAGCCAGGTCCAGTTCCCATTTAGCGATGGGAATACAGAGAGATGTATCAGTTTAAAAAAAGAGCTTGTATCTTTTTGATAGTTGTTTTTTTGGTTTTAGGTTGAGAAGTTCAGTGAAACATGGAGGGAGATTCAAGTTTAAGGGTTTGCCATATGCTGCGAATAGAGACTTAACTTGTAAATATTGGTTGCTCCCGATATCATATTTAAGACTAGGGTGTTTGAATGCAGCAATTGTATTGTTTTGAAAGATATGTTCTAAATGTATTATGCCTTTGTCTGACCATGTATGGACGTGAAGTGGCTTGTTATTGCTTACTATTTCAGGGTTATTCCAGATAGGTGTTAGTTAGTTTGTTAGTATGGGCCGAGGGTCGAGTTTGTGAGTTTATGGAATTTCCACCAGGCTGTCAGAGCTGTAGATATAGTTATGCATTTAAAACAGGGGTTAGATTTGACCAATTGGCTGAGAAAGGGGATGTCTCAAAGTGCAATACGACTATGGATCTGTTCTAAGTCTAACCAAGTGTAATCTGAGTGAAGGGGGTTTAAGAATATATTGAAGCTGGTTGGAGATGAAATATTGGTAGACATTTGGGGCATTGAGTCTGCCTTGAAACTTGAGTTTTTGTAGAGTAGGCATTTTATTCTTGGGGGTTTATTTTTCAACTAGAGAGTTGAACCAGGTGGTTGGTAACATGGTCGTTTATTTTAGGGAGTATAGACATTTTGACTGCAGCTATTCTGCCAGTGAGGGAAAATTTAAGGTTCATCCATTGTAGATGTTTGTCTGTAATGGATTTCAGAAGTGGGATATAATTGAAATTGAACAGCTCTGACAACCTGGGGGAGATGTTAACACCCAGGTAAGTGATCTGTATATGGGGATTGGGGGTGGGTTGGTTGTCACATCCCAGTTACTGTTAGGGCCCAATGGGACTATAGAGGATTTTTGCCAGTTTATCGAATAATCTGAAATTTGTGAGGCTGATGGTTTCATATAAGCAGGTTTGTGGATTTTGCAGAAATAAAAGTATATCATCTGCGTAGACCTTATTATGTGTTGAGCACTGTCTGCCTGTAATTAAGTTGTTTTATCGTATAGCTGCGGCGAGTGGTTCAGTGAATATAGTAAACAGGTATGGAGAGAGTGGACATCCCTGTCTAGTTCCCCTGTGTAGAGTGAATTTTGGTGAGGTTAGTCCAGTAGTAGTTACGGTGGCTGTTGGTGATGTGTAGAGAATTTAACCCAATCAATGAATGACTCTCCAAAGCCCAGTTTTTATAGAGTAGATATGAGAAATGACCAGTTGACCTTGTCGAAAGCTTTTTCAGCGTTAAGACTCACAATGATTGTTTCCAGTTGGTTCTGTATTGTTTGGTCTATTATGTTGATCAGCCTACGTGTGTTAGTGGATGAGTGTCTTCCCTTTATGCAACCAGTCTGGTCTGAATGGATTATGGATGGGATAATTTTGCCAAGTCTGTGAGAGAGAGTTTTTGTGATAAGTTTAAGGTCGACATTGAGGAGAGAGATAGGGCCTTAGCAGGTAGGTAGTGTTTTTAGTGTCTTTATTTGGTTTTAAGATCAGTGAGATTGTGGCTCTGTTCATGTGATCTGGTATTTGTGAGTTTTGTTTTACTTCTATGAGTAGTTTTAGAAAAAAGTATTGACCAGAAGAGTATATAGAACTCAGCAGGGAATTCATCTAGACCTGGTGATTATTATTAGGCATTTTCTTGAACAATTGAGAGTTGTTTTTCTGTGATTTGGATTTCAAGCATGTCAGCTTGATCTGGGTTAAGGTAAGGTAATTTATTTCTGTTCAAAAATGTATCAATTAGTTCTTTTAGTTATTTTCTTTTGTGTATGAGTATAAATTTTCCTAAAAATTATATTAATCTGTTCCTGCGATTGAGTTGGCTTCCCTGCTGTGTTCTTTATTGTTCTCAAAATGTTGGACTATTGTTAGTCCCCAGAGTCTCTAAAAGCACAGTAGGAGGTCGAGCATTTAGCTACCAAGCTCCTATGTTATGGAACCAGCTCCCTGTTCATGTAAAAGAGGCCGACACAGTCTCTACATTTAAGACCAGGCTCAAAACGTTCCTCTTTGAAATAGCTTATGGTCAGGCCAGTTAGGAACAGAAATAAAAACCTACAGTTTTAGCTACGCTGCCCTTGGAGCAATTCTGCTGGGGGAAGTATGGCAGCTTGAACACTATCCTCTGGTTCTTCCTACTTTATCTATCAACAATATTTAATATTACTTCAACTGTAGTCTGTTCATTGCTGTTCACATGTTTCTCTTTCTCTCCACTTCCCCCGGGGAGTGGAGACTGTTTCAGACACTGCGGCGGCTGCTCCAGTGACAACCCCCCCACCCCCACCTGTCTGGACGATCTATGCGCCACCCGCCTGGACAGCTGGATTAGCCACACCTCGTCTGCCTGGACGAACTCCTTCTACTTTAGATGAACTGTTCCTCATCTCCTGCTGGAGGATCTCTCTACACTGGTGGACTGCTCCTCGTCCGCCTGGAGGAACTCTTTAAAGCCACCTCCCTCTTGAGTGGTTCTGGCTCCACAGTCCAAGTGGATGTCAGTCCTAGTTCATCTGCAGCCTGTCCGTCCGTGGGAGTAGGATCTCTCCTTCACTGTGGTTCTCCCCGAGGTTTCTACTTTTTCCCATGGGGTTTTTTGTAGTTTTTCCTCGCCGCGAAGGAGGGTCAAAGGACAGGGGCATTCTGGGATAGTTATCTGAACTGCTTTTACCTGTGGCCCATCGAGGCAACTGTTGTTGTGATTTTGGGCATTACAAAAATAAATTGGTTTGATTTGATTTGATTTATTGTGGTCATTGCTGATTTTTGGTTTTATTTAAAAAAAAAATTTTTTTTTGCGTCTATTAAGTCCGGCCTCAGATTGGTGGAAGAGAGACCTTAGAGAAGACAGAGTGCAGGAGAGAGAGGGGGAGAAAGAGAGTGAGCGAGAGCGAGTGAGAGACTCTTGTTAGGACAGTTGACTATGCTGCTGTATAATTTCTTTTCGTATGGGGTAAAGTTTTTAGCGTCGGTGTAGTATTTCTGTGGGGAACTGGTCATTGATTCTGAAGTTTGAACCTTTGAGTTCTTAGCCCTGGCGCTGTACCTGACTTTTTGCTTAAAATCTTCGTACTTGGCAACAATTGGCCGAGGGCGTTTGTCTGTGCGTTTCTGACCGAAGCGATGAACGCAGTGGAATGTGATGCCGGTGACAGTGTCCGTGTCAGTTCCGTCGTCATAAAGTTTTTAATTAGTTGTTCCATGTTCTCAGATGGCTGTTCGGGGATTCTGGAGAGAAACAGGATTATCCCTTATGTTACATGTCTGCAGATCTAGGATGGTTTCTTTCATTTTCCTGTTTTCTGTGATTATGGTGGTGAGTTCTGAGGTGAGTGAGGTGACAGAGTTTTTGAGTGTTTGATTATCGTTTGTTAGTGTTTCGCTTTGGTGTTGACTAAATTCAAGGCTTTGGCAGAGGGCAGAGAATTCCTTATGAATTAATTTGATGAGGGAGATTCGAGTGTCCATGGATGTCTGTTTTGAGCCTAGAATGATTGCGATGTCTGTGCAGCATGAGGGATTCTGGATTTTTGTCTGTGTGTCTGTGTCAGTAGAGGTACTTGCGGATGGAGATGAAGATATTCGAAGGCGTTTTTTTTTTCTTTTCGTTGATCGGTACCAGTAATGAGTAAAGTGCGTAGTGCTGGTAGATGAATTCTTCGAGCTGAGACAGGGTTTGGAAATGAGTATCAGGTTACTGTTATGGTGGGGTCTCGTTCCGGGGGTGCAAAAGACTGGTAGAAAAGTTACAGTAATCTCAGGAGAAAGTTGTTGTTTGTTAATTCTAGCAGCTGGACGCTGCCATCTTGTTTCATGCACAGTCTTGCGAGGGTTTGTTTAAATTAAATGTAAATTATATCTGCATCAAGCCTGTTAATTCTCAGCGTAATAGCAATGTTTATGTCTCTGCGTCACCAAAGTGGCGACTAAATAAATACAGCAAACATTAATTTTGTGAAACGTTTTAAAATTTTTAACGTTTTATGTTCATCCTAATTTGTTTGTGTCCAGATGATGTGACGTTGTGGCTCGGTGGACTCTACTGTTATGGTGACCTGTGGCTGAGACTTGAGGACCAGTGGAGACTAGTGAACACCGTAGACCAGGATCAGGACTTGGACTTTGGGTCTGCTCTGTGTCAACATCTGGGCTGTGGTTCTGCAGTTGATGTTAGTTATGTTGGTAGCAGCGGCCCGTTCTGGTTTCTGGACCCTGAGTGTGTGAAGCAGAGATCTGGCCTCAGAGACTGCCTGGTCCATGACTCAAACAGCCTCCAGGACATGTACATTCTGAGGCTGATCTGCTCAGGTTTGTATTATTCTATAACATTAAAATATGCTACTAAGCTTCTTTATTTGGACCATAGCAAATATTATCCCTTATAAAGAGGGTCCAAGACACTCTGATTAGAAATGTAAGTCCTTTATTAACGCGTTTCATATGTGGAGGTTTTCTTAAGGGTTTACAATTTAAAAACAGACAGGTGTTTGTATTGGGGGCAGCAGGTGATCATGGGCCAAGAACACAACACTGAATAAAAACAATTACATTAAAATATACCTGACAGGTGCTTTGCTGGTGGTGCAGTGATTAAAGGCATTGCACATGTGTAGTTTCCACCACCGCAGTGTCCTGGGATAAATTCCAGTTTAGGGATGTCAAGATCAACCGTTTTTTCAATAATCGTGATGATTTGCGGCCACAAGAGTTTTGGAAGCCATGGTATACTGCACAAATGTCTTGTGTGAAGTGTAGTACTACTTGGATTTCTGTATCTATGTGCGGCGGAGAACGCAGCCAGAGCGCAGCATGACAAACTCACCTCAACTGAAGGAAGGGACGATAGGGACGTGCTCCCGGAGCTGCATCTACCGAAAAACTCATATAATATAGAACTCACGCTGGAAACAACTTCACCAGCACACTGCCTCCTCCACCTCATCATTCACTTCCAACAGACTCAAATACATCATGTCAAATATTTCACATCTCTGTTATCATCAGCAGCGGCCTATCCCTAAAACTTCCTACAATTCCTCCATTAACACCAATAATCTCATAGCTTTACCTCCGGCTCACTCACAAAATCATTCAGATAATCATCCCCCTCTCACAATAAATATGTCTCTTTTTAATATCTGCTCCTTTATTGTGCATGAAGTGATTTTAGACCACAAACTTGATTGCTTATTTTTAACAGAAATCTGGCTGGGTGCAGATGCACCATTTGTTCTAACTGAGGCCTCCCCACCTGGTTTTAACTTTGCTTTTTCCATTAGGGATGGTAAAAGGGGAGGTAACCCAGCAACCATAACTTCAAACAACTCTGGCCACCAAGCCTGTTTTATTAGAACAATATACTAATAAGTTTTGAATACCACACAATTTCTTTTAGCAACCCGCCAATTTTATCTGTAACAGTGTAGACCACCAAAAAACTGCAGTCTTTTTATTTCACAAATTTCCAAATCTTTAGCAATTTTACACAATTCCTATCACCATATTATTTGAACCAGTGATTTTAATTTGCACACGGATGTTTTAGACTCTTTTCAAACAATTTTTCAAACATTATTAATGACATGGATTTTACTCAGCACGTCACACAGCCAACTCACAACAGAGGACACATGGCCTGTCCGCTGGTGTGTCCTGTGTTGTTGACTTGGCTGTCTCTGACCACTGCAGTGTGTTTTTTAATATCACTGGTTTTATTCAGCGAGGGACCTCTGTGAGAACTGTGAGGAAGCGCCCCAGAAGTGGATGCAAACTTCATTGAGGTTTTAGAAAAAAGTCCAATTGTTTTACCTGGCCCATATGATTTTATTATTGAACATTTTAACAGTAGACTACGGACAGTCCTAGATCTTGTTGCTCCAATTAAAACAAAAAACAGTTTTAAAAAAGTAAACCTAAACTTCCCTGGAGAAATGAAGAGCTGAGAAAATTAAGGAGACGCAGAGACGAGATGCAGAATAGCAGAAAGAAGGTGGAGAAAACACAAAATAACAATAAACCATCAATTATTCAAAAACCAACAAAGAATATACAACAATGCAAGAAACTGCTAAATAATTTCCAACAATAAAAACAACCCAAAATCCCTCTGACAGCATTTTAAACCCTGAATTTAGGAAGTCTAATTTTTGCAGACCACCTCACGGGAAAAATAAACACTATCAGATGTAACATTTTATCTAGTCAAACGTCTGTTTTTAACTCATCTGAGAGTTTGTCTTCGGAGTAAACACTGGACAGTTTTTTCTTGGTTAATGCCAAGCTGCTTGATAAAGATTTCTCGTCAGTGAGGCCCAACACATGTCTTTTAGACCCGATTCCAACCTCATTTTTAAGTCATTTTATGGATCTTTTAGAGACGAGCTTTTAAAGGACACATTCTGCTACTGTGGCTTTTTTAAGCTTTAAAGCTTTTGAGCTTTTGAGCATGTTCTAACAATGTTCTGTCATCAAAAACATACCTGAAGTAGCATTCAGTTTCACTCATGCTGCTTTGAGGAATGTTTATTCAAAAATCTTCCCCCCTCCGAGCATCAAACACACATCGTCCGCACTCCCTCTATCCGGAACGTATTTTCCGACTTAATACATCACTTATCCAAGAACCTTTTGCTGTTTTAAGTCCTTAAATAATCGCTAAACTCGTTCTGAGCATTTCTGTCTTCTAAACACGATAACTGCTACAGCAAATCCGCATCAGAACTTATTTTCAGCGCTCACTTCACTAGATTGTATATTGCGCTGGCGCCATCTGCTGGCTGGATGCACTCAGTAAGTGTAATCTCTGACTGATAACACAGGTCATAGAATGAATAAGAAACTTTTTTTGTTTTAAAACATGAAATGGCAAATTTAAGGCACTCAATCAACAAGTTTAAAGACTAATGACAATATGAAAAATGCTGAATATTTTTCCTTTAATTATTACAAATTTGCCCCCCTTAGAGAGTAATTTGAAGTTATAAAGTTTAAAATGAGAGTGATTACTACCAAAGTTGTAAATCGTCTTTTCTTATTTTGACCAAAATCCTCTTTTGTTTTACTGGACTACTTAAACCATGAAGAAATTTGACAATCACACTTTTACAAAAAAAATCTGAAACAGTGGCCCCAATTAACATATACTGAACATGAATAAAGAGAATGAACACAATCAATAATCTGACTTCCAAAAATAGGGGAGACGCCTGCTTCACTTCGGTAACCCTCCTGGGAGGTCAAGGGGAAAACCTCTCGGGATGAGAGGGCCCAGTGAGAATAGCTGGCATGCCTATCATAACAAATATGTCCATCCTATTAGTCCAACAATTTAAACAAAAAGGGATTACCTTCTCTTCCAAGAGTGTGATGAATTAAATAGAAAACAAAAGGTCACGATCTAAAGTTAACTATAATCACGAAAGATGGGTTATTCAGTCCTACTCAGCTGGATCTCTCTGGAATTCCTGGAGCTTAGCTTTTGCTCGCCGTGCTATGGCGGGGCTGCTAAGTCTGAACCAGTTTTACATCTATACGAGAGGGATCCAGGGCCAGATTCAGGAGCTCAGAGCGTAACGACGCTGTGCCCTGTTCATGTGAGTGGGGCTCACGGTGAATGGAGCGTATGTCCGTAGGATTTTTCCCTGTCTGCCCGGACTAAGACTAAACCAAGTCCAGAACCAGGCGCTGAGCTCATCATGTGCAACAGACCGTGCAGCACATCTTTGCTCGTAGACTGGACTTGTGATCCATTAACGGAGCAAAGTGTCCACGTTTAGTAAGCACATTTTGCTCTTCTCCTCGGCAGTTGAAAATCGATCCACGACATGTCACCTGCGACCTCTAATGGGAATAAGCAGTAGAAAACAAATGAATTATATTAGTGACAAAGTTTATTCTCCTAAATTATTCACACCACAACATCTGCAGATTATTTGAGACCTCTGTCTTTGTTGACTGCCCTCTTTCTCTCTCTCCACAGAGCATTACCCGGCTCTCAGAATCACAGTCTTGTCTGAAGGAGTTTCTCAGTCCCTGGTGCACAGGGCTCTTGTGAGGTCCGGCGCAAACTTCAGCGTCTCCTGCTCTTTTGATGAACCGTTTCTACCTGACTTTTTTCGCTTGTTTTCTCCGAGTGGGAATTACACCCTGCAAGCTGTCAATCACTCTGCGAACTTCCTGTTCTCAGCGTTTGGTCCCGCCCACACAGGGGACTACACCTGTGGTTACAGTGAATCTGAAACAAGTCAAATCATAAAGAATGTGACCCTTTACATTGGTCCTGGAGGTAAAGTTAATTTATAATTTGAAGATTATTTCTGTTTTGATTATTTATGTTAAATATGTCTACAGTCCCAGACTCACATCTGCTCCTGAGAGCCGGGATCCCTGTCCTCATCCTGCTCCTCTCCACCACTGCACTGTACTTCTACTGTCAGGTAAGAAACAGGACTAAAAGAAGACCAGACCAGTACTACACCAAGGACTGAACAAGGACTAGAACAGCAGTAAAGCAGGAACTACAGTAGAAATTATAATTTACATTCCATCAAAGAAGAACTAAACCAGGACTCACAATTTGTCCTTGTTTGTCTTTTCAGACCACTAGAGGGCAACGGCGTGGACAACCATGTTTTCTCTTCTCTTCTTGAGCATCCTGAGTCATTTTGAATCTATCATGTGACATTTTCATCAGAAATATCATGACTTCTTAATATTATCATACATTTATTAGCAGTTAATCATCATCATTAAAGGTGCATTATTTAACATTTCCACCTCCTGCTTGTCTCTATGCAGGAGAAGCCTGCCTGTAGAATCTTCCACAGTATGGCATTAAACCTCTCCTGCATTTAGTCAAATACAGGTATTTTATTGTTCAAAAATACCATGAAAAACAATGTTATTACTATGAGGGTCTCGTCTCCACAGATGTAACTGTAACTTGGCCTGGAGTTAGTTACATTGTGCATTTTTAACTTATACTTAAAGAGCAATAAAGAGTTAATCATTGTATGCTCAAACAAGTGTTAGTGACTATCTACAAGGAAAGTCCACACACTCACTGCAGACGCTGCACGGATCCGCCTGTCAATCTCACGCTCCATCTTTCCCTCACTCATGAAGAGGCCCATCCCATCATCACAGCTGCTTCACACTCTGCTGCAAACCGTCCCAGTGCTGCAAGTCCTGGTTTGAAGAAGCCATCAGGACGACATCATCTACAAATAGCAGAGATGAGATCCTGTGGTTCCCAAACCGGACACTCTCCACGCCCAGACTGCGCCTAGAAATTCTGTCCATAAAAATTATGAGTAGAACCGGTGACAAAGGGCAGCCCTGATGGAGTCCAACATGCACTGGGAACAGGTCTGACTTACTGCCGGCAATGCAAACACACAGCTCCTGTTCCGGTCATACAGGGCCCGGACAGCCCTTAGCAAAGGGCCCCCGGACCCCATACTCCCGGAGCACCCCCCACAAGGTGCCTCCGGGGCACATGGTCGAATTCCTTCTCCAGATCCACAAAGCACACGTGGACTGGTTGGGAAAACTCCCATGAACCCTTGAGCACCCGATGGAGAGTATAGAGCTGGTCCACACTCCTGAATCCGAGGTTCGACTATCGGTCGGATTCTCCTCTCCAATACCCTGGAATAGACCTTACCGGAGAGGTTGAGAAGTGTTTGGTCCCTCTTCTTCTTCAGAGGGACCACCACCACCCTGGTCTGCCAGTCCAGAGGTACCGTCCCAGACTGCCACGTGATGTTGCAGAGACATGTCAGCCACAGAATTTCTTTGTGGCCAACCGATAGTCCTCCTCCATGGCCTCCCCGAACTCCTCGCAATCCCGAGTTTTTGCCTCTGCAACTGCACGGGCTGCGGTATGCTTGGCCTGCCGGTACCTGTTAGCTGTTTCAGGAGTCCCATTAGCCAACAAGGCCTGATAGGACTCTTTCTTCAGCCTGACGGCAACCCTTACTTCCGGCGACCACCACTGGATTCGGGGATTGCCGATTGCCACTTGGACTCCATGACCCCAGCATCCACCGGGATCTGGGAGAAGTTCTCTCGGAGGTGCGAGTTGAAGACCCTGCCGACAGAGGGCTCTGCCAGACGTTCCCAGCAGACCGTCACGATACGCTTGGGCCTGCCAAGTCTGTCCGGCTTCCTCCCCCGCCAGCGGATCCAACTCACCACCAGGTGGTAATCAGTTGACAGCTTCGCCCCTCTCTTCACCCGAGTGTCCAAAACATGTGGCCGACGGTCAGGTGACACGATAACAAAGTCGATCATCGACCTCCGGCCTAGTGTGTCCTGGTGCCACGTGCACTGATGGACACCCTTGGGCTCGAACATTGTGTTCGTTATGGGTTAGGGACTCCAAGAAGGCCTGGTACTCTGCAACGCGTTCAGCCTTTAAGCCGATAGAACAGTAGTGAGAGAGGGACGTGACCACTGTTCCCTCTAAGGTGCGCGCGTGCGCAATTGCGCACAGCTCCCAGGGGCATCGCGCAGAGAAAGAGAGAGAAAGAGAGCGAGAGGTGCGAGCCACACATAGTGACATGCACCTAAATACACCTGATCATAAACAGCACTTAGCGCCAAATCAAAGGCTTGGGGAACTAAAGTTCTGCATCCCATACACGAAGATTTGCGCTTCCTATCAGGGTTGAAAGTAAGGCATTACGGCCCGTTACTGCGGACCCCTAAAACATTTGGTGGTAGTATGCTGTGCCAGCAGGCACACAGACGACGAACTCTTCCACCTTACGCATGGTAAAGTAGTCCCACTAAAACATTGCCTCTGGAGTCAAACCATCACATTAGATGCAAACTTAATCCAGGGTCAGGCTGTGCACTTTTTGAGATTTAATCAATCCAACCCCGAACTCTCAGAACTCACAATGACAAACTTGTTATTAAACCCAAGTGAAAGAAAATTGGAAGAATGAAAATGAATGGCCACTGACGGAAAGTTTATTAAAGCTATTGAAGACTTGTCTTGTGTCAGAGCTACAGTAAAGTCTAATTAATGACATCCTTAGTCAAGAGTTAACTGTAAATGATCATATTATCAGGCCTATTTGAAACATAGGCTTATGATCTAAACATGACACACAGGTTACTTTGTCCAGAGGCTTCCAGGGGAAATTTAAGATCAGAATTACAGAATTAAATGAATATTGCACAGAAGTGTTGCTGGATGTAAGTCAATCTTTATATTAAAATGCATCAGAAAATTGTGAAAGCTTTGGAGGGGAAAAACACCATGACTCTGATTTGAACACAACTTAATGATGATATCCATTTATTATTATTAATTCTACCTAAACCAAAGTATAGCTGAGGGGCTGTGATCAGAGAGAGGAGCAGAGGACAGCGCAGCTCACAGAGAAACACTGACAAGATTTAGACACATGTGATCGGCAGCATGTGAACTACACAGGTGAACTCAACTGTGCCACAAGTTTTCTTATGATAAACAATGCCTCCATTTGAATCTTGGCATAAGTAGACTGCAATCATAATGTATGATTAAAGGTGCACTATGGAACTTTTGTGTGGAGGGCCTGCCATTAGCCTATTGCATGATTATAAAATGTATCTCTTGAGTTTGTTGATCTAAAACACCCCAAATCCTAGGAAATTACATCCATTTTGTTGAAAAATTTCTGGGGGAGGACCCCCAGATGTCCTTTCAAAGTTACCTGCTATAAGTTAAATTCTGAATTCTATGCAGGGATGCGTCATTAATGGATGAAGGCCAACAAAGTCTTGTGAAAAGTGCCCAAGAAAGACTGACCTGCTGATCTCAGGTTTTGAACGAGTGTGACACCGATGTCGCCACAGTGGTCCAAGGTACTGCTCAGGGAGTTTTTGTGTTTGCTTAGACTAATGAAAAATTAGAGGGAACATTAGACGCGACGCTTGTTCACTGGGGTAAACTCCAACACGTGGCGGCTGAGCTGTGGACTATGAGCAAACCCACACCAGCCCGCCGCCTCTCCTCGCGGGCAACGCCAGAGAAATGGAGCGTCCAGCTCCTCTCAAGGAGACGGGTTCCAGAGCCGAGGCTGTGCGTTGAGGTGAGGCCGACTATATCTAGTCGGTAGCGCTCGACCTCCCGCACAAGCTCAGGCTCCTTCCCCCCCAGTGAGGTGACGTTCCATGTCCCCAGAGCCAGTTTCTGTGTCTGGAGACCTGGTCGTCGAGGCCCCCGCCTTCGACCGCTGCCCGGATCTCTCTGCACCGGCCCCTTACGGATCCTTCCGCAGGTGGTAGGTCCACGGGAGGACGGCCCCACGTCGCTCCTTCGGGTTGTGCCTGGCCGGGCCCGTGGGGAAAGGCCCGGCTCCCAGGCGCTCGCCGTCGAGCACCCACCCCAGGCCTGGCTCCAGGCTGTTCCAGACTATTCTTTGCTTAATTTGTTGTAAAGTGGCATTTTACATAATGTTTAACAAAGTGTTTTTACTGTTTTTACTCTTTGTAAAGACCATCAAATGTGCTTTACTGTATTTAAGATTTATATAAAATGATGAACAGACTGTAGTAATAATTTTGCTTTATATTTAGCCTCAGTCTGCATTCACAATGTTGAATTATATTTTTACTTTATACGGAGTGTGAATAAAGTTCTTGCATTCTTCTTATAAAATGTTCATTGTATTTTAATAATATTTAATAAATGGTAATAAAAAAGTAATATACAGTACTCTTTTTTTTTATTAAACTTTAACACATAATTTAAATCCAACTCAACATTGTGATATTTAATATTTAAAGGTGCACTATGTAACTTTTCTGGTGGGTTGTCTCCATGGAGATATTATTGTTCCACAGCACGGCATTAAACCTATCTCCATGGATACAAGCTAAGTGCCAGGTCAGACCTGTGTTGAGGCGAGTCCACTCACAGTAGGAATGTATGTTTTTTTTATCAGTAATAATTGAATCTATACACGATAGATATCAAGTTTGATGTCACTGTCACTGTTGTGGAACATTCAAAGCAATAACATCTCCATGGAGACAAGTAGTGACAGAGCCGCCACCAGAAAAGTTACACAGTGCACCTTTTAAGGCTGGTCTAAGTCGAGTTCCAGTCAAGTCCTGATTGTTGGAGTCTGAGTCCAGGTCGAGTCAAGTTCAGATCATAAGTCCAGCTCGTCTAAAATGAAGCAAATACGCAAGCATCTTCTTTGTTAACCCTGTGTAGGGTCGTGAAGACACACGACCAAAGCGGTGTGGTTTCTGTATTGGCGGAATCAAGCAATTGGTGGTGAACGAGGGCGTCAAAGCGCGATTAACATATGTGAACACTGGGCGAGGTGTTCAGTGCATTGAAGCTCAGAGCGATCAGAGTGAACACAGCATTCATCATGCTCCAAGATGCCACTGGCTTAATTATATGTGAATCATAAAGAATATCACATTAACAATTTCAAAAACTATGGAGCAAATTATTTTATATTTAATTAGCCTTTTTTAGGAAAGCTCAGGTCAACAATATGTCAATACTGTCAATAACATTCTAAATACACCTTATTTAACGCAGCTTTCACAGAAAAAAGGGTTAATGAGTAGTACCTCTCGAGAACGAGATAAGCACTGCTACCATTCGTGCCACAGCATCTAATTGACTTAGGCAGGGAATATGTTTTTCATAGATGGAAAAGGACTTGGCTTCAGAAACTTGAATGAGGCAGCGACCGGTATATGTAGCATCAAACTAGAATGTCTACTATGTGAATGTACCTTTAGGATGTTTTCACACTGCCACTCGTTAGGTCGACTTAAATGAGCTCTTGATGCATTCGGACCAGTGCGAACATGACATGAACAGACACAGTGTGGAGCACATTAAACTGCCACTTTGAGGGCATGTAAAACGGGCCGTCTTCTCAGACATCCTCTCAGACCCTAACCTAACCTCTTAACCCTTCCCCTTAACCCTAAGCCTGAACTGTCACCTGACTCATATTTGGCATTGTTGTTCATGCCCCAAAAGGGTCATCTAATGCCTATTAGCATACTCTGATTAGCCCTATTGTTTTCTTTGTTTGGAGATACAATGGAGTTGTAAATAGGTGAAAAGTTGTACCTTAGACCTCCATTTCTGTTCAGATATGGATTGTCTTTCCTAAGAAATACAGCCTCTTTGACTTCTCTGTCAAACACCTTTCCTTTGCCAGGATCTGAACAACACTGTCCTCAAAGGAGTGATTAGTGCCTTCTAAATGAAGATGTCCAGCCTGTGTGGACTGTGGTCCTGAGCAGCTCTTGTGACCATGTTGTTACATTCTCTTAATGGAGTGGCTGTTTTCAGTTATTATTATGAAAACTAATACTCTTATACTTGAGTACAATTTCTGTCCAACCTGTGTTGAATACTATTATATTGTCTGACCTCTCACTCCCCCTACAGTGCAGTCAGGTTACTGCTTAGCTGAGCCGAACACATGGTGATCTGTGCCGTGTGTCTTCAGAATGTAAATGTGCCAACTGCAATCCACAAGAGCCTGAGTTATAGAGGGGTGTGCTATGTGTGCATGTGTGGAGTGGCCATTAGTGGATTTACTTCAAAAATAGTGACTATTAGTAAGACTATAGTTAGTTTAGGAGTGTTTAGGTCGTTGTCCTCTTCTGAGCGTCGCCCAAGCCCCAGTGACCCCAGTTTACTGGCTCAGGCCAATTATGATTATTAGTCTAATTGATAACTGAAATTGTGTAATCGCGTAATTGAGATTATTATTGTTACCTTTAAGTGTGTTCAAATTGCACTTGTTTCCTTGAATGGTAAAAAAATTGAAAAAAATCACAGATTATGTTTCTTTACTTAGAACACTTCGGGTTTAATAGCTTCGGGTTTAATGTTTTTAGCTGTAAATAAGCAGTGTCTTTTTCCAGCATGTTGTTGGATGCTGGATTGTGTTTTACCAGCTGTTTATTTTTGAGTTCAGTGAGACATGCCAGTCAATGTTAATCAGGAAGTCTTTTAATCCCTGCCAGTTTTGTATGAACGGTTGTGAGTTGGGATAAATGGGTTCTGATGCAGTATTAGGCATATGCTTTAGTAAGACAGAGACCATGAAGAAGAAGAAGAAGAATTTTTATTTATAGAGCACTTTTCCTCTGTTCGCAACTCAACCTGCGAACGTGTACTCTCAATGGCAGGGTAATAACAACAGAGCAGACCCACCAAGGCTGGAAACAGAGAGATACTGGAAGAGTATCTGGGAAAAGGAGGCATCACACAACAGCGATGCAAAGTGGCTCGTGGCTCTGAGAGAGGACCACAGCAACCTCCCAGAACAGAATCCAGTCACCATCACAGTGGCAGATATCCAAGAAAGAGTCTCAGGCATGAAAAACTGGACAGCCCCCGGCCCAGACATGATCCACGCATACTGGCTAAAGAAACTCACTGCTCTCCATGAACGCCTAGCAGCACAAATGAACCAGCTGCTGAGGGACGGGACTCACCCGGAATGGCTAACCGAAGGGCGCACAATCCTGATCATGAAGGATCCCTCCAAGGGTACAGTCCCATCCAACTATCGGCCAATAACCTGTCTCTCCACAACATGGAAGCTCATGTCAGGCATCCTCGCGGCTAAGATAAGTGGGCACATGGATCAATACATGAGCAAAGCACAGAAGGGCATAGGCAAAGACACCAGAGGAGCCAAACACCAACTCCTGGTTGACAGAACAGTCGCCCAAGACTGCCAAGCCCGACACACCAACCTGTGCACTGCCTGGATTGATTACAAGAAAGCCTACGACTCAATGCCACACACATGGATCACTGAGTGCTTAGAGATGTACAATTTCAATAGGACACTAAGGGCCTTCATAGCAAGCTCAATGAAGCTGTGGAAGACCACCCTGGAGGCCAATGGCAAGCCACTTGCACAAGTGACCATCAGATGTGTAATATACCAAGGAGATGCACTGTCCCCACTGCTGTTCTGCATAGGTCTGAACCCCCCTCAACCAGATTATCAACAAGAATGGCTATGGATACCGACTCAGGAATGGGGCCACTGTCAGTCACCTCCTCTACATGGATGACATCAAGCTGTATGCTAAGAGTGAGCGAGACATCGACTCACTGATCCACACGACCAGGATCTACAGCACTGATATTGGGATGTCATTCGGACTGGAAAAGTGCAGTCGGATGGTAACAAAGAGAGGGAAGGTAGTCCACACAGAAGGGGTCTCACTCCCAGAGGGAACAATAGCAGACATTGAGGATGGGTACAAATACCTTGGAATACCACAGGCAAATGGCAACCTCGAAGGGGCAACGAGGAAAGCAGCAACTGCCAAATACCTCCAGCGAGTAAGGCAAGTCCTAAGAAGCCAGCTCAATGGCAAGAACAAGTCCCGGGCGATAAACAGCTACGCCCTGCGAGTGATCAGATACCCTGCGGGCATAATAAGATGGCCAAAGGAAAAGATACAGACCACAGACGTTAAGACACGAAAGCTCCTGACCATGCATGGAGGGATCCATCCCAAATCCAGCACCCTGAGACTGTACACTAGCCGTAGGGAAGGAGGCCATGGACCAGTGAGCGTGAGAGCCACTATCCAGGATGAAACATCCAAGATCCACAAGTACATCAAGGATAAGGCCCCAGATGATGACGTGCTCAGTGAATGTCTCAGGCAATGGGGAACAGAAGGTGAGGTGCCGGAGGAGGGACCATCATGGGAGGACAAGCCCCTACATGGGATGTACCACCGGAACATAACTGAAGTGGCTGATATCAAGAAACCCTACCAGTGGCTGAAGCGCCCGGACTGAAGGACAGCACAGAGGCACGCATCATGGCTGCACAGGAACAGACCCTGAGCACCAGAGCGATAGAAGCCCAGATCTACCACACCAGACAAGACCCACGGTGTAGCTCCTGAGACTGTCCAACACATAACTGCAGGGTGTAAAATGCTGGCAGGGAAAGGTACATGGAACGCCATAACCAAGTGGCTGGCATAGTGTACAGAAACATCTGTGCGGAGTATGGACTGGAAACCCCAAGGTCAAAATGGGAAACACCTCCAAAGGTGGTAGAGAATGACCGAGCGAAGATCCTGTGGGACATTCGTGATACAGACTGACAGAATGGTAATGGCAAACCAACCAGACATCATGGTGGTGGATAAAGAGAAAAGGAAGGCCGTTGTGGTTGACGTGGCAACACCAAGTGATGGCAACATCAGGAGAAAGGAACACGAGAAACTGGAGAAATAACAAGGGCTCAGAGAAGAGCTGGAGAAGGCCTGGAAGGTAAAGGCTAAAGTGGTGCCTGTGGTGATCGGAGCACTGGGGGCAGTGACCCCCAAACTGGAGGAGTGGCTACAGCAGATCCCTGGAGGAACATCAGACATCTCAGTCCAGAAGAGCGCAGTGCTAGGAACAGCTAAGATACTGCGCCGGACCCTCAAGCTCCCTGGCCTCTGGTAGAGGACCTGAGCTCAGAGATGGATGAGACACCCGCAGAGGGTGAGAAGGGAATTTTTAAAATTATTTATAAGATACACTCATTGGTTTAATCATTTGTTTTATTTAAATGTGCATTATGTTACTTCTCTGCACCTGCTTGGCTCCATGGATCTTATAGATATCCATCTTATAGTTATTCAATTATGTGTTTATATTTCTCTAAAATACCTTCAAAAACATGCAGATGACCGTAATGCCATGATGAGGAATATTTCAGGCAAAGCTGTGTAAAGTGCAAAGTTGTGGTTAAGAAAGATTTACCGGTCAATCTACGTTCCTACCCTCACCTATGGTCATGAGCTCTGAGTAATGACCGAAAGGACAAGATCGCGGATACAAGCGGTCGAAATGAGCTTCCTCCGCCGGGTGGCTGGGCGCTCCCTTAGAGATAGAGAGGAGCTCAGTCACACGGGAGGAGCTCGGAGTAGAGCCACTGCTCCTCCACGTCGAGAGGAGCCAGCTGAGGTGGCTCGGGCATCTGTTCAGGATGCCTCCTGGACGCCTCCCTCAGGAGGTGTTCTGGGCATGTCCCACCGGGAGGCGGCCCCGGGGTAGACCCAGGACACGCTGGAGGGACTACGTCTCTCGGCTGGCCTGGGAATGCTTGAAATCCCACCGGAAAAGCTGGAGGAAGTGTGCGTGGACAGGGAAGTCTGGGCCTCCCTGCTTAGACTGCTGCCCCCGCAACCCGGCCCTGGATAAGCAGAAGAAGATGGCAATAACCTCTCCATAGAGTCAAGCAGGTGGCAGACCCTTCACCAAAAAAATTACATAGTATACATTTAAATTAGAGGTCGACCAATTTGGGTTTTTCTTGGGCCAATGCCGATCTCGATTTGATCAAAGATTGTTCAGCTGTTAGCCAATAGCGATAGCCAATTTTCAAGGCCGATTTTCATATTTTAAGAAATTAAAAACATTGCAGTAATCAGATAAAACAATCAACATTAAACATATTGCACTAAACCATCAATTTTTTTCAACCTTTCTATAAAAACGGAACTAAAATGCCACGTTGTAGGTGATATGGAAAAGCTCTTGAAAGTAAACTGGTAATAACATAGGGATAATCTATTTTAACACATCTCGCCTCCAAATGTGTGTTTTATAATAATCAACCTCATATTCACTGAAAAATGAGCCAAATGAGGAAATGAATGTAGATGCGGCTAAATGCAGGACATACGAGACATGGTCAGCCTTTTGTAACCCGTAAATGGTAATTTTGTGGTTCGTCCCGAGCTGAGGGAAAACCACAAGACATGCGGCTCAAAAGACAACACAAGCATCGATAGCTTGTGCTGCAGAGCCAAAGCGCAAACTAAGAACAAGAACAATTAGCGAGCTATTGCAATGAAACTTTACTTTTCATTTTACAGTGAGGGTGTATTAGTTAAATCAATGTTGTAAAACTATGCCTTCTAGAGAAGGAAACAATTCTTGCCCTATTATAGATCCTGTTCTCACGGCTTTTCTCCAAAACAAGTAAACTCTGTGCTCAGCTGCTTTGATCAATTTAGCTTTACATGTGCTCACACTACAGTGTGGAGCGGAGAAGTCCTTCGGCAATAGTCGTCCAAACAAGCGCCTGATCAAATCATTGGCCTTGAGGCCGACATTAAAAATTTTGCAAATATAAGCATGAAAATATCACTCCGGTCGATATATCGGTCGACCACTACTTTAAAGGACACATATTCTGCTACAGTGACTTTTTTGAGCTTTTAACCGTGTTCTAACAATATTCTGTCATCAAAAACATACCCGAAGTAGCATTCAGTTGCATTCACGCTGTTTTGAGGAATGTTCATTAGAAAATCCTCCTCCTCTGAGCGTCAAACACACTTCTGCTGAACTTCTTGATCTGGGACGTATTTTCGGATCATCTACTTCACTTATCGGAGAATCTTCTGTTTTTTCCTTAAATCATTGCCAGACTTATTCTGAGCATTCTTCCATCTAAACACGATAACTGCTGCTACTAGTTTGATAATTCCAAGTAGCATATTCGGCTAAAGAGAATATAGCTAAGCGTTTGGCGCCATCTACTGGCTATGTTTTCAAGACTGCTGACAAAAAAATGTATAATTTCATAAATGAACTTTTTTTCTTCTCTATTAAAGGTACTCATGAGCATGTTTAAGGGCTAATAAAGTTATAAAAAATAAATCATATTTTTCCTTCAACATATAATACAACAATACAACATCAGTGTTGTGTTGAACTGACATTGTGTTTATGATGAATTCATAAAATGTACAGTATAGAAAATGTATTTAACTTTAATTTATTAAACTGTCTTAAATAAGTACAATAAACATTTATAAATGCATTCAAGAACTTTATTTGAACAATTTCTGTAGAAAAATAAGCAAATACAACATTGGGAATGTAGAATGAAGCTAAATCTAATGCTTTATTATTAGTAAGGTCTATTCTAATATTTATCATTTTATATAAACCTTAAATACAGTAAAGCACATTTGTTGGTCTTTACAAAGAGCAGCAGATGCAGCTCTGTTGTGCTCATTAGAATCAAAACAGTAAAAACACTTTCTTAAACATGTTTGTGTGTAATGTAAAATGCCACTTTACAACAAATTAAACAAAGAATAGTGAACAAAACACAAATCTATGTACAGTATATATTTCAAACAGGTAACATTACAACATTTGGTCACATCGTTTGTATGTCTCATGCATAAAAATGACAAGTGCAGACCATATTTTGAAGTAAGAAAACTTCAAATCATTCTGTGTTTTTCTCACTTTCTCACCAAAAACAAACCACAGTCAAAGTTAAACCTGATCCAGCTGTGATTATCCAGTGCTGACATGGTTTTATTCTTATCACTAAATAATGATCAAATATGCATATTCCCCCATAACTGCATTTACTTCACAATCTTCTCAGAATGCTTTGTGAGGAGATGTTGCAGTCAAATATTATTGATCGTCCTTTGAAATGTTTACAACTCTGTGTGTTTACCTCGACCTCACCACAAACAAACACTCAGCAATTTGTTCAAGGAATTCCCATAGACCTTTACAAGATCAACATATCTGAAGTGTTAGACAGAAAGACAGAACAAATAAAAAAGATTGTACTAAACATGTGGATTTTTCTTTTTGATACTCATTAACACTTGCTAGAGCATACAACGATTAGCTCTTAATTAGTATAAGTTAATGGTACACAATGTAACTAACTTCAGGCCAAGTTGCAGGTCAGATCTGTGGATATGATAAACTCAGCAATAGATGTTTTTCAAGGTGTTTAAAAATGATAAAATACCTGTATTAGACTAAATGCAAGATAGATGTTTAATGCAATACTGTAGAACATTCTACAGGCAACGCTATAACATCTCCATGGAGACAAGCAGGAGGTGGATGTTAATGTTATGTTAATAATGCACCTTTAATGATTATGTAATGATTATGATTAACGGCTAATGGGTGTATGCCAAGATAAAGAGGTCATGATATTTCTGATGAAAATATCACACAATTGATTCAGAATGACTCAGGATGCTCAAAATGGGAAGAGAAATCACAGTTGTCCACGCCGTTGCCCTCTAGTGGCCTGAAAAGACAAACAAGGACAAATTGTAAGACCTGGTTCAGGTCTTCTTTGATGTAATTTAAACTATAATGTATTTTGTTGTTCCTGCTTTAGTGCTGTTCTAGTCCTTGTTCACTCCTTGGTGTAGTCCTGGTCTGGTCTTCTTTTAGTCCTGTTTCTTACCTGACAGTAGAAGTACAGAGCAGTGGTGGAGAGGAGCAGGATGAGGACATGGATCCCGGCTCTCAGGAGCAGATGTGAGTCTGGGACTGTACACATATTTAACATAAATAATCAAAACAGAAAGAATCTTCAAATTAGAAATGAACTTTACCTCCAGGACCAACGTAAAGGGTCATGTTCTTTATGATTTGACTTGTTTCATATTCACTGTAACCACAGGTGTAGTCCCCTGTGTGGGCGGGACCAAACGCAGAGAACAGGAAGTGGGCGGAGTGATTGACAGCTGGCAGGGAGTAATTCCCACTTGGAGAAAACAAGCGGAAAAAGTAAGGTAGAAACAGTTCATCTAAAGAGCAGGAGACGCTGAAGTTTGCGCCGGACCTCACAAGAGCCCTGTGCACCAGGGACTGAGAAACTCCTTCAGAGGAGACTGTGATTCTGAGAGCAGGAAGGGCCTCTGTGGAGAGACAGAAAGAGGGCAGTCAGCAAAGTCAGAGGTCTCAAATAATCTACAGATGGTGTGGTTTGAAAAATATAGGAAAATATACCTTGTCACGAATATAAATGATCAAGATAGATATTTTTATTTTATTTTGAATACCATGGGAAAACTGAGTCCTCCACCATCTGCGAGCAGTCCATCATCACTTTCTACTGGCTGATGATACAATATGAAGCTTTAGGAATATATTCAAACACCATGTGTATTATGTGTAACATCATAAATATTTTCCGATTGTGGCGGACAAAAAGGGGTCATGCTTTTTCTTTCATATGAAACGTGTTAATAAAGGACTATTACTGTGTGTCTCGGATGCTCTTTTCAAGGATAATATTTGCTATGGTCCAATTAAAGAGGCTTATTATCATATTTAGTGTTAAAAACTTGTCCTTGAGGAGCTAGAAAGACTTACTTTTACAAATAAATGTTGTAACAATACAGACCTGAGCAGGTCAGTCTTAGACTGTCCATGTCCTGGAGGCTGTTTGAGTCGTGGACCAGGCAGTCTCTGAGGCCAGATCTCTGCTTCACACACTCAGGGTCCAGCCACCAGAACGGACCTCTGCTACCAAAAAACCCAACATCAACTGCAGAACCACAGCCCAGATGTTGACACAGAGCAGACCCAAAGTCCATGTCCTGATCCCGGTCTACAGTCTTCACTGGTCTCCACTGGTCCTCAAGTCTCAGCCACAAATAGCCAAAACAGTTGTCACCACTGAGCCACAACGTCACATCATCTGGACACAAACATTATATGATAGACACAAAGCTTTTAAGCAAGAAATTAACATATACAAGAGGTGCCACTTTGGTAACATACGGACAGAAACAATGGGATGTTAATTATTATTGCCTTTACTTTTGGAATTAAAAGGCATTATGCAAATACGGCAGTATGGTCAGCGGGCAGACCTTGCCACTTGTTACACACATATGGTTTTCATTTTTATAATTTAAAAAAAAAGGGGGAAAAAAGAAAAAAACATGAGCCAAGATTAGTGAAAAAGTATCTAAGAAGGCTACAGAGTAAATTATTATTATTATTATTATTTTTTTGGTTGAGTAATTAACCATCTGAGAAGACCCTTTTGTGAGAACATCCTTTTGTCCATGTCAGTATTCTCATGGTCTGTTTTTGTGAAGGGAGAAGGCAGGACTAAGGTTAAACTATAAATAATTCTTCGAGTCAAGACAGTCACACCTTGTTTGTTTAGGTTTTGTGTAACTTGTGTTTTCTAAAACCTGCCAAATGTGCCATAACTCTAATATGGCATAAGAAAAAGGAAATAGAATGAAATGGTGAAAGCTCCGCCCCTTTTACCTGTGCAGGTGACGTTAGCAGCAGCTGAGCAGCGCGTCTCAAAGCTCTCACACTCCTTCAGAGCTGTCTCTGCTCCATTGCAGTGAAAGGACCTCCCCACAGCTGATCCCTCTGTGAACAGCGCCCCCTGTAGGTCAGACACACCTCCACAATCCAGCTCCCTGCAGACCACTTCAGGACCAAAGTCCTCAGCACACACCGAGCTCCACATCTGGTCTATGTGCACCTCCAGAGAACCAGAGCACCGACTGGGACCACCGCTCAGTCGCACCCAGTCTGCACACAAACACAGGACAACTTAAGGGAGGGGCTGGAGGAGGAGTCTGGAGAGGGGGAGGAGCAGGAGTTTGGGGAGGAGGAGGAGCAGGAGGAGGTGTCTGGGAATGGGGGAGGAGCAAGACGAGGTGTCTGAGGAGGGGCTGGAGGAGGAGTCTGGGGAGAGGGAGGAGCAGGAGGAGGTGTCTGAGGAGAGGGAGGGGCTGGAGGAGGAGTCTGGGGAGAGGGAGGAGCATCAGGAGGTGTCTGGGTAGGGGGAGGAGCAGGACGAGGTGTCTGGGGAGGGAGAGAAGCAGGAGGAGGTGTCTGGAGAGTGGGAGGAAAAGAAAGAGGTTTCTGGGGAGAGGTTGAGGGAGATGTCGGAGAAGAGGAAGACATAGGGGGAGGGGCCTAAGAAAAGGGAGATGAAGGGGGAAGTTTCTGGGGTGACGGAGGAGCAGGAGGTGGTGGGGGGGGTCATGAGGAGGTGTCTGGGGAGGAGGAGGAGCAGGGTGTGTAAGAGCTGTACCCTGTGGTGTGGTCAGACGTCCGATCACAGGAACACTCACTCCAGACTTGTATGCTCTGATTTGGATTTCATAGGAGGTGTTGGGCCTCAGGTGCTGGATCTCTGTGGTCCTTTTGTGTCCCAGGACCCAGATAGTCCTCGGGTCAGGTTTTATGAACAGATCAAACACCTCCACACTGCTGTCACTATAAGTCCAGGAGACTCGAGCTCTTCTCGGCTGAACATCAGAAAACCTCAGAGATTCAGGTGGTGTCACATCTGAAGATAGAAGTGAATTGTTGTTACATTCCACTAGAATCTACAACAACAGGCCAATTGAACTTAAGGCCCAGGGCCAGATCAGGCCCTCCAAGCGATTTTTCTGACCCAAGACACACATGCAAGACACACTTGCATGTGTCAAGTAAACAGAACAGAGGCACTCATGGGATTTTTAGAAAATTAAAAAGCCTTTAATAAATCATGGCTGAAAAATATTTTTTAAAAAACGCCAACGCGTTTCGGCCTTAGTTGGGCCTTCTTCAGGCCTTGAATTTTAAAAGGAACAAAATGGCTGCCAGTGGTACTTTATACTGGGGGGTCACATGACCTACTTACATGACCTTAACAAAGAGTACAATGCAAGATAATTACAGACACAACAACCAATGAAACAGCAGAACATATGTGATTACAATAACCACGGGACAACAGTAGAAGACACAGAAAATTACATTGGAAATGTTTTACTTCATTACAAAAAAGGTAAAAAAAATCTAGATCATCATTTAGACCTGGATATTGTGTGGCCTTTAATGTAAAAATCCAAAAGGACTCCCTTTGAAGTAATAACTTCAGCCTATCTCCGCCCTTTATGGGCATTTTAATATGTTCGATGCCCATTATTTTTAAGCTATTACAGCTTCCATGACCTGCTTCTATATAATGGGCTGCCATACTATATTGGAGATTACCAGTTTTGATAGCATGTTTATGCTCAGCAAGTCTGATTTTCAGTTTTCTCTTGGTTCTTCCAATGTAGAAGCATCCGCATGGGCATTCTAACCTATAGACAACATAAGATGTGTTACAATTAATAAATGATTTAATATCGTATTTACGGTCTGTATTGACATCTTTAAAGTAGTTTGTTGTCACCATATTTTGACAGTGATTACAGTGGCCACATTTAAAATTCCCTGTTTTGGTGGCAAGCCATGTTTTTTGTTGTTGGGGGGTTAAGTGACTTTTCACTAATTTGTCACTTAAAGTAGGAGCCTTTCTGAAACAAATTGTTGGTCTCTCTGGAAGAATGTCACGAAGGACATCATCATATTTAAGTATGTTCCAGTTTCTCTTAACAATGTTTTTAATTGCATTCGACTTATCACTGTATTGTGTGACGAAATGCACTTTGTTGGAGTCAAACGGCAACTTCTCGTTATGTGTCAATAACTGTTCTCTTTTTAAATTTTTAGCTTTCTGATATGCTTGTGACACTGTATGATGTTTGTATCCCCTGTCCTTAAATCGTTGGGTCATCTCTTTCGATTTTAGTTCAAATTCTTCCTCAGAGTCACAGATCCGTTTTAATCTTTGAAACTGACCATAGGGTATGTTATTAATTAGCTTAGGTGGATTAAAGCTATCTGCTCTAAGCACTGTGTTTTTGTCGGTTGGTTTTCGGAATATAGAAGTATGTAAATCACCATTATAGTCCTTAACAATTTTTATGTCAAGAAAATGTATTTCAGAGGGGGAAAATTCTAAACTGAGTTTCACATTACGGTTAGTGTTGTTTAAATAATTGTGAAAATCCGTAAGTTCTTCAACAGTGCCATTCCATACAAGAAGAATATCATCTATGTATCTTCCCCACCATATGATTTTATCTTTGTGGATATTAAGGTTAGAATAGACGAAAGTTTCTTCCCATAGACCCATAAAGAGGTTTGCATAATTAGGAGCGAAGCATGCACCCATTGCTGTACCTTTTCTTTGTTTATAAAAATGATTTAGAAACAAAAACACATTGTTGTGTAGAGTCCATTCCGTAAGTTTTAAGATAAAGGCACTAGGGGGATGTTCTTCCTCTGTTCGCATACTCAAATAATGGGATAGTGCTATTAAACCATCTTCATGAGCAATATTTGTGTAAAGCGATTCAACATCCATAGTCACTAAACACGCAGAGCCAATATTCTTTATTTCATTAATTTTAGTCAATACTTCTGTACTATCTTGAAGAAATGAGGGAAGATTCCACACATGTGTTTTCAAGAAGAAGTCAATAAATTTAGATGCTGGCTCTGTGAGTGACTCGTTTCCACTGATTATAGGTCTTCCAGGTGGGTTGGTTAAGCTTTTCTGAATCTTTGGTAACATATAAAAAGAGGGAATATGTGGGTTTTGGGGAAGAAGAAAATTAAATTCATTCTCTGTAATCCAGTCCTGTTCTTTAGCATCACTGATCATTTCATAGAGTTCTGATTTCATTTGCTCTAAAGGGCTGGAAATTAAACGTTCATAGTACTCACAGTTACATAACTGACGTGTGGCCTCTGCGATGTATTGGTCCCGACCCCAGACAACCACCGCTCCTCCTTTATCTGCTTTCTTAATTACTATTTCCTCATTCTTGGATAACCAATTGATAGCTTCTCTTTCTTCCTTTAAAAGATTGTATGTTAATCTCTTCTTGGAAGCAAAAAGTTTCTCCATGTCAAGGGACACGTTCTTGTAGAAGGTATTGAGAGCTTGATTAGAGACATTTGGCATAAAGGAGGATTTTGGCTTAAATTGTGTTCTTGTGGTGTCAGCCTGGGTTCCAGCACGAAGTGATGCCTGGTTAGGGTTAGTGTGGTACCATACTTTTAGTTGAAGGGTTCGATAAAACTTAAATAGGTCCACTTTTGTCTGGAATTCTCTAGCAGTATTTGTGGGGGCAAAAGTAAGTCCTTTGGACAGGACTGACACATGGATAGGTGTAAGTGGTACATCTGAACATCTACTTGCTCATTCTGGAATTGCTCCTCGTTCGACGGTAAAAGTTCTTGCAGGACTTTCTCCTACCTCGTCTGGTCTTGCGTCTGGTCTTCTTTTTGTTCTGTTGTCTTTCTTGGGTCTGGTTATGTCTAAAAAATCACTTGAGGGAAGGTCTTCATGTCCAGAGTAATCCTCATCACTGCTTGGCAGCTGGAATGAAACATTTCTTTTTCTTGGAGTTTTAACTTTAAAACTTCGTTTTGTGTGTGTCTTCCACTTGTATACATTGTCTTCCTTGTAGTCTGTTTGGTCTCTCTTAAATTTGGCAATTTTATCTTGTTTAAGTGTCTTCTGTAGCTTTTCAATTGCCTCTTTTAAGTCTGTTTCAAAAGCAGATTTTTCTTCTGTGGATGTTTTTGCCAAGTTTTCTTTCATGATAGTGATTTCTTTCTGAATTAGACTTTGCTGCTTTTTAGCCTCTTCTATTAGGAGCAACATGAGGTCAAAGGAACATTTATTAAGAATAGCTTCCCACTTGTTCTTAAAACTTGAGTCTTCATGACCAAATGATGGGAATTTTTGTACTCTTAGGCCTCTTGGAATAATTTTCTCTCTCCAGTAATCAGAAAGTGTCATCATATGCAAGTTGAGTCGCAAGTCTTTTTCTGAGGCCTTGCATGTGTGTCTTGCATGGCCAGCGGGGCGGGACAAGCATGCGTAGATCAGACAGTGGATATGACAACAGCACCACGACAAGCAGCACAGAGCTGTCGTGGATACCATCTTGCTTGTTATTGCTTGTAATCGTGGCGTATGGGATGTGAGCAGGGGGGTTCCTGATCATGCCCATCCCCACTCAAAATTGATAGATATTGAAAGATAGCTTAAATAGGTCCACTTTTGTCTGGAATTCTCTAGCAGTATTTGTGGGGGCAAAAGTAAGTCCTTTGGACAGGACTGACACATGGATAGGTGTAAGTGGTACATCTGAACAAGATTTGGTACATCTGAACAAGATTTGGAAGGTGGTAGCCTGTATGGCTGGTCAGGCTACCACCTTCCAAATCTTTTAACTTTTTTTTTCTTGTGTAATTGTTTAATTCTGGGTTAGTAGTGGTGTATGAGGGTTTTGTGGTTTCTTCCTGTGTGTTTTGTGAATGGTTGAATGCGCACGCGCCTGGGTACGAGCACAATGCTGCGGTGTCTGGGGCTGGCACTGTGGGAGTGGTGAAGTCTAGATGGGCACACGCTCACCTGTGTTGTGTGTGTGGCTGATGATGGCGGCAGGGTGAGCGTGGGGAGAAACTTTCTGTTGACCGTCACGTCCCGTCCGTCTCGTCTCGTCTCTATTGTTTCGTCTGTTCCATCTCGACCAGACAGATTGGCTGTGAGAGGTTTGCTTGGCCTATGCATATGTCATCGCATTAAGTGCCAGTTTCCCTATTTTTGACATCCTGGAGCAATAAAATGTTCCCTCATGTACAATTGTTCTGCGCGTCTTCAGTGTTTAAACACCTGCGTCTTAGCCTGCCGTGGCGTTTTGATGTAGCTTTGGATTCCTACGGCGCAATAAGTAGTTTAGAACTGTTTGCTCCAGGTTTAGTCCTAGTTTTTTGTCTGGTCCGATTCTGAGAGTCCTGAATCAGACCCTGTTGGTTCTAGTCTAGTCTCAGTTTAATCCTGGTTTAGTCTAAGGTTTAATAATAATAGTATTTTCATTTTATTTTTCCACACATATATATACCAGCAGTTATTTCAAACCTTTTTGAAATAGATCTAGTGTTGTGGATATTTTACATGACCCTAAATGTTGAAGTGGTGGTGTGTTGTGCACCTCCGGCCCAGAGACCAATGCCCTTCACTGAATTAAGTTAAATAGCCCTGCACTACAGTCTTAGACCGATACTTAGGTCTGTCATGATAATTACCGTATCAACTTATTATTCAATAAAAAAAAAAAAAATGTGTGCTTACCATTTATCATGAGCATGTTTTCTTTGCATTGACAGCAAATTGCTGGTAAATTTATTATAGAAGTACAAGATCTGGGCTGTAGAAAGTTCAATAAGAAACTTCTATCTTTAGTTCTTCTATTTTGTGCATTTAGAAAATTGTTTTCTGAGTTCTTAATTCAGCCTTCAACATTTGCTGAACGCTCCCTCTCTCCCCTTTTTCTGGGATTAGCAGACTTTAAGACTATTGTGTCAGTTCAAAGTAGTTATTATTATTGTTTGTTATCAGTTTTTTTCTTTTCTGTAACAATATATCGCACTTTAAAATGTGTTATTGTGAGTGACAGGTCTCCACAATAACCAAAAAACAGCATTAAGCTGAAAAAGTGGATTGATTTCTAATCAAAACACCACAAAATACAAATGGTGAGAAGGACAACTGAGGAAATAAATGCAGACCCTCGACAAAAGTCTGCACAAAGATGCAGGTGAGGGGATGAGCCGGGGGAAACGGAACACGCAAACGAAAACAAAAATCTACTAGGAATAAAAGAGTGGATGATGATGTTTTGCTGCTCGCTCCTTATCTTTGGTTTGCCAATGTGGCAATAGTGAGGATAACTGTCCTAGTTTGACTTTAGTGGGAAACGGCTGTTGTGCATCCCGGCCACAAGTGCTTCCAGTGAGCGTACTTTTAGCTCAGCTGGACGCGGTCTGGAGGCGAGAAGACTCTATCTTGTTTCTCAATAGTCCACCCAGATTTTGCAGCATCCGATCCCTTGTTAAATTACATGGAGAATTTTGTTGGCTACGATGAACACATTGGTTATAGGATTTACACTTTTTATGTTAAGTTTAATGCAGTTCTACAATAATTATGGCATAGTGCATTTGTTTATTAAAGTTTTTTTTTATTGCAGGCGGGTTAGGGTTGGGTTGGGTTTGGAAATCACATTGCATATTTTTGGGTCGGGAGGGGCGAGTCCAGTTAAAAATTGGGTCGGGCAGGGCAGGTCAGAAAAAGAGCCGACCTGCGCATCACTAATCTCTACATGATCCTGTTGAGGTCTCCTAGTGTTCGAATGAGACATAACACATCAACATTTACTGAGATGAAGCATGTATCCTGAATGTAGCCAGTTCTAACATTTACAATACATTAATATTGGCCGAATAATTCACTGAGTCAGGCCCTACTCATAATTCCATAATCTGTATTAATGGACGTTAAGATATCATTTTACAAACACATCATTACTGTTATTATTATTGCCTCAGTCCCAGCTCTTGTTCCCATGAACTGCAAAGTTTAATATTTTTTGCAAATGAAAAAGGAAATATCAGACAACTTACCGAGCTTCTGTTTGATCCAACGACACAAAGACTGAGTTAGCTCTTTCAAAATGTTTGGGAAACCATCAAAGTCTTCTACAGTATAGACTTCAGGTTTATCAAGATCATCCCTAATGTCCTTTAAGTCGCTGTAATCTGCGTCTTTAACTCCAACTATCAACACTTTCACACCAATGTTCCACAAACGTAAGACAGTATCGATGCCCGATGAGTTTCTGTCGCTGATCAGAATCAGAGCATCAGGAGCATCGTCTCTAGCTCCTCGATCTGTTTGGAAAATAGTCTCCCAAACAAAGTCCACATCATTGGTGGTCAGGTCTCCAGGAGAAGCAGGACTTTGTGACAGCCTCTTGACTGCACTGACCACAGAGGGCACATCGTGATAGGAGTTCAAGTCAAACTCAGGTTCAACACTGCACTTCAGAGCAATCCGGACCGAATCAAGACCAACCACACCGAGGATCTGGACCAGAGCCGCCAGGAAATCTCCCACTTTGGAGAAGTCTTCTGAACTGATGTGGTTGAATCCATCCAGAAGCAGCAGCACATCAGCTCTGTGTTCCTCACTGAGAGGACACTCTGCAGGAGACAGGAGACAGTGAGAGGACAGACATGCAAACTCTAACCCCATCTCACTCACTTCTGCTCAACGACTCAGACAAGACAAACAAACCAAATGAACACAAAATGGACAAATTTAAGGTTAAAGAAGACATTTATATATTTTTTATAACATGATGTAGCTCAGTGGTTCCCAACCTTTTTTGTGTCGACTCCCTCCTAAGCTTTGTTTTACACTCCGAGTACCCTTTAACCTTAGTTTCGGGCAAATAAATGGGTTAACTAGTCGAATATAGTCAATTATTACTATTATATTTTTATTTTAATTATATGTATGATCCAAGATGCTCCAAAAAGATGAAAAATTTACAACTAATAACACTTTTTTATTCAGATAAAAGTATTTTTTTTAATTTAAAACCTGAAACCATTCCAATTCCTCACGTACCTCTTGGGGTCCCCGTACCCCTGGTTGGGAAACACTGATGTAGATAAGTATTTTAGATTCTGTTCATGGTAAACGGTTTAAAAGTAGAAACTGGTCCAAAACTAAAGGCCCTGCTCTTCTTAGAAACTGTAGCAAGCAGTGGATTTTCATTTACATGTTTTACTGTTGAAAATTGTTAATATAACATACTTGAATAAATTACCAGAAGTTTGAAATTTCTAAAATAATAAAATAAAAGTAAGTCTAAAACTGTGGGTGGGGATAAGGGGCAGGAGGAAACAGACAGTGTCTGAGCCCTCAAGCCTCAGATGCTGGACATGGTTAGAGTAGCGACACCTGTAAGTTGTATTTTATTTCATTTCAGACACTTTCACATATAATCTAATATGAAGAATACAATTACAATCACACAAGCTAATGTTAAAACAAAAACTTGCAAGCTGCGTGATCGCTCCCATCGCTCAAAGCATCATGGGGGATTGTCATCACACGGTGGGGGGAGCTAGCCCCTATTCAGGAAGTAATGCAGAAGAAAATCACTTTTTTGGCTTCATGCACCAATGAGCACACACCATAGGCATAAACAAGACGCCATTTGAGTTCATCTTCCAATTTAAATTACAGTTCTATGGTTTTTTGCCACTGCGGTGTTTGAGTCCAGGCCTCGACATTTACCAACTGTCTCTCCCCCCTCTTTCTCTCCTTTTCACTCTACAGCTGTCCTCAGCAAAACATTTTGGATTAATAATAAGAATTATGCATCAGACTAACACCTTTATCTAAGTGTAGAAGCAGAATTAACAGTGGCTTCTTTCCAAGTTTCTCAACAGGTTCAGCTCAGGTCTAAGCCAGAACTTAATACAGGAATAGCCCTGGTTCTGAACAAGTCAACAGTCAGATAAACTCCATTCTAATCTAAACCTCCACTTGTTTCATGCAGTGAGTAGATGTACCTGTTTGAGCGCTCTGAGTGTTCTGAGCCCAAGTCCCTGGAAAAACACAAATATGCACAAATAGATAAGCAAAAAGTTATTTCATAGATGATCGATGAGTGATTGAAGCTGGTTTGAACACAACACTACATGACAAACCTGCTCAGTCACTCAGCATTTCTGAACACTCAGTTAGACAGAGGGTGCCCTCATTTACTGATTGAGGTTCACACGATTTAACGTAAATTAACCGCAAAGGCAAGTTTTTTAAAAACACTGACCCATCTTCAACACAACAATTGTGATATAACACTTTATCTCCCACCTCTACACCCGTCCAGTCCTGGAACAGCCTGGCCATCCTGGTTAAGTTCTGGTTTAGTCCTTGAAGTTTGACCTGAAGTTTTTTTTTTTTTTTTTTTTTTTTTGACATTTATCAGCTTGAATGTCATCTTGTTCATTGTCTGTATTTTTTCAAACTAATGTGTTAGAATTTAACTGCTGTTGTGATATTGGACAATACATATCTCCTTTTTCTTTCAAATGTGAGAAATTTGTGTTCATTTTCTGTGAACTGAACCTCTAGCCTGCGTACATGTCAAAATGTCTCAATATAGAATTATTTCTCCAGTCATTTTCTCTATGTGTCTCCTCCAAGTCCCACGCAGAGGTTTGTAAGTTTGAACTGATAAAATGTTTTTACCTGAAAAGCAGAGAAAAAAGATGAACACCAGACCTCCAGAATCCATTTGTGGCATAACTACCACGACCAAACTAAGACTGAACCAAGTCTAAACCAGGACTAAACCAGGACTGGCTGTGCTCCTGTTATGACCTGGTTTTATCTGAAGTTCCTTCCTGTGTGTGAAATCTTAACTTAATCTTTAAAATGCATCGGAAACATTTTGTGCATCTAACTTCAGATGTTACAAAAACATTCAGGTTTAAATCATTTTCACACGCTGATAAAATATGAGGGACACTTTTAGTTTCATTGCTGTTTTCAATTAATTCATAGTAATGTACATGCACTTGTGTAAATGCATGTACAGCCTACATTAAAGGTGCACTATGTAACCTTTCTAGTGGAGGTTCTGCAGCTTGCTAGATTTGTTTTTTAGAATCTAACACAGTACGATGTTTATCTTACATTTATTCAGTTAATCGTCATTATTATGTTTTTTTATTACTGTAGTAAGAATAAGAAATACGGAAAATCATAAATAGTTTCTATGCCATACAGAGAAACATCAAGGGCAATGCAATAAGATCTCCAATGGAGACCAGCAGAAAAAAAAACTTTTTGAATGTTTTATTGGCTCGAAAGTATTATTCGATTGGACAGTTTTAGTGCGAAAGGGGGAGACAGTCAACAAATGTCGAGGGCTGGACTCAAACCCACAGAAAACACAGAAAAATACATTCACTCTTGTTCAGAACACATCAAAATTCAGACTAAATAGAAACTAAACCCAAAATTAAACCCGGACAAGATCAGAACTAAATCAGAACTGGAACTGGACCAAACCAAGTGTATATCTGAACCAGGACCAGACCATCGTAATTGTGGACACACCATCTTAGTTTTATTCTTTTTATAGCAGTGTTTCCATACAACCGATACGGCACGGGGCGACTGCACAAAGGTGAACCATGCTGCCTGGTTTGAATCTCAATAGGTGAGAAATATGACAGAAATATACGAATCCCAATCAATGTACTCAAGTGCTCTCCTGTCTGCGCACGAGGGAGGGACTTTAGGGCTGTCATGTAATCTAAGGGCAGAATACCAGAGTGGCTCCTCCCTCCCCTCAAATGGCTCTCACATACACACTCCTTCTGTGTGTCTTGTTATTTTACACATAATATGAAACATAAAATAAAAATATTATTTATTTTAATTCTTTCTCTCAGTCAAGTGCGCGCTCTATTGACCCGCCATCACTGCTGCCAATACAACGTAAGTGCAGATCTGTAGCAAAAAGAGGCAAAAGTGCAGGACGGGATCACTTAGATAGGCCGTATGAAGAAAAAGTACGAGGTATGTTTGGGTGACGTCAGCTGCTCACGTGACAGCCCATTGCGAGCTGGACCTCTCACAGAAACACAGTCTGACATTAACAGAAGTGGCCCAAGACGCTCTGAAGTGAACTGCTCTGTGGGACCAGGTGTAGTCGAAACACACCTTATGTAATCACTGAGCCTTGAGCACATGCTCCTCTGCATTTTGGACACTTTGAGGTGTTTCTTTCCCAGAGGCAGTAGCATCCATCAGGCCCTGGTGCATGTGTGCTCTGCTGGGCCCCGAGCCTCCGTCATGGACTGAACCTGAGACTCTGCTCTACGAGGAAATACAGGTTTAAAAAGCAGAAACTGAGGAATTAAAACAGTATCAGAGGAGCTACAGAGAACTTTAAGGCTCGAGTTGCAGACATTTGCCTCATTAATTTTTGAACTTGATCTCAACATAGTAACTCTTATCAATGTTTTTCATACACGGTATAACATTTTGACATTATTTATTAAAGGTGCACTATGTAACTGCAGAATGTCTGTCTTAGATCAGAGGTGCATGTGATGTGCAAACACAAGTCTAACAGTTTTGAAACAGCTGATTGGATCTTTGACACTTTTATCATCAAAGTAGATCATAAGTGTGTGTGACACGGTCTAAGGCAATTTCAGTGTTTTTGGCTAGTGCATGCAACAGTTTCTGATGGTATCTCTTGTTACCGGTTATTTGAGATAGGCGTTGCGCTCGCGGACTAGTCATTTATTTTCCGACTTGAACATAACGCCTGAGGACTGTGGTTCTATGGACTTGACCTTGACTTGTTGGTTTGTACGGGGCAGTGAGTCAGGACTCGACTTGAGATTATGGGACTCTGGAGCTCTTTTCCAAACCAGGTCCTCCTGCCTTTTCTTTGCACTAATCCTCAATCCCACAAGGAGCCGCCACATTGAGTTGTGTTCCAAACTGAGCGAGCTGTGAGAAGTGTTTCATCAGCTCCTTCACAGCCAGTCAGCATCGGAGCTGACTTAACAAGTGTGTGTAACACTGGAGAGCAGCAAAAAAACAAAACAACACACACCACATGAGTTTAGTGCCACGTTTGGTTAGAAGCTTCATTTAGTCTTTTAATATGTCATCACAGACTTTTGTAAATGAAAAGGAAAAAGCGCTGAGCTCAAAAATACTTTTTTTCTGGAAAACTTGACATGAAATGAATGTGTTTGACTCAGATTATTTTATTGTATTGGCCAACCAATATTTTAACTTTTTGGGAAATCTGCTATCTCCAGCAGAGGCCAATATTTTGTTTGGATCACCTAACTGTTTAAAGGTCCCATATTCTGCTATTTTGCCCTTTACACAGTCTATTCTAAGGGCTTTGTTGATAAATGTTTGCGTTGTGCAATATCCATAACATAACAGTTTCCAAAAAACACCCATTTCTTGGACTGGCCCCCCTCCTTGCAAAAGCAAACGGCTCCCTCTGAGATCTGACCCCCCCGAACAGAGAGCAGCCTGCCTCCCCTGCCCAATTTGCGCGCCTCCCCCGCCCAACTCGTGCCGAAGCCTAGAGCGGAGATAGTGCGCATGCGCCGTGTGCTCCGGTAAACAGCGATACACAAACACAGGAATAAACATTTTATCCGTCCTGACGGTGCGTCGTGCTGAGTCCTACGTCCTGGATCTGACCTGGAGTTTGACGTGCTCCAGTACCTCGACGACGGACGTTGCCGTTTGGTAAATAACAAGCTAACTCTTCGATCTGTCGTATCGATCGTGTAATTACTGTGTAGCATTAGCATTAGCTGTTTTTATTCTGCGGCTTCGCGCTTCCCGGAGGCGTGGCTTAAACACCGCGTCATCCTGGTGAGGAGCCCCCGTCTGCTGCTCAGCCGAGGGGGACAAAAAAGACAGTTCTCTAGCGAAAGCATGCGGGAATCAATCAAAAAACCACTCTGGGCACACATACGAGGCCCAAATAGCACTGTAGGAAGGTTAAAACCTCTGAAAAGTCGATTTTGCATGTTATGTGACCTTTAAAGAAAAAGTATAACATTTTATTTTAACACTTTAGTGCACAGAGGGGCACATTAAAACCGTTTAAAGGGTTGGATATAATTTATCCTTATTAAACGTTTATTATGCGGAGCAGTGCACAGTACAGACCGTAACTTAGTTGGATTCAGATTCAGACAACATTGTTAATCTCACCAGGGGTAATAAGCCTGAGCAGTAAAAGAGCAAATACTGTACAAACATGCTACAAAAACATATAACACACAATGGAGCAATTCTGAAAAAAGAAGAGCTGAATAGCATCAATAAATAGCACTCAATAAAAAGCATTACATTGCATCTATATTTCACTTCATGTTTAAATTTAAAAGGCGAATAGAAGTAAGGATTAAAGATTTCAGAAATATATTTGTCTTGGAATATAGCAGCGGCCTGAGGGCAGTAAAGGAACATATTGGCTTTTTGTGAAGTCTGTGTCAAGTCTGTCTACTGCACTCCAGTGATTTTATAAGTGATTTTAACAATGGAATTATGTCTTTAACAGAGAGATTATTAAACCAGCAAATGAAGAAAAAACACAAGAGGTCGAAAATATGACTCAAGGACTGATAAAAATGACACAGAATGGAAGGCCGCACAGAGAATGAGCTCCCCTTCTTCATAAGGTGCAGTCTCTGCTGGCCACTTTTGACAACAGATGCAGTATAGAGTTTAGGTTGGTTGTCAAAAAACATGCCCAAATATTTTGGGCACAAGTGTAGTTTGTAATGATTCCAAATAATATATTTTAGGGAAAATAATGAAAATCTGCCATACATATCAGCCCCAAAATATCAGCAGAATATATTATAGCCATTGCCAGCACAAGGCTCTACCATTGGGATTGGCATCAGCCATGAAAAGAAGACACATGGTTGATCTCTACTACACACAGTTCAGTGTTTAACTATCTCAAAGCAACACATAAAACCTGTACTTACCCTCACGTCCACACTGTAGTCTGTTGTGTTGTGATGCCCTCTGCTGGTGATCTTAAGAAAAGTTGTCCACACTTTGGTCAGAGGAGCTTCACAGATTTTGAATTTTATTCCTCAGATTATAGAAGAATAATCATTACTGTAGAGAAATTAGTGTGAAAAAAAGTTTTAATAATATTTAAGCAATGGATTTATATCACTACCACATATCTACAAGAGTATATGGACTAAGAAGCACAATGAGAGCTTACCACCTGATGACATCATGGCTCAGGAGAGGGAGATCTAAATATGCAACAGATATAATATGGCTCAATGCCAGCACAGCCTGTAATAAGACTTTTAAATAAACAAATTATTATTATTTTTTTTTTTACCACTTAAACCCTATTCAAAAAAAGAAAAGACCCGGTCTATTACTAAACAAAAACACCTCTAAAAACATGGATTTTTACAGCAAGCCCACTCTGCTCTCCACAGATCAGACCTGTATCTAGACCAGGAGGCACCACTGCTTGTCTCTTTGGAGATTTTAGAAGTTTCATGCCATACAGAGAAGCAAGTAGTGGACCCTGAGAAATATTACATAGTGCAACTTCAACCTCCATAATTCCAGGCCCAAGAGCTGCACTCACACTGATTCAAGGTCGATGCACGCTGGGCTTTAGGTAGTGACCAATCAGATCAGGGAGAGGCACAGGCACGCAATAAATCAGTGTTATCAGTGAAAGCTACATTTGAGTGAACATTTTTACCTCATATCTGGGGACAGGTCATGTTTATTAAATTTTAAACACAAATTCTACATACCCCCCATTTGGTACATATTTTGGGTAAACGGCAAAACATATTTAACAGCACATATTCATCACTTCACACATACAGCAAGATCACCCATGCATTGCATACACAATTAACTCCACTCTTGCAGAGAGGGGAGAGAGGGAGGGAGGAAGTCAAAGAAGGAAAGAGGGAAGGAGAGAAAATTGACATGGAAAAAAAAATACCTTATCCAGCCTATGCACTATGGGGTGTACCCCACCTAAGGCCCAAAGTCACTGGGATAGGCTCCAGTCACCTGCAACCCCTAACAAGCACAAGCGTTTGAAAATGAACGTGTCTATATGCAGGTTAAGGCCCTTTCCAAAACCTCTTCCTCCTCCTTCTTCCCTTTTCCTACGCACTAATCCTTCGTTTGCATCAGACCAGATTAACAGGTGTGTCTTAAACCGCACTGGTGTAGTTCCACATTTATTTAGAAGCGTAAACGCATTATTTTGGTATTTATTAAAGTTTGGGGTGCTTTGATAAAGGAAAGAGAAAACTTGGCTTTGATGCTTTGACGGTAAAGGGGCGTGTCTCTTGTGTCTGAGCGAAGGAAGTGCGTCTGAAACCCAAAGCTTAGAGCTCTAATGAAGGAACCTCTGCTCGGCTGTGAAGGAGTCTTCAGTGAGGGGTGAGGAGAAGTGGGGAGGAAAAGGGAGGAGGATTTGGTTTCAGACTCTTTTATCAAGTCAGGTTTTAAGCAAAATACATATCCTTTTCTTGGCTCAGTATTGACGCTAAAGTTTTAGGCCTTGCTAGAAATAGTTAAAGTACATAGAATATAGTATATATAACGACATAGATATAGTTATTGGAACATTTAAAAAGGGAGGAAGAAAAAAGCGTGGTTGAAAATGCTGCTTCCATGTTCATATAAAACCTGAGTGCGTCTGATTTGGCCAGTGCTCTGTCTGCATACAAAACACTGCAGCTCTGCATTTACAGGCCTCAGACGAGCTCGCTTCACCCTCCTCTGAGGAACCCCTCCTGTCAGTGGAGGGGTGAGAAGAGCCCCGCTCTAAATATGATTCTGCAACACTGGACAAGCTACACTTTTGATGATTTTTCTTATTTGTAAACATTTTTGTGAAGGGTTGATGGTGGTTATTTAGTCATTCTTTAGTTTAGTGTGTATTTATTAAGCCAGATGGCCTTACTGTCAAATGGTCTATGGGCAAATGCTTAACTTTCAATACTGTGTTTGTTTAATGTGATGTTGATTTAATAAAGATGTAATACAACAGAACACAATGTAGTTATGCGCTTTACCTTGTTGGACTTAAGGGTAGACAATGTAACTTTTCTAGTAGTGCCATATTATTGATTTGTATATAGAATGTTTCACAGTATGGAAATCAACTCCTCTTATTTCTATGGAGACAAGAAGGTGACACCACCAGGGCAAGTTACAGGTCAGATCTGCTTCTTAAAAAATGTATGCCCTCTTTTTTTGCAAACACCTATACGTGAAATAATGCCAAATAGATTAGAAGTTAATGCTATACTCTGAAACATTACAGGTTAATACAATCTACATGGAGTCAATTAAGAGGCAGAACCCCGATCAGAAAGGTTATGTAGTGGAGCTTTAAGTAGAGTATGGAAATTCTTTTCCCCAGTTATAGACAGTTTTTTAAGTTAATCGTAGAAAAACATCTTAATGGGATTTCCATGAGTTAAATTTTGTATATTGTATAAGAGTTCACTCTTAGTGAATGAAATAAACAAACAAATTGAAAAATAAAATGGAGATTGTAAAGCGGTAGCCTTTCCATAATAATCCATCTTCTGCACTTGAATAGGCCACAGACAGTTCTACTGCATTCACATTATGTGACAACACGCAAACACCTACAGTTTACAAGTGAGTTGGAGGCAGGGTGAAATTGTATGCTACAATTTACAGTGTAAAGTAACCATATTCCCTTGATTCAAATGAATTAATAGTCATATCGGTTCCTGCCAGAAATGTGACCTGTATGCCACCAGCAGCCATCTTGGTTCTGGTTGCTGACGTAAACAAACGTAAACTCTAAAGAAAATGTGCATAAACTGTTCAAATATCAGAACAGTCCTAATCTTTACTGTCAGTTGTGGTTCTGACAATTATACAAGAAGTGACATTGTACAAAAGCTGCAATTTAAAATGTTGTCACGATCCTGAGATTGGGATTGTTGATGACTTCACACACACCATTTTCTCGCTTCCAGGTCCTGAGCATCTGTCAGCTGATTATTTTCATGAAATAAAGTCAAATCTGTGTTGTCCCACCACAAATATTTTGTAAAAGCATCTTTGTCAGACCGATTTCATCTGCGTCTAATTATAGAGCATTTTTACTGTCCAAAAAAAACAACAACACGTGTGCGCAGTTAGCATGCTAGTTGTCGTTAGCTTTACTGTAATGGTAAACTCTGCTCTGAACATTGTGGAAAGCGCTTACAAATTTATCGGAGTGAATAATTTGGGTGGTTAGACATAAGCAGGTGAGTGAGCAACTTTGGACAGTTTATGGAGAACTGGCTCTGGTTTTCATATTTTTTAGTAACGAAATACTAGCTAATTACAGCGTAAAGCACCTTTAGGAACGGCGTACCATTTCTACAACACATCTCTATCCAGACCTTAGTTAAGAGTAAAAAGAGTTAATTAACATTATCAGAGATAAAACATGGAACATATGCTGTTAGCCTAACATAAACTTACATCATCAATTCAAGACGCTTATTTTTATTTTAATAATTCATATATATATATATATGTGTATATATGACCGAGCGATGTGTATATATGACCGAGCGAAGATCCTGTGGGACTTCCAGATACAGACTGACAGAATGGTAATGGCAAACCAACCAGACATCGTGGTGGTGGATAAAGAGCAGAGGAAGGCCGTTGTGGTTGATGTGGCGATACCAAGTGATGGCAACATCAGGAGAAAGGAACATGAGAAACTGGAGAAGTACCAAGGGCTCAGAGAAGAGCTGGAGAGGGCCTGGAAGGTGAAGGCCAAAGTGGTGCCTGTGGTGATCGGAGCACTTGGGGCAGTGACCCCCAAACTGGAGGAGTGGTTACAACAGATCCCTGGAGGAACATCAGACATCTCAGTCCAGAAGAGCGCAGTGCTAGGAACAGCTAAGATACTGTGCTGAACCCTCAAGCTCCCTGGCCTCTGGTAGAGGACCCGAGCTCAGAGATGGATGTGACCACCCGCGGAGGGTGAGCAGGGAATTTTTTTTTTTTTGTGTGTGTGTGTTCTGTTTGTGTTTGTATTGATTGCTGATATATTTGAACAAAACGGACCCCATACTGTTGCATAGTGTCAAAAACAAAATTAAATCTGCAGTGAAATTGTAAAATGTAAACCCTGGAAGTGAGGAATACGCCGTGTGTGACGTCACTCTTAATAATCCCATATTTATCCTACACGATATGTATTTTTAAAAGTATACTTTTATATTTTAAAACCAAAAGCATCTTTTTTTGGCTTTACTTATACTTCCACTATTACTATGTATCATATAAATAACATATATTTCTATCAAAATACTTAGTGGTTTCTCCAAATGAATGCTAACCTGCCACATTAGCAATTAGCAGCTAGCGCTGGGATTAGTGCGCCAACATTTTCTGGTCATAAAATATAATTTGTAATGGTGCAAAATGCACCAAAGCAGGTAAAACATCAGGACAAAATGATGTAACTCCCAAATGTTTTATATGAATAATCTCTGGGATTATAATCATGTATTCTTAAATTCATACCACAATATTTGCTTCAACCTAACAATGAAAGTATTGTCCACTCACCAGGGTTAGAGATGAATTTCTCAACAGGTGTTGAGTAGCCTGTGTAGTCTGTTAAAAACAGATTATTAGTACTCCTAAAGCAGAATATTTGATATTATCTGAGGATTTTGTACTTTGTACTAGCTTTTCTCAGAGCAAACACGAGGAGTGCGATGATGTGCAGTGACGCTGTACACAAGGCTAAAGCTTATCAGAGCGCAACAGCACACTCTACTGGCTGATGTTCGTTTTGCAACATAGACATTGTTAATGAGTTAAATATTGTTTTGTATCATGCAAAATGGCTAACCAAATTCACTTTTTTTTTTTTAATCTTTTCTCAAACTGGGGTCGGTCCCTGGGCCATGAGTTGGGGGTCCCCCAAAAATTGTGCTAACTCTGATCATTACTTGAATACTATAATTTCTAAAGATGGACAATCCCAAACACAGTGATTTTGAGGTAAACAACTGCACCGATGCAATAAGGATTATGGGTCTTTCATCCAAATTATAAATATGGTTTGAACTTCTGAATTTTATTGCAATGCCTTTGTGGAGAACGATAGGGGGTCTTTGGGATATTTTCATACCAAAAAGTAACCTAGGGCAAAAGTTGATCATGACAGTAAGGTTATGAAAATCGCTTTGTATGTTTTATAAATGTTGTATGTATTATAACTATGAATTGTGACTATTGCAAAATAACATTAGAGTTTGTTATATCCTCAAATTGTTCTTCTTAAAGACACATACGCAAAAGTTGCTGTGATATAATCTGAAACCCATTCAAAAGCTATAATGTTTTAATCTGTATGTGGCAACGGTCCGAATTTCTCATCATTCTGAAACCCATGGATTCATTAGACAAAGAAAGCCGTTGATGGAAGCAATTCTCCTCTGTTTTGGCCGCCATGACCGATCAGGGCTGTTGCCATGGTAACAGATGCAGCTCCATGGAGAATCGTGCCTGCTGCTCCACCGCTGGGTCTGGATTTGTACGGACCACAAAACAAGGACAAAGAAGGACATGTGTTAGTTACATTGTGTAATATTTCTATGGTAAAAGATGTTGCATGTGTAAAATGTCTAATGCTGTGGTCAATAAGCAGTAAGTGTTCTGATAACATGAATACCTACAAAAACGATTATCAGTTATACATTTTGAATTGAACAGTTTGCTTTAGCTTCAAAACTGCATCTGAAATTTTGACATCAGATTCCAAAATATGAACCTGAACAGATTATTTATAGACTATTTTTAAGAAATGTTAAAAAGAAAAATCAAGAAACACAATTTTCTAAAGCAATTCCACTTTATTTGAGAATTATGATTTATTTTACAAACAACACAACACAGACATGAGTAACGTTAAATAGAAGTGAACCACAGAACAATCGGTAAAGTATCGAACTGCACTGGATCTCATATGTTTGGGAGTGACATTTTTAAATGTAGGTCTATCGGACAAACACAATCAAAGTGTAGCAAGGGAGAACAGGTTTTATCAAAAACAAGACATTTAGAAATGTCTAAGATTATGAAAAACACAATAATTCACATTTAACTCCACTTCCGTTGTACTATGGATAATTTGTATTGGCTTCAACATCTTATGTGTCCTCTTTTTGTTATTGTTTCTATCTCCGTGTAAGCTCAGCATTATGCTATGGTTGCCGTGGTAATAGATAAGCAGGTCCAGCCCGTGTGGAGGAGCCAGATCTGGATTTAGGTCAGGAGTCTGGTTTGAGACTTTTATTGTCACCGAAACCTGCCACAATAAAAATAGGCTGAGATTTCATTAATTACCATTACTTTTAATCATTACAAAAAAAATCATGTGTAACTTTTCTGGTGGGTGTTCAGCCAACTCCTTGTCTTTTTGGAGATTTTACCTGTGATGTTCCACAGTATGTCATTAAACTCATGTATCTTGCATGTATTCAATTACAGGTATTTTTATTGCTGAAAATCTATCAAAGGAAAAATATGAAAAATGTTCTTGTACTGTTATTAGCCTTTAAACACGCTCTTAAGTACCTTACGTTTGGCATCTCATGTTTTAGAACCAAAAAAAAGTTTATAAAAACAAAATGGGTTAGGGTTAGGTGTATCTGCTGTTAACTAACTGAGCTTTGGCACCACCTACTGGCTGCATAGCGCTTATACAAACTAAAAATGTTGCTTTGGGTAGAAATGCGAGTTAGCCAAGCAGTTCCAGTGATCGTCTTTACATGGCAGAAACGCTCAGAACGAGTCTGGGGATGATTTAAGGACTTCAAAAAGCTGAAGATTCTCTGAGACATGACGTCAGTTCTCAGAAAAATGTCATTCATCGAGGGAGTGTTTTTGACGGTCGAAGGGGAGAGAATTCATCAAACTAGTGTGATTGAAGCTATGTATGTTTGTGATGACGGAACAATGTTAGAACGGGATAGTTAGTCTATATGACAGGACAGGTTACACATTTCACTAAAACGTAGTGGACATGGTTATGTTTAAGATTTTACTAAACGTTTTTCCCATTTATCCCCAGTTTGACAGTTTTCGTCATGTTTATAATTGTACTTCCTGGTTGGACATGAGCAGCAAATATGACATAGGTGGAGGTAATTCTACAGCTGTTACCTAGCAACCATTTTCAAAATAAGGGCCAAAACCCATATAAATGACACAATAGTTATGATTTTACAAATAATGATATCCAATAACAACTTTATTTTGTTGAATGACACTTTAAAGTATCAAAAAGTTGTGTCAGTTGTCTGTAAATTGTATTTGTATTTTTCATGGCACGTCGCTTTTTGATGACATCACAGGTGGAAGGTGTCCGTTTTAGAACTCAATCACTTCCTGCAATTTTAAACATTTATTTTTCTAAATTTCTTCACAAACAGCAACTTCACAGATACAGAACTATAGTAAATAACTGCCACAGGTGTCCTCCCCCCAAACTAAGTTATAATTAAAACATTTTAAGAACCTGTCATATAGACTATAGAAGTGATGATGTCACGCGCAACGTATTTTCTCGCTTCCGGTCCATTGCATTTGTCAGCTGATTGTTATTTTTTTTCCTTCTTCATGTAAGAAAGTAAAGTCCGTGTTGTTCCAGTACAGACATTGTAAAAGCAGCTCTGTGAGACTGCTGTGTGTCGTCTTCATATAATAATGCTAAAATGTTGTATTTAGCATTTTTTTAAGAAAATTGTTTTCATTTTAATCATTTGTTTCCTATCTGTTATCATTGTGATATTAATAAAGAGATGTTCCTTCACTGTTTTGGATTGTATATTGCTATTACACCTTATAAAAGCCAGTGTTAAATACGTATACGTACGCCACAAAGTATCACTTAAGGTACCACTATAAGTACCATAAAGTGTCACTAAAGGTACCACTAGAAGTACCACAAAGTATCACTTAAGGTACCACTATAAGTACCATAAAGTGTCACTAAAGGTACCACTAGAAGTACCACAAAGTATCACTTAAGGTACCACTATAAATACCACAAAGTATCACTAAAGGTACCACTATAAGGACCATAAAGTGTCACTAAAGGTACCACTATAAGTACCACAAAGTGTCACTAAAGGTACCACTATAAGTACCACAAAGTGTCCCTAAAGGTACCACTATAAGTACCATAAAGTATCACTAAAGGTACCACTATAAGGATCATAAAGTGTCACTAAAGGTACCACTATAAGTACCACAAAGTATCACTAAAGGTACCACTATAAGGATCATAAAGTGTCACTTAAGGTACCACTATAAGTACCATAAAGTATCACTAAAGGTACCACTATAAGGATCATAAAGTGTCACTAAAGGTACCACTATAAGTACCACAAAGTATCACTAAAGGTACCACTATAAGTACCACAAAGTGGTCACTAAAGGTACCACTATAAGTACCATAAAGTGTCACTAAAGGTACCACTATATGTACCATAAAGTATCACTAAAGGTACCACTATACGTACCATAAAGTATCACTAAAGGTACCACTATACGTACCATAAAGTGTCACTAAAGGTACCACTATAAGGACCATAAAGTGTCACTAAAGGTACCACTATAAGGACCATAAAGTGTCACTAAAGGTACCACTATAAGGACCATAAAGTGTCACTAAAGGTACCACTATAAGTACCACAAAGTGTCACTAAAGGTACCACTATAAATACCACAAAGTATCACTAAAGGTACCACTATAAGTACCATAAAGTGTCACTAAAGGTACCACTATAAGTACCACAAAGTGTCACTAAAGGTACCACTATAAGTACCCCAAAGTGTCACTAAAGGTACCACTATAAGTACCATAAAGTCTTGAAAGTTATCACTAAATACCACAAACTATCACTATCATTACCTTTATAAGTGTCACCCTTTAAGCACAGTCAACTAACGCTATAAATACTATATATAAAATACCAGTAACTGTATGTACAGTACCGCTCCAGATACCACTGCACCTAATACTTTAAATACCATTGGAAGTATTCGCCATATCCTGCCCCACCCATTTTTTGTAAAAGTGTAAAACTTTTAGTAAAAGCACTTCAGGTTGACGAGAACCCCGTTCATGCAAATGACAAAAGAGGTAAAAAGTCTTGCCGCTAAAATATTATATGAAGTAGATTGATTTGTGTAAAATGTGAACTAATACAACAAAAAAACATGGCAGTGCCCACGGCAACTTCTGGAACAAGGTGAATAGGGCTGCACAACAAATTTGCATCGAAATTGCAATTTTAATGGATGCAAATCAGAAAGGCTGCAGTTTTGGAAGTGCAATAATTTCCTGCACAAACAACAAATTATCCAGTTTTATTCTGGATGAAAATGTCTAACCCTGTAGTTAAGATTTGCTAAAACAATTAAAGCGACAAAGAGTGATTTAAAGTGACACAAATCATCAAAAACGTGTCTAAAAGCAACTAAAACATATCTACAAGTGACAAAAATGAGAGTAAAAGCATCCAAAAACGACTAAAGGAAACACCACCGTGGCTAAAAGCAACAAAAACATGACTTAAAGTGATAAAAATGCAACGGAAAGCTACAAAAACAAGTCTCAAAGCGACTCATTATCAACACCAACTAAAGGAAAAAGTGTTTTACTGTGTTTACTTATCGCAGCTTATGTCTTTTTCAATGACATTGCACATATAGAATATTTCTGAGGGGATTATCCTAGTTTAGGGTTATTGCGTAAGTGTAATAAAGTACTTTTAATATTATTATAATTTATGCTTGCTCTTAAAACTGTGTTGTGACAGGCTTTGGTAATTCCATCACTGTTATCGTGTGGTAAAGAAGGGACAAAGCTGATCCTATCCACAATTTCTTTGACAACTGAATTTTGTTACAACTGACAGAAATAGCCAATGATTTCAAACTTATACCCTGTACAATTTTATTCTCTTTGTGTGTTTAAACCCCAAGATACTTCCAGTCAGTGTTGCCAGATTGGGCTCCTTTTGTTGGCTTCGGGCGGAAAAAAATAGCGTTGGGCGGGTGCATATATTTTGGGCTATTTTTGGATGTCTCAGGCGGGAATTTGAAAATGCAAAATAGATTAATATCTTCATAAATATTTGTGTATTATTGATTGAGTTGTTGATAGAATATTAAATAGAATAGAATAAATTACAGAAATTGAATATTGAATGGTTTGCAATAGTGACATTGGTTGTGCTGGTTGTCAGTCAAAATGTCTACTCGACCTCTGATTGGATGGAAACAATAAACACCGGCTCAGTCTGCGCACCCTCGGGTTTGGCGCTGGGTCCTGCTTAACGTTTAGGGTTTAAGGCGAGGTCAGTTTATCTCACGGCTGGAGAGGAGATACAGGATTTAAAACAAGATTTCCAAATGGGGGAAATACAAGAAAGTATATTGGAAGTAATGGGAGAACCAGCCCGAGCTGAAAATGTGGATTGCCCCAGTTCTGGAGAATGAGTCCAAAGCATGCTACACGTATTACAATTCTGATATCCAGTTTGCATGGGACTAAAGTCTATATGACAAGTTCTCATTATATTCAAATTATGGCTTAGTTTGGTGGGAGGGCACTTGTGGTAAATATTTAGCAGTTTTACATTTTTGAAGTACAGTTCCAGAAGAAATTTTGATAAATAAAAGTTTAAAATTACAGGTGTGTCATCAAAATGTGACGTACAGTTGAAAATAAATAGACAGTTAACACTATAAATGTTATGAAGATTGTCAAACAGATGACAAAATAGGCAAAATGTGTAGTAAAATCTTAAATACAATCATATTCAGTATATATTAGTCAAACATGTCTAACCTGTCAACTTTAAACGCACCATACAATCAGATAGTGGTACTGTATAGTTGCCAAATAAGGAGGGCTAAGGGCCCGACTGTGGTCTATATGTTTATCTGGTGTGTGCCGTTGGTTTGTTCATAATTTTACGGTTGCAACTGTGCTTTGTATGCCATTTAAATAGTAATTTTGGAAAGTTTATAATTTGGGCTGGTTTTCATTGATCTTGGCGGGTTTTATGTGGACTTTGGGCTGGAAACTGTCAGTAAAATCTGGCAACACTGCCACACACCAGTAATACTTCACCTCTCTGCTTTTCTTCATGAACATGCCTGTTGACTAGTGTATTCCAGCTATAGTTAGAAACAGTGAGAACTTGTCATAAGCACTCTTGCACAAAATGTAATTATTGGTCAAAACAATGCCAGAAATGTTTGCATATTTTTCAATATTATTCACCCATATTCAGAATAGTCTAAAGGGGGCAGAATGTTATATATAATAGTGATCTATTTTGGGGCCTCTCAAAAAGAAGAAGTGTGATTTGTTTTTTTCTCAGGAAGTGCAGAGTTAAACCGATAGCAGTAGGTCATGGTGAATTTACATTTCACAGACACCATACTTTTAATCCTACTTGAGTAATATATTTGACAGTGGCACACTAAAAGTTTTGGTTCTTAAGTCTACAAATGATAAAAGTTGATAAAAGCTTTATGTTGACAATATGACATTATTTTAAATTATGAATTATTATTATGAATTATTGAAACACCGCTCCTTCAGATTTGTGTTTGTGTTCTACCTTTGAAAAATACAATTTTTAGAGGCCTACTTGACTAATTTCTTGGACTTCTACTTTTTTTTATTTTAAAAGGGACAGTGCATATTAAGGGACATATGATTCATATGTAAACATGCCAGAATTTAGCCACAAGCCCATCTGTTGTCCCTGGACAGGTTGAAGGCCATAAAAGGTCAGAAGGACAGAAAAATATCCACAAGAACACTTTAGACCATAGACAGTAACTTCACACCGAGAACACACTTAACATCCAGGACTGAAAACATTTACAGGGAAGGACAGAAGAGATTCACTATCACACCTTCAGGAATGATCAGACAGAGAAATGTTTTATTTATTTATTAACCTTTATTTAACCAGGTGAGAACCACTAACATCGAAACCTCTTTTTCAAGGGTTAGGGGAGGAGCCTATTGTACATGTTTTTAGTGGTAGGGGAAACCGGAGCACCCGGAGGAAACCTACACAGACACGGGGAGAACATGCAACTCCACACAGGGCATTGAACCCGGGACCTTCTTGCTGTGAAGAAGAGAGCGCTAACCGCTGCACTACTGTGTCACCCAGATGTTCACACATGAGTTTATAATTTATAAATAGTTCATATGAAGATAAAGAATTAAATTTAAAATTAAAACATGTCCTACATGCTACATGTATACACAAGTGCTACATAAAGTGCTACATGTATTGCACCACCCAAAGTGCTACATGTATAGCACGTACCCTAAAGTGCTACATGTATAGCACGTACCCTAAAGTGCTACATGTATAGCACGTACCCTAAAGTGCTACATGTATAGCACGTACCCTAAAGTGCTACATGTATAGCACGTACCCTAAAGTGCTACATGTATAGCACGTACTCCAAAGTGCTACATGTATAGCACGTACCCTAAAGTGCTACATGTATAGCACGTACTCCAAAGTGCTACATGTATAGCACGTACCCTAAAGTGCTACATGTATAGCACGTACCCCAAAGTGCTACATGTATAGCACGTACCCCAAAGTGCTACATGTATAGCACGTACCCCAAAGTGCTACATGTATAGCACGTACCCTAAAGTGTTACATGTATAGCACGTACTCCAAAGTGCTACATGTATAGCACGTACCCTAAAGTGCTACATGTATAGCACGTACCCTAAAGTGCTACATGTATAGCACGTACCCTAAAGTGCTAAATTGAGTTCTTATGAGTTGTGCTCACAGGTTTGATGATCTGAGCCACTCCTTTAAGTTACTTTTGAATGTTGCAAAGGTGGGCGCCTCTCTCACAAAAGTCGGCAGACTGTTCCACTGTATACAACTCTTGCAGGATAAAACATTTTGAATCAATATAATTTTGAATAAGCTACATTTTGTCTACTTGACCACCTCTGATATTGGTATTATTGTACTGTAACCTAATGCTTTTTTTTTTGTTTTTTCTTCTGGGGTAGCCAGTGTTTTTCAACCTTCTTTGAGTTACAGCACACTTTAGATAGATAGACAGTTTCTGAGGCATTAAAGCAGAAGACCGGGGCATCACTGTTTGCCCACTAAAGGAGCTTTTAAGCTCATTTAAAATGCTCCTGAGAGGATGGTCCAAAAGAGAGAACAGTTTGGAGTTTGGATGCTCATTCTTTTGTCCATAACAATGTCCACCGAGTCCAAACTCAGACCTATCACTGAACCAGCCTTTTTAATCAGCTTGTTCGTTCGATTTTTGTCCTCATTGCTCCTGCCACAACACAGTACAACATAAAACAATACACTCGCCACAATGTCCTGGATAAAAACATTCATGAACCTGCTCATGTCAAAGGATCCAAGTTTCCTCAAAAAGAACAATCTTGGCTGAGAATTTTTGAAAACTACATTGTCAGCCAGGTTGTTACCATGAGAGATCGTTATTGGTTGAAAATATTACGAGACACACCAAAAATTAGTCCATTGTCCATCCATGAATGATGGTAGAAAATGTTTCAAAGGTTGTCATCAGGACACTGTTTTTGAAATCCATAAAATCCATATTGGAATATTTTTTTCAAGGCACACCTGGCAATGCCTCAAGGCACACTGGTCTTTCCCGGCACACTGGTGGAAAACTATGGCCTAGATTAACTCTACACTGTATAGCAGCCTATTTGGATGAATAGGCTTTGCAAATAGGCCACCAACAGCATAAAGCTATAGTTATGCTGGATACAAGCACAGACTTTGCCACTGTTGTTGCAGGATGTGTGTATGCCGCTTGTGGTCGAGTGGGTAGCACATGAGCGCTGTGAATCTGGGTCTCGACGGTGTTCTGCATGTCATGCCCCACTCTTCTCCCTGTTGCTTGCTGACTAATTGTGCTGTAAATTCATTTTTCTACCGCTTGTTCCTGTTAAGGGTCGCGGCTGACTGGAGCCTATCCCAGTACCATTGGGCTTTAGACGGGGTACACCCTGTACAGTGGCCAGGGCTAACACAGAGACATAGACATGAACAGACAAACATTTAGTCTCACGTTCATTCACTAGGACAATTTTAGAGTTACCAGTTGACCTAACACATGTACATGCATACGTACGAGGGAAAAACAAGGAAGATGCAGTCAAAAAACTATCTGAAAATAAAAAGGTTTCAGGGGTTGTCATCTGGACGCTGTTTGAAGATCGAAACGTTTCTATCCAGAACTTATTGTCAATCAGTGACAATGAGTGAGCCGAAACGTCTCGATCTTCAAACAGCGTCCGGATGACAACCCCTGAAACCTTTTTCTACAATGGAACACGCCTGGACGAATGAGGGATTACATTGACATATCTGAAAATATGGTACATGTCTCAAACTCCTGTCTCTATTTAAATTTGAAAAAACCCCAGAAAGTATGTTCTTCACAAAACGACTTCTAAATACATCGAATCCTGACATATTCATTACAGATGAGAAGATCAACATAGTGAGTCAATATTAAACTATTTAAGGCAGACAGTCTTAATTGGAATATATTCATTATTCTGTGATGTATCGTTTTGGTTACTTGCGCTCATTAAGGTTGTTTTAATAAGATTCTCTTGTCCATTAATATCTGGGAATTTTTCTAGACTCTACTCTTAATGTTAAGAAAGTTACTCAAACAGTAAAACTAAATTGAGCAAATTTTAGATATATTAGAGACAGTCTAAATCAGTCTAAATTTGATCTATTGTGTCACCAGTTGAACACAGGGTGGTGAGACCAAAGCTAATTCCATTTCAAACAGGCTCTGAAAGTCTTAGACATGAAACCTTTCCGCCATAATCATTGCAGTATTTTAGTTAAATGTAAACTGTTAAATTGGGAAAACCTGGTTACCTTTCATGCAACATGGGATGGCTCCACCACCATTTTCCAATTCCTTTAGTCAAAGTAGCAGACACACCAGATCTGCTGCCTCCAACAATTTAGTTGTTTCCCCTGAAAAAAAGTGCCTTCAGCCAGTCAGCTTTTTCAGCACCAGTCATTGATTTTTGGAATAAAATACCATCCTACATTCGCAATGCTGGTACACACAGAAGTTTTAAAAATATGTTGAAAGTGTGGTTACTTGAAAATCAAGCCTGTAATCACAGTTAAAATAATAATAATAATAACTTCCCTCTGCTGCTCTTGTGCTGCCTGTGCATCTGTCATGTGTTGTACATATTGATGTTGCATGTCTCTTGCAGAATAATGTATATATTCCATGCAGTTATTCTGTTTTTATATTGACGCTTAATCTTAAATCATTTTTTCTCTAACCTTAATTGTATTTGTAAATGTGTAGTATATAATGTAAATGTACTGCTGGCTTTTTAACATCTTGCCTGGTGGGACTACAGTTGGAAACTAGCTTAAATAGCTAATTTCTGTATAATACATTTACAGAAATGTTTATTAATGTGCATTGTCCCAGTTCAAATAAACTAATGCATTAAAAAAATTGCATGTCTTTGGTGGGAGGATGTCAGAACCTGGAGAAAACAGAGAGAACCCACGGTAACACGGGGAGGACATGCAGACTCCACCCAGAGAGATCGTGTGACGTTGGTCTGGTGCGAGATTCGAACCCACAATCTCCTTATTGGGAGGAAAGAGCTCTGCCACAGTGCACAAACTGTAAATTAAAAATATTTTTATTTTTAAGCTAAGCTACTGTAACAAACAGCCTTGGCATAATAGGGTAGTTTTAGTGTAATGTTAAACCAATTTTCTGATGCTAAAAACGATCGTGTTCATTTAGTGTTCTGACACGCAATAGAAATATGTAAATCTGATATTTACACTTTTTAGAGTATCTGATATAGAGCGTCTATAGTTGTGGCCACACTATCCCAGCATGCATCACCAGAGTCCACAGTGGCAGTGATGGTGGCATAGAAATGATTGGCGTTGGCCGCAATTTACAAACGTCATCAGTTTCAGAGGTTGTGGCTTATTTATGTGCACACATCGGGATGTACAAATGAAGAAAGAAAGAAGAAGAAACAGCATCAGCGCTATGACCAGGGGGCGGTTCCAGGTCAGGCTTTTGCTGTTTTCACGGCAGTAACATAAGAGCAAGGAGGCTGGACAGGGATGTGCAAGTCCATATATGGTGAACACATTTGAACCAATGACTGAGAAGTGTGGCATTTAAAAGGCCGTCAGTGCAGGAGATGTCTGCATCCATGGCACATCCAGGCAAAGAAAGAAACGCTTCACAGTGGAGGAGAGGGACTTAAATACGGGGACAATAAAACAGCTCCGAAGCCCCACGATGTAAGTACGCTCTGTTCAGCTGCGGCTGTGATCAAAACAGTGTGTCCTGAAGCCAGAGAGCCCACTGCAATGACCAGCCGCTCTGGACCTTCCCTGACCGCTCCCTCCCGGTTCTGAAGCCACTCGGTGTCTGCCCTCCCCAGAAATCCCCGCAGTTGTTGCAGCGCATTCTCAGATATGTGCTGTGCTGCATAATAATAAAGCCTCATTTGTGTCACTTGAATAGGCCTAGAATAATGTATTGACCTTATTCCGGAAGTTGCCTTACGCGCCGCCGTCTTGTTTCTGTTGTATTAGTTTACACGGGGCAGATGAGCTCAACAGAAAATAAGTCCTACATGGACTAAAAAGCCGTTTTCAGACTGACCAGGAAATCAATGCGTTGTTGACTTGTTGTTGCTCGTGTTCATTAAACATTTTACACAAATCAACCTACTTTATGTAACATTTTAGCGGCAAGACTTTTCTCTCATTCGTCATTAGCTTTAACGGAGTTCTTGTCAAACGGAAGTGCGTTTACAGACGAAAGTGCGGCAAAAGTGGGCGGGGCAGGATAAGGTCAATAGGAACATGAAACTGTTCCACACACCCCCCTCCAGCAGTGTTGTGATCACGTGCACCTCTCACAGCATTCATTCATAAAGTTTAGTTCCACCTGCTCTGTTCTACACACATCACACGCACGCACACACACATACACACACACACACATAGACAGACAGACAGACACACAGACACACACACACAGAGACACAGACGCACGCACACACACACACACAGACAGACAGACACACACACAGACGCACACACAGACAGACACAGACGCGCACACACACACACTCACGCACACACACACATACACACAGACGCACACACAGAGACAGACACAGACGCGAGCACACACAAACACAGACGCACACACAGACAGATGCACACACACACACAGACGCACACACACACAGACACGCACACACACACACATACGCGCACGCACACACACACACACACACACACACACACACACACACACTTGAGGCAGATCAATACAGGTTTGCACAAAAGCTCAATGAAAACTCAGCTAAAGCTATTTAAGGCAGACAGTCTTAACTGGAATATATTCATTATTCTGTGATGTATTGTTTTGGTTACTTGCACCCATTAACGTTGTTTTAATAAGATTCTCTTGTCCATATAGTAATCAAATGTTTTTCACTGCACTAGTTTTGAAGTTTATTTGTTATGATTCTGGCCATTCACAGAATGCATCACACCACGCCCTACATTTGCTTCACTCCAGCTCATATTTTGGCACGATAACGCCTCTTGTTTAGAGCTCCTCGCCCCACGACGTCACCGTTTGCACTGGCGCAAAACATCATCATTAACGCCACCGCCGCGCTACTGCCAGGAGCAAAAGATGGCCCGTAGTCTCCAGATCAATGAGAGAACTAAACTGGACCAGTAGGTTGTCAAACTTCACATTAAAATAGCTACTGATTTAAATTTGATCTTTAACAATTCAAAATCTTTAAGAATGTGTATGGGCAATTATTCATTCATGATTTGTAATTTAAGCGAGAGAGTAGTTTAAATAGAAAAACAATCACAAATGCCTTTTAAAATACTGTTTGCATAATTTATTAATAAAATCACAAACTAAAGTCAAACTACAGGTGTTTATTATATTGACACGAGTGAAGTAGCCTCTGTCGTGTACAAAAGTGTCACATTTACAGTAAAAAAAAAATTCACAATTTTATCAATGTCATTATTTAATAGTCAACATAAGTACATGTTATAGTTACATGATTTATGATCAAGTTCATTTCTCACAGACATCTCCATGGATACATGTTGATTATATCAGAAGGTGGAAAGAGAATCAGATGTCCAGATTGTCCAGATTAAGGACGCAGTCTTTTCTCTTTAAAAACACACTTGTGCCACGTAAATGTCGTATTGTGTAGTATTGTTATTTACTGCTTCATTTAATGACAAGATGAGATAAACTCCAACAGAAAAATTTTAGGCTTGTTGTCATTCATTATCTTCTCCGCCGTAATCGCGTCTTCAACCAATTTAGTCACGAGTGCAGGCGCTATATTGACCTCTCCAGCACTGGCCCGAATTTTGTTTAGGGCCTTCCAGCTGCCCAAAACATACACAAGAAGTGACTAGACTGCTCTGTTATCCAGTTTGTGAATGATTGTGTTGTAAATTCAAATTATATGATTCATGGAGGGAAAAAACAAATTTACAAAAATATCAGCATAAGTTATATTCATATCGGTCGAGACTTGATAAATATTTACCATCAGTGACAGCAGCTTATTGGGTTCAGCCACAGCTCTATTGTTTACCAATTTACATTATTTGCTGAAGTATCTCTGTGGAATTTTGCATGTCTGGCCAGAAACGTTAAAGGAAAAATGTTATCCATTTTTTGTATTGTTATTAGCCTTTAAAAATACTATTTAGTACTTTGAGTTTGCCATCTCATGCTTTGAAACAAAAGAGAAAAAAAGTTTATTATGAACTAGATGAACATTTGTATGTCTGAGTGTATGCAGCCAGTGGTTGGCGCCTGCACTTACACAATTAAGGTTAATACTTAAGGCAGTGTTTTTGAACCTTTTCTGAGTTGCGGCACATTTTTTGGGTTTAAAACAAAAACCACGGCACACCACCCACTACTAAAACATTACTAAATCAGTCTATATAAGATAAGATGAGAGATCCTTTATTTGTCCCACAATGGGGAAATTGCAATGTTGCAACACACAGTTTAGAACAGGAATGAATGAAATAGGCGCATGCAATAAAAATAGGATAAATAAACATGGTAATAAAAATACAATATAAAGTATAAAGTAAAAGATATATGGTATATAATGAGGCAAATAATGCTTGTGCAGTGGACGCGCCAAAAAAGTAAATTAGTCAATTATATCACTTTTGTGAATCTGACTTAAAAAAAACTTAAAATTTGATATTTGTTCAAGGCACACCAGGCCAAATCTCAAGGCACACTAGTGTTCCCCGGCACACTGGTTGAAAATCAAGGACTTAAGGGACTGTGTGAAATGCAGAAATTCTTGAGTCTGGCAATGATTTAAAGGACACATATTCTGCTACAGTGACTTTTTAAGCTTTTAATGATGTTCTAACAATGTTCCGTCATCAAAAACATACCTTAAGTCGCATTCAGTTGCATTCACGCTGTTTTGAGAAATATTTATTACAAAATCCTCCCCCCTTCGAGCGCCAAACACTGCTGAATTTCCAGGATTTTCTGACGTATTTTCACACGTCATACATCACTTCTCAGAGAATCTTCCACTGTTTCTATTCCTTAAATCATCGTCAGACTCGTGCTGAGCATTTCTGCCGTCTAAACACGATCACTGCTGCAGCAAACCCGCACAATCACTTCTTTTCGCCGCTAACTTCACTAGATTGTATACATAGTGCTGGCGCCATCTGCTGGGTGGATTTCATTGTGACTGATAACACAAGTTATAGAATAAAGAAACTTTTTTTTTTAAACATGAGAATGCAAATTTAAGGCACTCAAGAGCATGTTTCAAGGCTAACAGCAATATGAAAAATGCACAATATTTTTTTTCCTTTAAGGACTTAAAATAGCCAACGTCTCTCGGATAAGAGACGCTTAAAATCTGAAAAACGTCATAGATCGAAGGAGTTCAGCAGGGAGTGCTTTTGACGTTCGGGAGGGAGAGGATTTTCTAACTGGCATTCTGCAACATTGTTGGAACATAACTAAAAGCTCAAAAAAGTCACTTTAGCATAATATGTGTCCTTATTTTACATTGACTCAATCTCTTGGGCATATTGTCACTCAAAACGTAGAAACCCTCTGGTCTTATCATTTTAAACAAAGGTGAAGACAGTGTACTGCATAGGTGCTTTGTGCAACTTTTAGTCCTGCTCGAAGTGAATGAGGTAACTTCCATTGTCGTGAATAAGCTTATTAGTCCAGCATGGCAGAGTTTTGTTTCCGTAGTAGGGACACACACAGCCCGAAACAATAAAAGCGAGCTGTTAACCCTCCAAATAGCTCCAAAATGGTTCAAAATCACATTGTAAAGTATACTTCGGTCCCACTGCGCATATTAAAACAAGCTTAACATCCGGGGAACACAAGTAAATCCGCAAAAAATACGTGGGATGCCAATCTTTTTTTCCCCCCTTCTTTTCCGCCCTTCAAACGCGGTATCGATGGAGAACCAAAAAGCCACATGATTGGTGGATGCGGTAAGCACGGAGAGAAATGTAAACCCGTCGTCTTGTTGCATCGGGGGGGCTGGAAACTCAACGCACCCCGCTTGTTTTTTTTTTTTTCTTGGTTTTTTTCCCGTTGACTCAATGACAGCGGTAGTAGAATCCAGGAGCCGGTGTAGCGGAGGCGATTCTTCCTTCCCCTGGGACCAGAGCGATCGTCTCCGGGCTGCCTGTGTGCGCGGTAAGTGCGCTCCTCCTTCGCCAAACAACGGCGTGCGTCAAAAAAGGCGCAAAAAAAAAAAAATGATAAAGGGGAAGTGGCAAGGTAACAATGCACAGTACGGCGATGTAGCCCGCGGCTCTCTCGGCTCAGACAAACCCGGCGTCACGGAGCAGCCTGCTTGACAGCTGCGGGGCCAATGGGAGCGCGCCGGGGCCAGCTGCGCTCCGACGCGGCCAATGGGAAGAGCAGGAATGCGGAGCTGCCGAGAACCGAGCCGGACGCTTTCACGGCTGGGCCCAGAGATTCTGCGACGGGGGGAGATGGCGAGCTTAGGGGGAGAAGAAGAGGGACCGTTCGTTTTAAAGCAGGAGGTCTAAGTTGGTAACTGGAAATGGTTGTATTAATACCTGCTCTGGAAAGTGACAGAAAACAAGACAAGTTTACACCACTGTAGAGAGGTTTCTGTTTGGTATTAAATGCACTAGTTGTGAAGCAGTTCTAATATTTATTAACTAGAAGATTTATATTTTTACGTTGAAGACAGCTCTGTAGGTAGACGAAGGATGTATTGGGTTGTGAACAGAGGCTGATCGACGCAGAGAGAGAAGGGTTAGGCTAAACTAAGAGTACTTAAACATACTATTCGCTGTATAATTGAATCCACTCGATGTAGGGTAGGCCTGTATTCAAGTTATGAAAGGCTAGGCTAAATTTAGGCTTTATACGTCTAACAGGCATGGCACAAGTAAAATAATAGTCTGTTTTTTTGCTCTGTATGTAGATTTTCTGAATGCAAAAAGCCCAGGCCCATAATGCACCTGCATCATCAACAACTGCATGAACACCCATGTGTAAATTTGTTGACTATAGCTGGGAAGAAATAGTGGCAATGAATGAAGCCTGAAGTTTAACTTTTGGAGTTCATCTTTGTCATTTTATGAAGCTGTAAATAACACAACATCTTGCGGCTAACTAACCAGATTAGACATTAGTGACCCTCGCGTGGCACAAGTAGAGGATAGTGTGTGGATTGCTTGTTAAATCAGAAATATGTGTACATCTGATTCACTTTCTACCTTAATATCATCAAAAAGTGTCTACTTCATTACAAAATCCAGTACATATAAACTTTACTGACATTGACAATTAAAATTATGTGATCTTAATAAAACAATTACAAAACATTTAAACTGTTTTACATGACAGAAGGCTAATTCACTCACGTCAATAAACACTCGAAAATCATTGGTTTCACTTTAGTTTGTGGTTTTATTAAACAGTAAATTATGCAAACAGTGTTTATGAAAATCATTTGTGATTGATAGTTTCTTCAAACCATTCTCTCTCTATCTCAGTTAATACAATAGTGCATTAATAATACATTCATAATTAATAGAATTGTCAACACATAATCAGACCTGTATGTACAAAAATCCACTTCTCCTGTTGATCCTGCTGATTCAGAGTGTAGGTCTGGCTCTAGCACATATAGGCCTATGCTTCATGCCACCCTTTTCTTTCTTTCTTCAATCCTACCGTATGTGGCAAAGGGGTAGACAACAAGCTTTTGCTGTGTATTGAATATGTGTTTCCTGGTGCTTTGAATTGCACCTGCATGAACCTTAAAGTTTATTTAACTATTTAAACTTCCCCCCTATTTTTCACCAGTTTTGGTGAAGTTTACTACTTCCTGGTTGGGCCTGGGCAGCAGATGTGACATAAGTACATTTAGTTTGCATTTTAAGATGGCTTCATCAGCAAACTTCTTTTACCAAAACATGAAGCAGTAGTCTCTGTCTAGACCTACACTTTTCTCGCACCAACTGAATGCTTTAAGATAAAATTTACAATACAGTTTTATATTGGACAATGGTAAGTTCACGGTATTTTTACATGGCCGTAAAATCGTAAAATACATGCGCATAAGGAATATAACAATAAAAAAACACTACATATATCATGGAAAAATAAAAATGTATTCTGTCGACTGGACACATTTTTTCATCGTAAAGACGTTTTGCCACTCATCCACGTAGCTTCTTCAGTTCCTCTGACGGGCATCTGGTGAGTCATTGCCTGTCATCAGTCTGAAGGGAGGAGCTAACTACACAAGTACACTGTCAGAGGAACTGAAGAAGCGACCTGGCTGAGTGAAAAAATGTATTGAGCTTTTGAAAGCATTTTGCTATCGAACATACCTGGATGACTGAAGGATTACGGACACTACATCTGTCATTTAAACCCTTGATTTTCAAGCAGTGTGGCAGGAACACTAGTGTGTCTTGAGGTTATGCCTGGTGTACCTTGAACAAATATCAGATTTGTGGATTTAAATGAATAATCTACCATTTATGAGTGTTCGGAGCAACTTTTTCCACAAAAATGAAAGGAAAACATAGCCATATGTAAAGAACAGTGGCGTAGACAATATTTGCAAATAAAATAACAAGTTGTTCACCTCAATGGTGGGATTTGGGAATGTTTTAGTTGGTGGTGTGCTGCGGAACATTGAAAATTAAAAAAAGTGTGCCGTGGCCCCAAAAAAGTCTAACTTCTTCATTTGGAAGACAAAATACACAGATTTTTAAAATAATTCTTTAACTGGAGGTGAGACACTGCAGGTGACAAGTAAAAACTCTTAAATTTAAACATCAATTTGAAACTTCTCCTGTAGTTTACTCACATAAATGTAAGAGAAAATATATATTACAAGTTTTTCATCATGTAATGTTTTCATATAGAAATTACGCAATTTATTTGGGACATATAAACACACATATTAGTTACGAAAATCTTTACAGAGGGGATTTTGGATATCTATTTCATTTTTGAGTAAACTAGGTTTGAATGAAAATTGTCCTAAAATTTCCAATTTCACCATCTTTTTTTTTGTCACTTAAAATTTCAATAAATCAGTTTTAGAATTAGATGTCAAAAAAATCCTTCTGTACGTTTCGTCAAAAATCTTGTTGAGTCCAAGATTGTAAAGTTTTGTGTTTACTTCAAGTGGTGATCCTTATGTCCCTAGAGGAGAAAAATGCATTTTAAGAAAACGGCCTTTGAATTTACAACGTCCCTGAGAAATCTACGGATGAAGTGGATTAAATTAAATAATAAAACACATTTAAGAGCAGATTGGACAAGTCTGTCGTTTCCACACGAAAGCCTGATATACTGAGAGAGCAACCTGACTGAAAAACTGAAAAACAAAATTGGTTTTTGCTTGCAGTGTCTCGCCTTCTTTTTAATTTTAGCTTGCCATTTTTACGTAAAAGATTACCGATTAGTCACAGAAGATGTACCTGCCTGCAAACTTATCTTATCAAACAGTTTGGTATACGAACACAGCTACAGATCTGATCACACTCAATCCCGTGGCGCGCTGTTTTCTGCCACGATCTCCCCCATTTAAAAAGTGCTCTGGTGTGGCGCTCACCGTAGCAGAGACCGAACTAGCTAAACTTCCACCAAATGAAAAAAAAAATGTTGTTTGTGTTTTGGGCTGCTGCAGACAGAGGCCATTTTAGCCCCCTTTTTAAGTTTGAATACGGTGGAGGTGATCGATGTCCGTCTGTAGCGGGTAAACACGACGGGGGGAAACGGTGCAGAACTCTGGCACGGAGAAAGTGAATGAACTCTCGCTTTCCGTGGATTAAAAGCCTTCGCACGGACTTCCACGGCTCCTCTCCCTGCCTCTTCCTCCTCCCTCCGCCGTCTCCGTCTCTCCCCATCCCTCCTCGCTCGCTCGCTCGCTCCGTCCCCTCCCACCTCTGCTGCTGCTCGCTAATTTTTTATGCATTTTTCTAAAACTGTCATGGCGATTTGGTGTCCTTGGAAATAAAAAGCGCCAGCGTTTTTCGGGCTTACCGGGGGGGATGTCTGGCCGGTGTCCGAAGCAGGTGAGCGGTCCGCCGGGGGAGGGAGGGTGTTTGGCGGCGGGGTAGACGGCTCGGAGAGGAGTTTTTTAGCCGCTGTCCACACGTGTAAGGACTCCGCTGTTTTTCCCAATGCATTCAACACAACAGCGATGCAGTGACATTACAACGCTAGCGCAGGCAGCGGCAGCAGCTAGCTCGGGCTGTGGCTAACGTGAAGTAGGACACAATGTCTCGTTTTCTGCGCCGCTTTGTGGAGTGTGTGTTTTGTGGTTTTTCCTGCCGGGCTCGGTGTTTCTCGGGGTTTGCCGGTAACTTGGTTTTAAGCTAGCTCTCCCAACTTGTGGCAATCCGGCGGAGGCTCGCTCGCTTGCTTGGGTACATTGGGGGAGCTAGCCGTGGGTTAGCCCCTGCGTCTGTTAGCAATCATTATGAGGCAAAACGTCAAAGAGAAGAGGTGTGAGCTAGGCTGTTAGCGCGTTAGCTTCTCGAGGGGGTAATTGGCTAAATAGCTTCGTTAAAAAAAGGCAAGTACACAAAGGAAAGCTGCGGTGAATAGTGGAGGATGAAGACTGGCTCTTGACTGTACCTGGCCAGGTGCAGCACTCCAGGGTCAGAGACAAAAGCTGCTCTATGTGTGCACAGTCTAATTGCAGCAAATGTGCAGGATACAGAGCACAAATAGATTACACTGATGACAAAAAGTATCATTTTATTTCACAGTTATAGGAGGTGTATAACTTCCAGTGTTATCACGAATCACTATATTAAAATTTGTTTTTGGTATGAAGGAAAATGCTTGATACTGATTTTGATGCCACAATGATAAAAACATACTTTTTTTTAACACAATATAGGCCTACTGTAATTTTCAACAGAAATAATAGTAGTTCCTTTAATTTTTCATTGTTTTCCTACAGTTCTTTCAAAAACTATTGAGGAAAGGTCAAATTTTGTCCTTTTTGGGGGGATTTTTTTCCCTGTATACCTCTTCAAATAAATAAATAAAGTATCCAGTTTTGATAGTAGTTTTAGTATCGATTACTTTTAGTCCTTAGGCTTTATCTGCATATCAATACTCCTCCCTAATAACGTCACAGATCAGCCTTTGCATTTTCCTCAGCACAGTTTGCCAGGGTGCCTGCTCAAAATAGCCTAGACCAATAGGAATTTTCAGACACGTTTGCAGAGTAACCTGTGTTTATGAATAGGTCTGTAAAAATATCTTATTAGACTGCAATATGAAAGTGTAATAAATGCAATAGAATAGCAAGCAATAGCAAGTATGAGAAATATACTTTACACGTACCAACAATCCTCTTGCATCATTTCAAAACAATGATGTCACTGCGCAGTCATTCCTGTGTAACATAGTATAACACATTTTAAAAGAAAAGTATTAGTAATAACGGAAGTACTAGGCTTATATATAGTTAGTCAGTTTGGCTCACCTGTTGGATTCAGAGCTTAGGCCACCCCTTCTTTCAAACTCTACAACTACATTTGCTACAAAGTAATAGATCAAATGCTTTAAAAACATACTGTAATCTATGTACAAGGCCTTGAATTTAGGAGTTGGTGCATTCTTTTAATTTGTGAATTTGACAGTTTTGTGGCTTATTTTTTGCACTTTTGGTATAGACAGTATGGCCGAAAGTGGAAGTGGTTGTAACATTACAGGAACTACGCTTTGTATTTCACCATTGATTTTACTATTTTTGGAAAGGGCATTTTGGAGAGTTATTCTTAACCATCTCACAGAAAGGGTAAAGTTTGTTTACAAATGCGAAACCTTGGCACCACCCGCTATGTTTTGTAGTTGATGTAGCCGTTATGTTAGCTAATTTAATAGCAATAGTCAATTAATCGGTCGATTGTGTCTTAGTCGACCAACATTTTTATTCCGCCTACTTTATTTTATTTTGATTAAAAGGATTTATATGGCAAAAAAGGCAAAAACGAGAAGATATGGAGTGAATTAGCTGTAACTTTGTAGTTGATTTTGCATGAACTCCTTTGCAGTTCTTGTCTTTTGTGTGCTGTTTGGGTCAGCTACATGGAGATACTTAATATTTAGCATGTCGAAAATGGGCTGAAAAACATCTCACTGCAATCTGCTGCAAAATATTAGGCTACTATTGTGATTAGATTTGCTATTATCAAATCAAGATTCTGATCAGTTTGGTGCATATTTGTCATATGATCGTTATGAGAGTGAAATAATGAAATTGAATGCTAAAAATTTAGATATACGTTGAGATTAATAATACATTTTAGTTTTATAACCTGCCATAACCCATTTAATGTTTTTATAAGTGCAGTTAGGTAAACGTTATGGGATGGGCAAAAATGATCAAGATATAGGCTGTATATATTTGTCTTATTAGAAATAAATAAAATGCTTTTCATCATTTATTTCTTGAACATAATTCAGACAGATTTTAATCAGTGCGATTTAAACTTTAAACACAAGAAAATAGTAAATTTGGTCTTCCTTATAAGACCAAATAACAACTTAGCTCCTAAAATTGTGCCACAATACAAAAAGTTCAAACTTGCTACTCAATGCCTACAAAATATGATTTTTTTTTTTTTTGTCATTTTCAAGTAAGGCAAGGCAAGTTTATTTGTAGAGCACAATTTGTACACATGGCAATTCAGAGTACTTCACACCAGTGGTTCCCAACCTTTTTCTCCCAGCGACCCAAATTTTACGTGTTTACGTGGTTAGCGACCCACTCATCCTTTCCTTACCTAGGAAGCTACTGTCTTTGAAGGAAACATATAATTGCTTTCTGGTTAATAAAGAATTCTTAAAATAATTCAGAAGTTAACAATAAGGATTATAAAATACTTTATATAAGCAATTCCCTAAGTAGAATGTACAAAATCTACAAAATTCCTGGGCACCCCCTCAGAATCTTTCCCGGCCCCAGGTTGGGAAGGACTGTTTGACACAACAGAATAAAATTGCATTAAAAATAACAAAACAGCTTAAGTAACTAAAATACTTAAAAAAATAAATTGGAAATCGTCTATGATTTAAAAAATTGCGCAGGTAAAGTGTACCTTTCAACCCTGTTCTGACATAAATGAAGCAGTATAAATCAAAATACTTGACTGCACACAGCATGAAGGAGGAACTTTCCTTCTTCATTTTCTATTCCTGTGTGTTAAAATTATGAATTATCGATGTCTGAAGTGCACTACATGAACTCATTTGAACGTCTTACTTAACCTTTTAGCTGTTGGTTTATTTGTCAACGGAGCCTTTGGTAATAAAAAGGCTATTCATTCAGCGACTTCATGCAAAGCCATTTATCTTCACGCATATCATTTATCTCCCAAACTCTCACGATTTTTTTTTTTTTTTCTTCCTTGTTTTGTGTCAAATTAAGCATGAAAGTAAAAACAAATAGTACAGAGCATGTCAAATAAAATAAATAAAATTACAGCACACCCATACAAATTTAAGAGTCTCATTTAGGTCCCTTTTCAGATTAAGTCCAAATGTTATTTTTGTCCATTTGTCAAATGTCACAATTTCAGTCCAGTCCTCGATTAATGGTTCACTTTGTGTCAACCATGTCTTTGTGATGGCCTCCTTTGCTGCTGCCAGTAATATACTCCACAGGTATCCATCAACAATCTCCATGGCAGGTGTTTTGAGGCCCAAATACATTGTTCTAAACTACCAGTGGGTTGGGGGGGCCAAAGACAGTCTGTAGCGCTTTGTTAATCTCAGTCCTGTATTTCTGAGCAGCAGGACAGTCCCAAAAGACATGGAAATGATGGGCCACTCCAGCAGGTTCTCCAGCAGTAAGAGTTTAAATCACCGCTAGACTTGCTGCAATCTCCGCCCTCAGAAACTCATGAAAAGTGCTTATAAATTCATTGCAGTGGTTGTTTAGGATACAGGGACTGCATTACGAAAGTGGCCGATACATGTGACGGCTGTAAAGACTTTAACATGAACAGTTTTTCAGGTTTCAAAGCAATAAAAATCAGGCACAGCCCCTTTAAAGGCTGCATCTCCCACCGTAACTTTGCAAACAATTACCAAAATAAGTCACTCATGTATTTGATCTGATTGGGTAATATGTATTTTAATAGTTTTGTATGTAATTTTGAGCAATTTGACTATATATTTACTACATTGTTGGAAGTGGTGGTAACTGTAAAGAATTCCTTTTTGTTTTGCTATTTTTAGGAAATTGCTTTTTTGAGATAGTGATTCCAAAAGTGTATCCAATCAAACAGAGAAGAAGTTTGTTTACACGTGCTGAATCTTCAATTTTGACTAATTCTTTTCACTATGTAGGCTAGTAATATATGAACTATTTTCAAATCAGTCAGCCAACTATATATCGCATTACTGCTCAGGTTTTCTGAGTTTTCTTGTGTGCTTTTATATATTAAAAAAAGTGCATCTACTCAACCCTAACCTGGCCCTTGTTTAGTCTGTTAAAATGCAATTTAATATTGTACAAATGTACCAACCTATAGGAGGAGCTTGTTCCACCTGCTTGATGGCAGTAATCTTTTAAGTTTCACATCTTTTCTCTCCGTCTCACACTCATCACTCCCGTCTGATGTCTTGGCCCATTTATGGCTGAAGTCAAAAGAATAGCACACAGTCACACAGCACTGGAACCAGAAATAAAACATTTGAATGACCACATGTTTCGTTTTATTTAATCCTGCTTCAATCCACTGTACATATAATAAATTACTGTTCCAATAGTCTGTGAGCAGCTTCACTAAATCAAAATTTCTACATGCATAAGTAGTAGTGCATAAGTTATTGTGATGTAAACAGCCACATAAAAAAAAACACTATACATTTAATTGTAGTATTTTGGAGCACAGATTGAACCAAAATTACTTAATTTTGCTTCTTAAAATAGTAAAAAGTATTATGATTATATTGTGACCTGAATTAATCACGATCAAACACATAATCTTGACAAATGAGTTATTTATATTGAGCAAAATAAAACAAAGCCTGCTCCACCTCCTTCTGAAGATCAACTGCTTCATTCATTCAACATTGCATGCTTTTTTATTTGACAATGTTCTTTGAGTCTGAGGACTTTTCAACATTCACATTATATTTTATTTTGTTTGTTAATGGTTAGTTTGCTGTCACTACAATCCAAATTTTGAAACAGTGGGGGAAATGAATGGCATTTACTACTGTATTAGAACCACTGAGATAATATTTGAACTTTTGTAAAAATGAAGCGTGGTTTCAGTATTGGTACTCGAACTCATGCGGGAAAAAGTGGCATTGGTGCATCCCTTGTTATAGATAGTATAAACTACTTTAAAATAGCTCATTCACACAGTTAAAATGTTGTTTTAAAGGCAGCTGCCATAATAAAATGTTACCTTTTGTCCATTTTCACAGCAGCTGTCCGGTCCGTCAAATTGTACTTATGAGTGTCTGTTCTACGTCCTTTCAATTCTAAGCATAGTGAACATTTTGAGCCATCGAGTCATGTTAACTTTACACGTGGCTGCAGGCTACTCCATTAGTTACGCGATGATATTGCACTGCCTGGCCAAAAAAAAAAAAAAGTCGGCATAGAAAAATAAAGATCACACGCTCTAATATTTGGGAGCGGCGCGGAGCGGGACGGTCCAAGATGTTTCCACTGCACAAAAGTGAACCATACCGCCCCGTTAAAGGGGTCCGACGGGGGCCATACTGGGAGGTACTAGCTGCCAGAAGGTGCAGGCTCGCTTTAGAGCGTGGACCAACTAAGAACGAGATGATTGGACGAGAGAGAGAACATTGAGAATGCGGCAAAAAGCAAATCTAGACAAAATTATCATTCCTCACTTGATCTTGTGAAAAACCAGCACATTTCCAGAGACGATAACTTTGTTTGTTGAGCCGACAGTCAGTAAAACAAAGCTAGCACATGTTAGCATCAGCTGTTTCCTGTTTATGATGCATGGCACTTGCACCTAAACCTAGTAGTATCTTTTCAGTGGCTACGGCAGCCTACTCTACCCAAATTCTTCTAATGTTATAGACATTTTAAAACGTGGGATAGATGTGCAGAAAAGTGAGATAAATGCAGAAAAAGCTGACGAAAAAACAAAAAAACTCTGTCTTGTTTACGCAAGCTTTATCCACGTCTTACAGCACCAAATACGTGTTATTACTAAACATATTTTTATGAATTGGGGAGATCAGCCGCATGAAGAAAAAGTGTAACTCAGGTAAACGTGTAATTCAGATACAATCATGTTTGGGTGATGTCAGCTTGAGATTTTTTCAAACGTTTAAGTGATTACTATCGTGGCGATTTATTATTATTATTTTTCCCTCGAATTCGATGGTTCCCCACTATCCTTCAAGTTTTTAATAATGCGTTGGGCAGTTCTTGAAACACCTTTAGTAGTTTGTGCTTCTACTTAAATGTTTTCTCTGCTTGACGCCAAGGACCTGACCCTTCTCTATCACGCTGACGCTGATCTTTTCCACAACCTCGGGATTTGTCTTTCCGCTTGGTTGTTTCTGAGAAGTCGCTCACTGCATCAGCTGGGTTTAAGTAGTATGTTGCAGGACCTATTTGCTGCATCCAGGTGGTGACTTTATATTTTGGCCAGACAGTGTTTTATAGAAGCGGGAGCAAAGGCACGAACACTTAAGCGGCAGAAATAAAACTCACATTTTCTAATATTAAATCACTTGCATTACACCAACAGATTGCAGATGTAGAAGTGGACAATATATCAAATTTAGATCATATTGTAAATGCTGTTTTGAAGATGTGCAAAATTTGAATATTGAGTAAATAATTTATTGGAAAAAATTATAATGAAAAATGTGGAAAAAAAAAGGTTATGTTGTAAGCTTTCAAATAAGGGTAAAAGGTGATATTTCTACACTTTTTTATTACATATCTGAAATTTCACATTTGTCTGATAATTAAACCTCAACTAATATGTTTAAAGACATTTCTGTTGGTTTGATCGTTACCAAAAAAATTAGATTTTTTTTGTTGGTACTCTGTTAAGCTCCAGGATGGATAAATTAGGCCTTTTGAATCGACCAAATGTAGCTGTTTTCTAAATGTTGTTTCTGGCTGTTGTTTATTTCATGCAATATTTAGATAGAAACTCTGACCCCCAAAATCTAAAGAATTTGTTGATTTACATTTCGTTCATGCTTTGATGGTTTCCCATTGGTGTTGACACAGCTGCCAGTGTTTATTTGCATGTTGCATAGTGCAGAACGTTTTTTACTTTAATTTCTATTGCTTTGTGGTATTTCTCACTTTATGTTGTACTTAAAAGTGGATTACAGACAGCGCAAAGGAGAAAAGGTTGGTTACTTTTCCCACTGGTTTTCATTTAGCTTTCGAACTCTATTCTAATTATGACTTAGTTTTGGTGGTGGTAGTCCCTATGGTAAATTTTTATCATAGTTTTACCTATGTGTATGTGACGTTCCATTGAAAATACAGACAATTTACAGTAACTGACACATTTTTCTGTCAGTTTAAACAATCATTCAACAAAATAAAGGTGTTGTCAGGTACTATATACTGTCAATTCCTAAGTATTGTGTAATTTATATGGATTATGGCCCTTGTTTACAGTCTGGTCGCTAGGTAACAGTTGTGGAAAGACTTCTATTTATCTCATATTTGCTGCCTGTGTACAAGCAAGAAGTAACATTTACTTTACAAAAACTGTCAAACTGCACAAATTAGCAAAAGGTATAGTAAAATCTTAAATATAATTATGTCCACTACGTTTTAGTAAAATGTATAGTCCAACCTGCCATATGCACTTAATCGCAACTAATCAATCTTTTAAATGATTGTCACCTAATTTAGTAATCAAAATAATCGATAACTGGTCGATTCATAGTTCCAAAACATACAATGAGCAGAGAAAATACATTTTATGACTCAAATTTAGCCGCAATTAATGATATCTTGGAAAATGGGGACATTTGTATTATTATTATATTTTTTTTTAACCTAAAAAAGTCTTCATTTCAGCTTCATTTGGGTCAAACAGCTAAAAAGCTTTTCATCAAATCACTTTTGCGTCATCGAAGCAAATGATCGTCAGTTGCATCTGTAAATGTTATACATGCAGTAGAAAAAAGTACATCTTGGAACATTTCTGCCTTATAAGTTGTGTAAATGAGCCTTTACTTTGCGCATTCTCTTCTCTTCCTGTCTTCGCCTCAAGTGGAATAATCATGAATGGATATAACATGATAGCTGTTTGTTTGATCGTAGAAGCAGACTGTAGGCGTGACCTTAAATGTTCCACAGTGTGTAAATACAGTGCAGTGTAGCAGAGGTCCAGATCGGATTAGCTCTGGAGAGGCCACTGCTGATGCTACAGGGATTTGGAGTAGGCTGAGCTTTTTATAATTAACCATAGATCTCTGGTTGTAGGTATAGAAATGAACCCTCCTGTTGTCTTCATTTGCGTTGAGTATCCTGTGGAGGTGGATTTTCGTGACTGCTTACTGGCCTTCATGAGTCACAACAACCCATCTCAGTCACTTCGTTTACATGCACAGAGAAATTGGACTACGCTAAAAAAGTTCGTCAATTCGTCTTTCCCCCCCAAACCGGTCAGACCCGTTTTGCGCAAGTTTACATGCTAGAGAGTAAATCGATTCTAACAACTCCTGGCCAACAGGGGCTTGCAAATGGTGGTTCAGAGATATGTTTGGTGTGAGCGAGTAGTTCTGAAGTGTTCACAGATTCGGAATGGGTGGATAATTTCTGTATGATGTGAGGGTCATTTGTAAAACTGTGTAAAATTGTTGGAGGACATTCTCAGCCCTGAACCTACTCACCCACTCACTAAACATACCACTAGACATATCGTCTTGTACACACTCGCTAGCTGTGCAGAGTTGTTGCTTACCAGTTTGGGGTCCACAAGTTTGACTGCTGTTATCTGTAATAGAGCTCGGGATAGAACGTCAAAAAACACCCATTACCATGGAAATCCGCCATGTTTGCAGCTGGTGTGTTAAACTTGCATAGAGGAACATTAGCCAAAATGATGTATGATTTAAGTGTACAAAAAATGGGAGCTGGAACCTGATAAACTGCTGGGTCACTTCTGGTAAATACATTTATCAATATATAGTGTTAGAATACTTTTGAATTAATGTTAAAGTGCATTCAATTAAAGTTAAAATCTCCATTAATTTAGCATTGGGCTAACTGACAATTCCATTATGTGTGACGTCACAATCCCGAGTTCAATACACGAGTTTATCCAGCTGCAGTCCGATTGATCATTTACATGACATCTGAATACGGACTTGAAGAGGTTGAGTGGGGGGGGTGTCCCACCTTGGGGAGTGAAAGTGTTGGCAACCCTATACTTCAGCCACCACCAGGGGATGCACCCCTGCCTCCCCTTAAAGCAGAGCTAAGTAACATTTTTACCTTATTAAACGTCTTAAGTCTGTCTGGTAGTATTTTTGGGGTTTGCGCAGAAAACCAGCTGCAACATTTGCCGACATCGACCCAAAGACAACTCTCTTTAAAAAAAAAATTGTCAACATGAAATGTTTTTGTATGTGATTGTGGACTGTTTACAAGAGAGCTGCAGGGAGAGCTCTGTTGCTAAAGTTATTTAGTTCTGCTTTAAACTCTTAAACCAACTTGCCAATGGTCAAGACCATTTTCACCTGGTGGTTTTGGGAGAATCGATCCACATCTCACCTCAGTTGACGTGCCCTGGTTTACACGCATTTAAACAATCGATTTAAATCGGACTTGGCAATAGGGCTGCACTATATGGGAAATGAGTGCGATATGTGTTGCGCTAATGATAATAATAATAATAATAATAATTTTTTCCTCGTTTGCATATATTATTCTTTTCTTTTCCAGGCATAAAGGATAACTCAACTCCTACTTTAAAATATAGTTACTTAGGTACAAATATACACGCACTGGAGGCCTTTGAAGTGTTCTGGAGTTGCTTTGTACATTTCTCTGCAAACCATAAAAATACATTACTGAGGCATTTTAAACATTTGAGACATTTTATTCACCTTCATTTATGTGCGTATGAAACAGTGGAAAAAATTATGAGGATTCTGAAGCAAGAGCTTTAACAAAAAACACTTAAACATTGACTTGCCGTGTCTGTACTTAGCAAAATGGCGCTTTTGGGATGAACATGTGAGTCTGATTGGTCAAAAGTAAAAACAAGCTTGGGTGCACAAGAAACGCAAGATTAATGCATTTAACCATTAGAAATAATCGCGCATCTTTGCGATACACAGATTGCGATAATTACAAGTGCGATAAGAAAATTTTTTCGATATATTGTGCAGCCCTACTTGGCAACTTATCCAGTGGTCAGTGGCAGTCAGGTTGGCGCACATGAGTAAATGCATGTGTGTGCGTATGGTGGTGGTGGTGCTGTCTGTGCTTGTAAGAGGAATCAATATTCCACTTAAATCCTTTGCCAAAAGTCAATTATGCCTTTTAATACAAATGTTAAATTCAGTGCTGTCAGTCTTTAGTCGTTTGGTTGATTGGTCAATGTTTTAGACCAAAATTTGTATTTGTCGACTTTACAGCAGTAAGGAGAATGGTGGTAATGAGCTAGCTGAAGATTTTAATTATGAGTTTAATGTAGGGTTGGGCGATATGGAAAAAATAATAATGAAGATTTTTTTTTTAATTCATTGATTGATTTTGATTTTCAATTGAATTTGATTCAATTCAATCGAGACAAAATAAAAACGGCATGTAGTTAATTTCATGAACATAAACTGTATAGACTTTTAATCTGTCCTGTATCAAATTTCTTCCTGCCAAGTATGATTTCTTTTCTAAACCACAAGTTTTTACTGCCAGAGGATTGGCTGTTGGCCTCTCAATTCAAAAACCCCAACATTGACGATTAGACATATAGGGCTATTGTCGACTAAAGAAATCCTTGGTCGACTAACAACCTGCCCTAACGACCAATTAGTTAACTAATTGGCCAATATGGTCTATATATTTATCAGTCAATAAAGTGTGGCAAAAATATATCAAAACTATACATGTCTCCATGTATCTAACCAAAACTGCGCTCAAAAGACCACAACTGCACAAAACTTCATGCAAAAACAACTACTTATGCAGAAAAGTACTAGTAAACAGTGTATTTATTTGTTACATTTATATGTAAGACAAACTAAACTCACGATTCATTCCAAAATCTTCAGCTAACTCACTCCATATCTACCAGTTTTTGCTGTTTTCGCCATATAATCCTTTAAATCTAAATCGAATAATTAGTCGACCAACAAAAATGTTGGTCAACTAAGACACCATCGACTGATTAGTCGACTAAACTAAAGGACTACAGCCCTATAGACATGACTGAATCTAGATCTTTCGACTAATTGCCCAGCTCTTGTTTAATATTTGAATATGTTGTTTTCTAGTACTTTCCTGCATAAATAGTTTTTTTTTTTTTACATGAACCCCAAATGTGTCCCGTTTAGTTGACTATTAGATTGCAAAGGGCAAGACTCACTTTTCCCTATTGATGCCATTGGACTTTGCCGTGAAATATCTCAAAGGTAAATTCAAAAATGTTGAACCTGATGATTTCTCTTAGTGATCAAACCTAAGAACTCACTGTGTAACAAAAGTTACATAACAAAGTTTTGCATCCTAATAATATTCATTTTAGCTGCCATACCCAACCTTCAATATTTACTTTGACTGTAGAGCGGTGGTCCTTAAGTCGTTTAGTAGATTATTTGGTTGATGGTGTCTTGGTCGGCCAAAGTCTTTATTAGTTGACTAATGATTTATTTTTGTAAAGGATTCATATTCACAACAGCAGAAAAGAGAAAGCATAGAGTGAGATATGTTGATATCTGGGAGTGAATTGTGAGTTTAAAGAGGCTGTACCTGATTTTTACTGTTGTGAAATGGGAAAAACAGAACTAGTTCATATTCCTGATTTTTGCATGTAATAAAGGGAAAATACGTCCCAGAACCAGGAAGTTAAGCAGGAAGTGTTTTTGATGCTCAAAGGGGGAGGATTTTCTTATGAACATTCCTCAAAACAGCATGAATGCAGCTGAAAGCAACTCCAGGTGTATTTTAAAGGTCCCATAACATGCAAAATTGACCTTTCAGAGGTTTTAACCTTCCTACAGTGCTATTTGGGCCTCGTATGTGTGCCCAAAGTGGTTTTTTGATTGATTCCCGCATGTTTTCGCTAGAGAACTGTCTTTTCCGTCCCCCTCGGCTGAGCAGGCAGACAGGGGCTCCTCACAAGGATGACGCGCTTCCCAAGGATGACGCGGTGTTTAAACCACGCCTCCGGGAAGCAGCCGCAGAATAAAAACAGCTAATGCTAATGCTACACAGTAATTACACGATGGATACGACAGATCGAAGAGTTAGCTTGTTATTTACCAAACGGCAACGCGTCCGTCGTCGAGGTACTGGAGCACGTCAAACTCCAGGTCAGATCCAGGACGTAGGACTCAGCACGACGCACCGTCAGGACGGATAAAAGGTTTATTCCCGTGTTTGTGTATCGCTGTTTACCGGAGCACACGGCGCATGCGCACTATCTCCGCTCTAGGCTTCGGCACGAGTTGGGCGGGGAGGCGCGCGAGTTGGGCGGGGGAGGCAGCCTGCTCTCTGTTCGGGGGGGTCAGATCTCAGAGTGAGCCGTTTGCTTTTGCAAGGAGGGGGGCCAGTCCAAGAAATGGGTGTTTTTTGGAAACTGTTATGTTATGGATATTGCACAACGCAAAATTTTATCAACAAAGCCCTTAGAATAGACTGTGTAAAGGGGAAAATAGCAGAATATGGGACCTTTAAACGACAGAACATTGTTAGAACATGGTTAAAAGCTCCAAAATGTCACTGTAGCAGAATGTGTCCTATAAAGTAAAATCTGTTGTCCCAGCACAGATCTGTTGTAAAAGTATCTATTTGGAAGAAAATGAGACAACAACGTTTTCTCTGCATCTATTTACAGAGCGTTTTATCCTATGACAGAAGCAGGAGTTTGTTGTTAGCATGCTAATGATTGTTAGCCTTACCCGGGAAGGCACATGACGCTCTGGGCTCAGAGACTCGTGAAAAGTGCTCATAAACTCATGGCGCTGAATATTTAGTATACTGGGACTGAATTAAGTGAGAGATACTTGTGACCTCTGTAAAGACTTTAACATGGACTAATTCTGTTTCAAAACAGTAAAAATCAGGTACATCCCCTTTAATCTGCTTTTTCCTGATAAATAAACTGTTTACAAGTAGTTTTCTGTAGACATATTTGTAATACATAATCTTCGTGCATGTACAGTCAGTTCTTTAGTCGACCAAGAGTTTCATTAATCAACTATAGCCTTAATTGACAGTAATGATGTAAGTTTCACACATAAAATGGTCTGAATGATCCAAAGACAACAGGGACGCCACACTTTGACTTAACTTTGACTATGTACTGGCACCAAGTTTGAATTATTGGCTCGAACTGGAATTATGTTCAATTTCATTCGTATATTTTTCAGTAATCTTGCACATCTTGAAGCCGTTCTGATCACTTCACATTGCTTGATCCAAACTGTGTCCATTACACACTCTCTCTACACAAATCTTATGGCTGCTAAGAGGTATTTTACAGGGACATTATTACGCAAACAAACACAAAAAGTCTTCTAGCTGTACGTGTTAGCATACGGCCTATCCTTTCTCCTGTTTCGGGAGCGCCATGATCCAGTTGAACACGCGCCGCCCACTTTCTGCATCATTCTGTGGTTTAGAGGGAAGGAGGGAGAAAGAGAGCGAGCAGAGAGAGTTTGGTCCCGGTTTTAGCTTCGCATGGATCCTCTTTGTCTTCAGTGAGTCTTAATGACTAACTCCTGAGCACTGCTGCAGTCAGATGCACTGTTCCTTCAGCACAAGTGAATCACACAGAAATAAGGTCAAGAAAAACCACATTAGTCTTTTCAAGTTTAGTCTTTGTCAGTGGTTGGCTAATGGATTTACTACAAGATTTACACCAGATGCCCTTCCGGTAACACCCCACCCCAATGATCCCAGTGACTGTCTTTCAGGGAGATTAGGCACGGGTTTCGAGTTTTAGCAATCCATCTGAATCGTACGTCTCCTCCCTTAACAATTCTTCTTATCGATGCCTCTTTGGGCCGCCGGACCCTCTTAAATGCCGCGTTAGCCTCATCTCTGCTCAGCACTCATACTTTCAGTTTCATTACAAGCAAAAGTTTTAACTCTAAACCCTATGACCTGCGCTGGATGTCATGCCGAGTCCGTGTGGATATAATAAATGCTTTCATGCGGCATAAGAGAGCCAAAACAACGGCAGTGAGGCGTGCACACGTCGCACCCTCGGCGCACGAACAGCGCGCACACACCAGGCCGCGATCAGAGCTCAGAAGAGGTAAGAGACCGACTGGATTGCCCCCCCTCCCCCGTTTATAGAAATAACAATAGGACACGTGTGAAGAGAGGGACGGAGAAATGAGTCGGACAAAAGAAAAGCCCTTACTGCCTCCCGGTTTGATCCTTGCACGTGTTTATCTAGCAAACACCTGAAATTAAGCTTTGAGTTTTACATCAATTCAAATGTTTTACTTTGTAGTTTTAATTGTTACGTAGCAAACACTTACGTTTAAGTGTATTAAAAGTATATTAACCTAAATACAGGCTTCTAAAATTGGATACAAAGACGCATTGTCTTTTGTAAGCTATATAGGAATCGATAAGAGAACCGAAGTATTGCCATGTCGTATGCTAATCTAACATTGGTGCAGTTAGCTCAGGGCGTTATGTAGTCACTGTGTTTGTTGTTGGGTATTGCTTAACTTAAAAAAAAAATAAATAAACACACATTAGCCTTAATAAGAACTAAATTTTTTCTCCTTTGAGGCTTGCAGGTAAGTAGGAGTTTTCATATAGTTTAATTTGTATTGTAATACCACATAAGAATTGACCCCAGCAGGTGATATATAATCAAAATGGAATGAGCACCAAGGAAGTGTAAATGAATTCATAATAAAAAGCCGTAGCCTTCAAAAGTATGGAATAGCATTTAAATTGCATTCAGTTGCATTTTTTATATCGCATGAGTCCTTAATTGACCAAGATATACAGTGCACAGTTTACAGTGTTGAGTCTCAAATGGAGTAAACCTGGCCTTCTACCCAGAGGAATTTCATTTGTATGTAGAATACTTAGAAACCAATGTGTTGGCATTGGAGTATACATAATATTCATATTTTAATCAAATCAACAGTGCAATCACAATTTACCATAAAACATAGCTATGGGAAATTAATAATACAGATTAAAGTTTATAGTAATACATTCCATAGATACAATATAAGTAAGTAAATTGAATTAAGAGCATTTTGTCATTAAGCATGTTTCCACTAGTTCACTTTGGAAAGGATCGGGACAGTCTGAAAGCGTCTCCACTGTCTTTAGTGAACCGGACTGATACGTTTGATCCAAAGTGGACCTGGTAGAAGCTTACAAAGTAGTCTGGCTCACTTTGGCTCCCAGTAAGCGAGATGATTGGACAAGAGAGAACACAGACTCACAGAAAACAAGACAGCAAAAAGAAGATATAAACAGAAGATTAGAATTTCTCACCAAACTCTGACCTTATCTGCCTGATCTTTCCTGAAATCTGGGGGTATTTTCAGCAATCCGATATAAATCTAAAACAGTCAGTTTGTAGACTGTATCAACTTTATAGCCTTCTTTTTGGCATTTACTTGCATTTTAGACATATTGATCACCTGTGCCAAACTCCTGTGTCACTGGTTCCCAGTGGAGCCCGAGCTATCAGTTGCCTCCACATGCCCTGCCCCCTGTGTGCTTCACCCCGTGCTCTTCCCCCCATGCTCTGCCCCCTGTGCCCTGCCCCCCCGTGCCCTGCCCTGTGCTCATGTGGGCAGAGGGGCCTCTGGCTGCAGCAGAAGGGCCTGAGGCTGGAGGTCTGAAGTCAAACTCTCTTAACGCAGCCACTGCCTGTGAGCTGCAGCCTCACACCGTACAGTGCACAGACGCCTTTGGCAGGTCCAGTCTTAAACTTTGGTGCAGACTCCAGGACCTATGTTTCTTTCATGAGAATTCATCTTATCTTTTCCAAGAAATTATTAGCACTATTGAATCTATGAGAGCGGAGCAGCAGCGATATTCTGTGGACGTAATGTTGAGTTAAAGCAGCATTTTACATCTCTGCTGTCTTCCTGGGAAGAATATTAAACCCTAAAAATGTTGATCACAAGGGCAGTTAAGGCAAAGGGATAGGTGCTTGAGCACCACCTGGCACTGTGTACATCCTTGTTACTAAAGTTTTTTTGTCAAATATGTTTGTATAGCACATTTACAACACCCAGCGGTGCCCAACGTGATTCCCAGGAGTGACAAAGTACAATGCAAAACAAGGATTGTTTAGATTAGCCTTATGATAAAACGAATAATTCAGGCACGATTTAGATTATTTTTTTTAAAAGAAACAATAGTTATGTTTGGGTGACATCAGCAGCACACAGAGCAGACCTTTGCCTCTGGCCCCACAGTCAGGCCCTGAGCATGGAGACACTTCATCATTAGAAGAAGTGTTCCAAAGCACTATTGTGGATCTTTAGTGTTGGGCTTTTTACTAGGAATGAAACTTCAGCACTGAGTGCATCTGCTTACACTCAGAAAGCCAGTTTTGCCACAAGTTTACAGAGAGCAGCTGCCAGCAGGCGTTTTGGTTTTTCCATATTCATGAGCGACAGGTGTGGATGATAAAAACATTTGGCACTGAGCAAAACAAACTCTCACATATTGTTTCTTAACAGTAATGCCCGTCTACAGTATTTCAGGATAGTCTGGGTGCACTCATGTCTGCTAAATAGTTGTAGTGTTTCAAAGAATCTGTAAGACGTACTTTGATAAAAGATGGTTTATCCCACAGTGGAGTGCTTAAGGTCCCGGTTTAAAACATTCTTTTATATTGTGGTCTTTTTTAGTTATTTAGTATTTTTAGCCATTTAATTTTTATGTACTGTTTTTATTTACTTATATTATTCCAATCTACTTTTATTTGTTTTGATGTAGTTTTTATTGATTTCATTTTTTTTTTTTTTTTGCTTACGTTCCATTTTGTATTTTGAGTGTTTTTACTTAGTATACTTGAAATACAAATTTTACGTACCTTTAAAAGAACACTAATAATATCATCAATAATTCAGTATATGTGCCACCTCTTTGATAAGGTCTTTTGAAATTTCACTTTTCTTGCATATAGTGACACTCATTCATTCATCTTCTACCCTCTCCCTGTGACTTTGGGCCTGAGGCGGGGTACACCCTGGGCAGGGGCCAGTCGCAGGGTTATGAATGAATGGATGACGTTAAGGGGATGATGTTAAAGGACTCAAAATCTTGCAACAAAGTACAATTCTACTCTCAACTTTTCGATCTGTAACTTTCAGTATAGTTTACATCAGATTTAAATAAATAATAAGCCTGTTCTACCAATGTTTTTGTCATTCCGTCAACCTAAATCAACTAAAAACCAACTGGCAATGTAAGAACTACAAGAATTTATTTCACAAGAAGTGGAACAAAGTGAACAAATAAACGCTGAATAATTATGACATTAAATAATACACTAAATAATGTTGTATTTATGTCTATAAAATACAGGGGTCACTGGGTCAAATGCTCTACAAAAAAAAAGTACTGTGGGATTTTATTTTCTTTACCTCACTGTACAGCAGTAAAACTAACTTTCACTTGCACTTCACTGATGGCCTTATATCTGACAGATTCCAATGTCAACTATACACTTACAATGTAGATAAACTAAAACACTTAAAATTGTACATGAAATAATATGCTTAGAAATGTACATAAAACTGGAGTTGCAGGTCAGGCTGCGCAGGTTATAGAGAAAGTTAGTATTGGACACATCTCAGTCCTTGTCTGGGACAAGTTAGTTAGCACAAGGTAGTTAGGACGAGTTAGTTAGGACGATTTAGAGATTGAGCTCTTCTCGTCGCTGCAGTGAGCCAGAGCCCTCTGTGATTTTGTGAAGAGAGAGAGAGTAAAAGGCGTGGACCGACAGGAGCCATGAGGCCCAGCCTCAGGTGGGACTTTTCTCCATCATCTGAGTGAAACTGTCTGGAGGATGTGGACAGGAGCGACGCAAAGGCGCTGTGAGGAGCGAACACCTGAAGCGCAGAAGCGGGTTTGAATGACGAACCGCGCTGCTCACGGAGCGCACAAGCCTCGCTCTGACCGCACGAGCGCCCCGCCACGACTCACGAGTCCAGTTCACGGAGCTCACGAGCCCCGCCATGGACCGCGACGAGCCCCGCCACGACCTCACGAGTTCAGTTCACGGAGCTCACGAGCCCCGCCATGGACCGCACGAGCCCCGCCACGGACCTCACGAGTTCAGTTCACGGAGCTCACGAGCCCCGCCATGGACCGCCACGAGTCCCGCTCATGGACCGCGACGAGCCCCGCCACGGACGCGCGGCGCCTCTGCCCCCGGGCCGAGCCCGACTCAGCCCGACAGCAGAGCGAAGGGTCGGTTTCGGGCCGTTCGCTCGGGACAAGAATTTAAGCTCTAAGCGGCACACACAGCGCCTAGGAATGCGAAAACAGCAGCTCTGAATTTGTATATATATGTTTTTTTCATAGTTTCACCTCACAAAATAGCACGTTAATTCCCGACTGGAAAAATAATTTGGCGACCCCACAAAAGTTTTTGGCGACCCCACTTGGGGTCGCGACCCCTAGTTTAAGAACCACTGTTCTAATATATGTGTAGGATTGTACAAATAGTGTTCTTCCAGTAGGCTGCTTTTCATCAGGGCACAATTTGGATTCACTTGTAAAGAATGGTCTTCGGTACCGGCACTAGCAAACATTAGCTGCTACGTTATGCTTAGTTGTTTTTTCTGATCTTTAAGTCATTTTCAAGACCACATGGTATTCAGAATGCCTTTTATGAGCTTTTAACCATGTTAGAATGTTGTTTCCTCATCAAAAACATACTTAGAGTTGTTTTCACGCTTGATTAATTAATCCGGTTTATGAAGGACTCAGGGCTGTCAAAGTTAAAGTCTAAGTGAAATGATGTTCTCATGATATTGTAATTATGATTAAATAATTATTATACTATTCAATTTATGTAAGAAAATGTGTGAATATACTTCAAAATTGATATGTAAATATAGACATTTTAAAATGTGATTATTCATACCTTTGAAATCTGATTAATAACAATCAAACCAATAATATGATATTAACATCTTTGAAATGCTGATCTTGCAAGTGCAAATGAAAGTTGGTTTAGAGATAAGAGGTCATAGAAAGCTTAAATAGTATTAGTATCTCATAAAAAGCCTAAATCAGCATTAAACAGAAGAAATGGGGTCAGCTTTATAAAAAAACAAAACAAAAAACATATAACATATATCTAAAAAAATTACAACGAAAATTGATTAAAAAATGATGAGGAAAATGGAAACAGCAATTTGGTCAGGACTGAAGTAAAGTATAAAATTTTAGAACAGTCGTATTGCTTTTAAGGCTTCAACTAACGATACATTTGGTGATCGATTACCCTAGCAATTATTCTTTTGATTAATGGATTTGTTATTTATATTGCAAAAGTACCGTGAACACTCGATTTGACCCAAATAAAGCTAAAACTAAAATAAATAAAGTTGTTAAAGGGTGCATGGTGGAGAAAATTTACAGACAAAGGGTGTATTCAACAAAAACACAACATTTACACATTTTCCTAGTCATTCTTGTGTAATTCCTGCCCTTTCTGAGTCATGAAACTTCTTTTCTCAGCTCAGGGCATGTTTTTGAGTCTGTGTATGGACCAGTTAACGAATGCGATTACTTATACAGTTGATAACCATTTCTATAATCGATTAATTGCAAATAATCAATTAACTTGTAGCAGCCCTGAATTGCATCTATTGCATTCAGCACTGTAATAGTATAGCTAAACATTGCACGTACGGATAATTTTTAGCTCTAAAACATGAAACGCCAAAGCAAAGATACTCAAAAGCATGTGCGTTGTTGTCGAAAACCTGAACTCTTGAAAGGCGCCATGTTTTGTCTCGTTCAAATTGTTCTGCATATAGAGCCGTGTCCCACCATAACCCCTGCCATGTTGGTGGTGGGTGTGAATTGTGACGGCGGCTCAGGACTAACCCTTCCTGATCTGTGTAACAACCGGTATAATGACAAATAAAGCACTTTACCTGTAGGTGTTAAAAGGTTTTCTGAACAGGCTGCATAATGGATCATTTTAACAACCTTGAAAACATGGCAATTCAGGGGTCACGTACCAAGTTCAAAAAGTATCTGAAACATCTGAGTCTGTGTAACGCTATTTAGGTTTGCATTTGTGAGCTACGGTGACATAAAAAAGCTTGTTGGTGAAGCTCGCCGGCTAAAGAGCAGTGTCTAGACAGGTTTGATAACACACGGTCTGAGCAACGCTTTATTCTGCAAACATTACTCCCATTTCGGTCGCGTTTTGAACTGGCTAACGTTAGTAGCTTTCCCTGAATAAAATGTTTGTAGACGTAAACAAGGTTAAAGGAGCAGCACCAGCAAAGAGGGAGAAGTGTTTCCTCTGGCGGCGCTGATAGTCACGCGAGTCGTAACAGGTGGGTGTGGCTTTATTTGCGTCTTATTTTATTTGTTTATTCACCTTATTCCGCAAATTGCCACAGGCGCTGCAATCTTTTTTCCATTGTATTAGTTTACATGGGGCAGGCGAGCTCAACAGAGAATAAGTTCTACACAACAAAGCTGTTTTAATGCTGCCCATTTTACCTTAAATCCATCTACTTTATATAGTAAATATACTTATGTAAACTTTTCCCTCGTTTGCCATCTGCGTGAACCGAATGCCCGCTTGACCGGAAGTGGCAATACAATGGAAGTGCAGATCTGTAGCAAAAAGAGGCAAAAGTGGGCGGGGCAGAATAAGGTGAAGAGTTGGTTTAAATTAATTGCCATACTCATTATTAAAGCCTAATTTATGTAATGCTGCAGTAAGGCTGTTCACATTTAATCGTTTAGTCTATTGATTTTCAACCAGTGTGTGCCTTGAAAAAATGTACCGTTTGAGTTAACGGATTCACACACGGGTTTAATTAAAAAAAAACATTTTGCAGTGTCCTGAGCATATTTCTGTTCTGGAAAATAAAGCAAACCAATCGCTATTGCCAAATTTAAGAAACCCAATAGTGGCACAGACATTATTCGCCACATTAGATGCCTTTTTGGTAATGTTATAGTTAGTGGTGTGCTGTGGTATATTTTCAACCAAAAAGTGTGCTGTGACTCAAGAAATGTTGAAAAAGACTTAAGTCAATGAATCAGTCGATGGTATTTTTGTCTACCAACATTCCAGCAGAGTTTTACAGCAGAAAGGAAAAGGCTAGGAGTGAGTCAGATTGAGTTTTAGGAGTGAATTGTTAGTTTATCTCGCTTTTTAGATGTGAAGACATGGAAGTGTAATAAGTACTGGAAGATGAACTAAAGATGGTGATCGTCTTCAATGGCCTGTAAGCATGTAAACATTTCAAAAATTAAAGTTGTGAATTTAGAGAGACATCCCTTCAAATTCCAACCTTTTGTGAAAGCTGTAATTGCACTCACAGCCGAACTCGAGCAGTTAGATTTCAAACAAAAAGCAGTTGGGCTCTAGAAGAGAATTCTTTCATGGGCCTGGAAGTGCGGGACCTATGGAGCGGCCAATAATAAAATACAAAGGACAAACAAAGACAAAGGGCGTATCTTATCCAGGTCTTATTATAGATCCATGGCCACGCCCTTTAGTCGATAGCTACAGTCGACAGTGCGTCATATAAGGGGGGGGGGGGGGTCTGCTGTGAAACCATGTGTAAAACTCTCAACGGATTCAATAGGTTTTTAATTTCCTGGCGTATTATGTCTATTTTAAGCACAACGAAGTCAAGTCGAGTCACAACTGATCCTTAATGGAGGTTGTTGACCTGGAGTTATCCCAGAAAAGTGGATAAATAGATCTATAGATGTAAAAAGTACAGCAGGCGGCGCTAGCATCACAGCAGCTACCGTTAGCATTCTTGGAAAACGACACAAATTTTGCCTGTTGGAATACTCTTTCTGTCTCCATGTTTTTGTGTCTGCATTTGGCATAATATAACTCTTAAAGTCGGTGTTTACTCTGGTCGATGTGGCAGTGGGTGACAGAGCAGCTCTGACACATATTTGGAAAGTTCATTCTGTCATCTTGTAAATATTAAAGTTCCTTCTCATAACACGTTTGGGCGGCGTGATTTCCACCTTCGTCAGAGGTGACGTCTGATGGATGTGATGTGTCTCAGATGTTGTTTTCCCCGCGCGGTGGTCTCTGGAGAAGTGAGTCCCGTGTGCGAGCCGAGGTTAAAGCTCCCTCGTCTCTGCTGAGCAAGCCACCGTCAAGCCACCAAGCCTGGGCAGCAGTAGCTCAGTTGGCCGAGTGGTCGTTTTCTGAGCCGGTGGTTTGAATCCTGCTTCTGACATGAACATCCTTGGTTGACCCACAGGTTGGCGGTGCAATTTCAGCTCCCTCAGATGAATACTCAGTTGTGTCTTTAACCCCACTTAACCCGTCTTGCCCCCAGTGTCTGCGTGCACCGGTCTATGAATGTGTGAGTGAATGTGTGAGTGGTTCCTTGATGTAAAGCGCTTTGAGTGCCTTGAGAGGTAGAAAAGCGCTAAATAAACGCGACCATTCAACATTTTACATCTGATAAGAGACACGTCACATCCATCAGATAAAGTCCTCTCGCCAAAGCATGTAAGGTAAATGAGTTTCGAGTTATTTACAACGGTCTCATTAGAAGAAACTCACAAGTTAAAGCTCTGACACATTCAAATTAATGGATTGTTTCCCCCAAGGAGGTCCATTTGTGAGGTTCATTTGTGGGCGTCCTCAGATAACGACTGTATCAGTTAAAATATAGCAATGTTGCTAATAGGTCTAACATTTTATGACAGTAGATTTTCTTGTTTGTAAGGTAATTTGGTTTGTCTTACAAGTAGAATATTTGAAATGATTGCCTTTATGTTAATGCTAGGCTAACGTGTGTTAACGGATAGTTTGGCTACTTTAGGCAAGCGAAAACTCAAGCCGTTTTTATATTTCAGATTTTTTCCTTTCTGTTTAAATCATGTAACTTGAATTGGAGCATGTCCAGTTTGTCATTAAGCAAATGCAGTCGCTAAGCCAATTAATTAGTCACCCACCCTTATTAGTTATTACTCCAATGACAAAACTGCAAGCTACCTCAAACTTCTGAGTTGTTTTAGGTGGTTTTAGCAATAGCCATGACAGGTGTGTAAAGAAAAACACTTATCCCTGACAGACGGTTATCGTATTTGATAAAATCCCAAATATTGACTGAAAAGGTTTGCCGGATTAGGAGTACCAGGTGGTGCCGGAGTTCTCAGTAAAAGGTGGACCATAGGCAGGTGGTGGGTCGCGCTGCTGAGGTTCATCATCCCGGTGCTAATCTGCTAAAAGACAAAGCGCTCAATGCCACGTACAAAATGTGTGCGGCTTCACCTCTTTGAGAAATCAGCTTGAGTGACTGGCTTGGTTTTTGCTTCGTGAAGGGGAAATATACAGAATTTAGTCAAAGGTGCAAAAGTTGTATTAATATTTAGACAACGGGTTAGGACCCAGTTGCGTATTGCAGGATCATTTTCACTGTGGTTTGAATTTTTATTTATTTATTTTTTATGTTTTTTTGGGCAGTTTGCTCTCTCAACACATAGGCTTTCATGTGGAAACAACAAACTTGTCCAATCTAGTCCTAAAAATATTTTATTATTTGATTCAATCCATCTTATCCATAGATTTCTCTGGGACATTGTAACTTCAAAGGCCGTTTTCTTAAAATGCATTTTCTCTCTAGATAAACATAAAAACTACACACACCAAACATTAAATTGAACGTACTGAAGGATTTGTTGATTCCAAGCCTGATTTATTAAAGTTTTAAGCCAAAAAAATGAGACAAAATTTGATTTTTTTTAGGGCTAATTTTCAGCCATATCTAGTTTACTCAAAAACTAAATACAATATCAGCCCTGCGACGAGTTGGCCACTGTCCAGGGTGTACCCCGCCTAAGGCCCAAAGTCACTGGGATAGGCTCCAGTCACCCGCGACCTCTAACGGGAACAAGCGGTAGAAAATGAATGAATGAATAAATACAATATCCTAAATCCTCTCCGTAATTTTTTGTCACTAATATGTGTACAAAACGAACCAAGAAATGTAAACCTGGTTCTGTCCATTTTCAGATTGAAATGCGTGTAATTTTGGCCGTTTTTACACATAAAATGCCTTATTTCTACATGAAAGCATTACATGATGAAAAACTTGTCTTACATTTTTGTCTTACATTTATGTGAGTGAACTACCGGAGAAGTTTCAAATGGATATCTTTAAATTTAAGATTTTTTCCTATTCACCTGCAGCGTCTTGCCTACTATGTTTGAGTCATGGCTTGTTCATGTTGACTTGAAGGTGGGTCTCAAAGCTACACTAGTTGAAAGCTCTGGGTTTGGACTAGAGCTGAAACTAACAAATATTTTGCTAATTGATTAGTCTAGCGATTATTCTTTCGATTACCAACTACTAGTGTAAATCGCGAAAGGTCAGACACTATTCGACATTTACTATTTTTGACCCAGGTGAAGCTAAAGTGATGCCGTTTGATAGAGTATACTTGTGAAAAAAACCCAAAACATTGGTTTTCAATCTTTTTGGCTTAACTTAAGGTGCAATAGATTTGTAAACAGGTGCTGTGCAGTGTGTGTTGTGTTTTTTTAGAACCAGGAATGGGTGCAGTTTGTTGGTGACTCAGACTGGGAACTTGGAAATTTGGAAATCGGAATGTACTTGATATTGTCAGATTTGCATGGTAACTCTGCCAACTCTGGGTTTTGTCTGTACTTGGTATTGTGAATGTGACGATCTTTTGTTGGTTTTGTGCGTCTTTGTGCCATTGTTTGTCCAACACAAATTTCCCCATAAAGAGACAATAAAGGCTAATCTAATCTAATCATCTAATTGTGTGATCTCTACTCTCTGCACGTGGCACTTCTGGAGTCTGATAAAGCCAACATAACGATTATTCCATCACTAAATCAGTTGAGAATTCTTTCAATCGAAGTTTAACAGATTAATCGTAAATTAATTGATTGTTTAAATAGCTGTCAACAAATTTAGTAATAGAATCATCGTTAACTGGTTTATATACAGGTTCTAAAACATGCCATGAGCTGAGGAAAGGCGTTTTATGACTGAAATTGAGCAGCAATTGCATGAAAATGATGTGGAAAATTTGTAAAAATATGAAAAAATGTCTTTTATTCATAAACTTACTCAACCAGGTCCTAAAACTGCTTCACTTCAGCTTCATCAGGGTCAAATTTAGTACAAATCTCTTCACCACATGATCTTTCTAATTGATTAGTTCTAAACAACTAATCGATTAGTCGAAAGAGTAATCCCTAGACTAATTGATTAACAAAATGATGTTTAGTTGCAGCCCTATTTGCGTTATTCATAACATTATTTCTTTTCCTCCAATATGTCAATGGATTCAATGAAAACATCTCTAATTTAGTTCATTAACTTTTAAACTTTTTACCAGCCAACTTTCTATAGCACCAAAAATGTATGCTTTAACATTTTTTACAAAAATGGTGAGCTAAATTAGCAAAATATCTATATATTGTGATAGTAAATTTGGTCATATTGTATTGATGTTGTGGGCTGCTGTAAAGATATATCAACATGAGAATTTGTTGTTATACTATTTTGTGACTTGTTTTGAGAAAATAATATTGTTTTGATGATTAAAATTGGTGTATTTCATATTTAGTTTGTGCAGGTAGTGACATAAACAAAAAAATACTGTTAAAATTAGAACCTTTTTAGAATTTTGTACTAGGATATTTGTAATGTTTTTAACTTTACCTTCACCTGTCCAGGGACTGCGGATGGAATCTAGCTATTTGCTAAATCTAGTGCAAAACATATTCTCTTTTATAAGATGAATGTATTTGTACATGGTCCTTGACAAATAAATATTAAACTAAACTAAACTAAATGTATTTGGCTTTTAAACAATACTGATTTATCGCAGAAAAGCATGTGCAATACATCCAGTGACACATGATGTTATTGTATCCTGAGAGCAAGTACTGACTGTGTATCGAATCGTGAGAAAAGCTGTGATTATGGGCCCTGTTTTACGATCTCACAAGATTATTTTTGAACAGACAGCTCTCTTGTAAATATATTCTTTTATTTGGCCTCTGTGATACAAATTATACATGAAGCCTGGGTAGGTTGCTGGGAGTGCAGGAGCCAGGACGGAGAGGTGTGTCTGTTCTGTCGGTGTTCAGGGCAGTGTATCAGAAAGCCTAAGCACCGTACACTGTGAAGAAGGGACCTCCATTCAGCTGCGAAGGTGACTTCACAGAGTGTAGGGGAAGTGGGGAGGAAGAGGTAGGTAAAAGCGGCCAAATGTTCTGAGGCTTAGCTAACCACAAAGCATTTGTAAATCACCCTCTCCATTTCAGTACATGCACTTTGCTATTCTGGTTTTCAAACTACAACTTCAGGAATGTCTCAAAGGAGACATATTGTCCCAGGTACTCAGTATTAAAGTATAACAAGGAGATATCATCATTTTGCATTGTGTTCATTATAAACTGCAATATTGATCTAAAATGGCTTAGTAATAGGAACTGATTCATTGACTTCCTGTTCAAAACTGCAGGACTGATAAGCCCCGCCTCTTCATAGTGACATTTTATTGTAACAAGCAGCAGATTTTCATGTGAGTATTTTTAGTTTTGAAAATAACATTTTAAAACTTTACATGTGTCACCCGAAGTCTTAATTTTTCAAACAACCACAACTAAGTACAGGGGAATGGGCGGGGATTGGAGGTAGGTGAAAACAAGAATTTTCTGAGCTCTCGAGCTCAAATGCAGAACATTACAGGATTAATTCAAACACGCTGGAATCAATCAAAATCCATCTTTGTAAACTAATGATGAGGAAACACTGTTTAAAGCTCATGAAAATATATTTTTCATGTGTCTCTTTTAATGGCAGAACAATATCGTTGAAGGTTCTTGGTCTTTTCTCACTGCATTGCATCACGTTTGTAAAGCTGCTAAAGTAATAGCGTTCATCTGCTGTGTACTCCCATGAGCGGAGCGAGCTATATTTTGTTTTTTCTGTAGCATACAGGTACATGCAGAATGGATCAATGCAGAACTTCATTTGAAGTCACCTTACACAAGGAGCTCTCTTGGTGAAATAGCTCACGTATTTCTATACATGCATAAGAAATGAATGGGAATTTCTTGGCATTCTGCAGCTTACATTGATTTTTTTGTTTTCATAAGTATTCAACCTTTACTGTATGTCCCACTGCGCTATTTCTTTAGCCAGTTCCTGTAATGAATCTGTAACAGCAGTAATTAAACCTCGATATAGATTTCATTTATGTGTTAACTACTTATTCCCACAGAAAGTTACTGTAACCTGATTTTTTCCTTTTCAGTATGAGATTTAAATATGTCTCTGCAGTACTTAACTAATGTGTCCAGCTCCTCCTGTGTGCCTGAGCACCTCACCCTATCCCTAAGGGAGCGCCCAGCGGCCCTACAGAGGAAACTCATTTACAACCCTTGTATCCGTAATCTTTTACATTTAAATCTTTTTTATACATACGCATTTTCTATTAAACTAAAACTAAAAATATGGTCTCATGGCAGGGGTCTTAAACTCATTTTGACAGGGGGCTGAATGTAGAAGATCAGAGCTGGTTGAGGGCCACAGCAGAGACAGATTTGAGACGCACTAAATGCTTCTTTATCTAGGAGGGTTTAATTGTCAGAAGTTTTACATTTACAAGGTATAGTTGGTATATTTTAGAATTTAGAAATTATACCACCTTTATAATCCACAAACAGACAGAGACAGAGCGTGTGTTTGTGATGTTCGCTTCATAACACAATGCAGTGAACTTTACTTGGAGAGCAAATTGGCACCAAACAAAAACTCTCTGACCTGATCCTGAAGCTCCTGCGCTCACGTCCCGCGTGTTCTCTGTCCATTTATTTGTTGAGGAAAGTAAAAAAAGTCAGCGGAGAAGTGCAGAGTATCCATGCTGGGTTCAACTCTCGGCACCGCTCTCCAGGAGCAGCGGGGGAGGGGCCACTTATAATACAAGTTAAAAAGTCGCCTTAGGAGCCACCAGAAATCGTCTTGAGGGCAACATTTGGCCTGCGGGCTGCGAGTTTGAGAGCCCTGTCTTACGGTATTAGACTTCAGGCCAGAAGGCTTTATTGAACTGGACAGTTGCACACATGCCACATGCAATGCCTTAAACCACTGCTGCACCACTGCTGAGCCACACCATTGATGATCCATTTAGGAAAGAACGAATCAAAATTAATCCCACTATTAGTGGAACCCCGTAAAATAAGCGCAAACTGCACACAGTTGTACAAAGAATTACATATTTTGGTGGTTAGTCAAAGGGACCAAATTTGGCCCCACTGATGTATCCAAATATTCTTTATACCAAAAAAAAAACATTTACAATGTATTTAGTTGATTAAAAAATTCTGCCAAAGAAGATGAATAGTGGGTGTTATCTTGTAGCAGTAACAGAATGAATAGAAGTAACAGAAGACTGAAAACATTATGTACCTTACATTACACAATGTTTGAAAAAGTCAAGTGTGATAAAAAGGCTGATTGTAGGTTACCTGTGGAATGAAGTTTGCCTTGTTTAAATGTATGATGCTGCAGCTATACAGCGTATTGTAAAGAGGTTAGGATTGTGTTTTCACACCAACTAACATTCTTTTTACAATAGTAAACCAATAAATGTTTTAAGACTTAACTACCGGACAAAAAGTATATATTGGTTTCAAATCACTGAAGCCCAAAATGTTACTTGTTTTATGGATCACATGCCCTAAACTAGACTAACATGTGACGGAGGAGATTTTTGTGGCTGATAATGATTATAAAACACGATCACGAGAAAAAGGGAGTTACTAATGGGAATTGATGATTTAAAGGTTTAGTTTGTGACTGCATGGACAAGCTGTGAGAAAAAAAAAAAAGTATAGTTTACTTTATAACAAAAAAAATCCATAGCCAGACAAAATGCAGCTGTTTCTTGTCTGTCATTTTGAAGATAATTCTGTTCATTGTTCATTAGACTGCTCACTTTTCATCAGGAGTTGTCGGCGCAGTCCAGTAATACTGATATCTGTCAGATTTCGTCTGTGGTCTGCGTGGCATTACTGTTACTGACACTACGGCAGCTTCACTCTGTGTGAGGTACTAGTATTGATGCTGGTGCAGATACTGGACAGTGTAATGGATTGGTATCTGTTCCCTAACCCCTGACACTGATGGGATACTGATCCGATACTCCAGGAGGCGACAAACGCATGTTTACAAACTTCAACCCAAGAAAATGTGACTTGCGATGCCTACTTTTAAAGCTCAGAACCTACAGAATACAGTCACTGTGTTTATTTCACAATGTTTTATTGTTGTAAGGTTATTGTAATGTGTGCACAAATAATATTATTACCATATGATTATGTTATTTAGCAACTGTTAATGTTACCTTGTTGAAGTTAGGGAAAGTATATCGGATATTGGCGTATACTCAAAGCCTGATATTGGTATCGGAAATGAAAAAGCTGGATCAGTGCAGCCCAAATGAAAAGCTATGCCGTGATTGTAGCAAACGACAGGATTTATGTTTTTAACTCTACCGCCTCAGATGCTTGCTTTTGACTGGGAAACAAGCTAATCTTTCTCTGTTTTGAATACACACTTTTTAATGCTTTTTGTACTTGTTACTGTTTAACCGTTTTTTTGTTTTGTTTGTTTTCTTTTCCTTAAATACAGAATTTCCTTATGTATCTGTGTCTCCCCAGCACCTGCCTGTATCAAGAACTGACCAAGAATAAGTTTGCATTAGCTTTATCTTACTCTCAAACCCTGCACTTACCAGTCTTTTTAAAGCTAGCCTACCTGATTTTCATAGTCGTAGAACCTGAAAAACAGAGCCTTCCAGCTATCCAAATGTATCATTCACTCACCTAATGCATCCTTCCAAGCATCCTAAAGATTCACTGCAATGAGTTAACTTTCAGAGCGAGTTTTCCTGTCACTGTAAAGCTAACAACAACTAGCATACTAACACTGCCTTTCCTGCTTCACAGAGAATAAAACTAGACTATAATTAGATACAGACCGCGCACTCCGGTTTCATTTTGACCCAAAGAGATGCTTTTACAATATATCTGTACTGGGGCAAAACATTCATTCATTCATTCATTTTCTACCGCCTATTCCCGTTAGGGGTCGCGGGTGACTGGAGCCTATCCCAGTGACTTTGGGCCTTAGGCGGGGTACACCCTGGACAGTGGCCAACTCGTCGCAGGGCTGACACAGAGAGACAGAAACATTGACAGACAACCATTCACTCTCACATTCATTCACTAGGGACAATTTAGAGTTCTCAATTAACCTACACAGTCATGTCTTTGGACGGTGGGAGGAAGCCGGAGAACCCGGAGAGAACCCACGGTAACACGGGGAGAACATGCAGACTCCTAATTGAACTGTACTGGGGCAAAACATATTTTACTTTATTACATGAAAAAAAAATGTACAGCCACTTTAATTCTTCGTTTTAACACAACAACAACAACAAATTATTATTATTATTTTATTTTTTATTTTTTTTCTCTGTGTAATTCACTGTTAGAACTTGTGCTAATACCTTTCCCCCTCTTGTGTGGTTGCAGATGCAGTGAAGGGCTAGAAGATGAAAATACACAAGAAGGACAAGCAGCAGGTTTGTTCTGACACCGCCTCCTGTCTGTCTGGAGGCTACACTTATTATTTAGTGTGAACACATTGACTACAACAGCTGTCTCTGTCAACATCTGCGTCTCTACCAGCAAGATTTCAGGGACACCGGCGAGCGCGGTTCATTTTAGAAACATTTGGTCTTGGATTTTTAGTGGCTCGTTTTAGGGAATTTGCAATATGTCAAGAAAAAAAGATGGGTGGAAAAAAATATGGCGGCTCTACAACAGCTGTTATATTTGCTTTTACAAATCGTCACAATAGCAAATAGCGCTTGTAGTTCAAGTGTTCCTAAGTAGCCTACATTTGCAGTGCTTTGATTTTGCATGCTACTATTGATTTATGCATTTTCAGTAATATTGACCTTATTCTGCCCCGCCAACTTTTGCCGTTTTTTGCACTTCCGTTTGTAAACGCACTTCCGATTGACGAGAACTCTGTTAAAGCTAATGACGAACGAGGGAAAAGTCTTGCCGCTAAAATGTTACATAAAGTAGGTTGATTTGTGTAAAATGTTTAATGAACACGAGCAACAACAAGTCAACAACGCACCGATTTCCTGGTCAGTCTGAAAACGGCTTTTTAGTCCAAGTAGAATTTATTTTCTGTTGAGCTCGTCTGCTCCGTGTAAACTAATACAACAGAAACAAGACGGCGGCGCGTACGGCAACTTCCGGAATAAGGTGAATAGTGAGAGAAGGGACCAAATGGATGGAGTTTTTCCTGTGATAATCCCAGACTGTAATTTGTCGGTATAGTCATGTTTCCATTAGCGCGGAACGTTGCTGAGCAGGACTGTCCAAGGTGTTTCCACTGAACAAAAGTCAACTGTATCGCTCCGTTTGAAGTGTCCGAAGGGGGCCGTGAGAGGTATTAGCTTCTAGAGGGTGCCAGCTGGGTTTTAGAGCACAGACTGCAAGATGACTGGACGAGAAAGCACAAAAGAGAACGCACTCAGGTGAGAACGAAATGGCAAAAAGCAGATGTAAAGTCAAAATAATAATTCCTCACCAAATGCTGACTTCATCTTGTGAAAAAACAGCGTATTTTCCAGCAAGGAAAGCTTTGTTTGTTGAGCCGACAGTCAGCAAAACAAAGCGAGTACACATTAGCATCAGCTGTTTCCCGTTTAGAATGCACGGTGCTCGCATCTAGACCCAAAGTTATATTTTATTTTAGTGCATATGGCAGTCAACTCTAGCCAAACCGAATGCATTTCATATAAAGACGTTAAACATGGCGTAGAGGCCCAGAGTGAAATAAATGTAGAAAAAACTGAAGAAAAACACGGAAGCTGTGCTTTACCTAAGCTTTATCCACGTCTTACAGCACCACAAACGTGTAATTACTAAACGTATTTTCATGAATCGAGGAGATTAGCCACGTAAAGAAAAAGTTTAATTCAGGTACAATTTAGATTTTATTTATGAAGAAAACACAAGTCATTTTCTGGTGACGTTAGCTGCTCACGTAGCGGGCCCCTGCGAGCTGGACTTCAGAAACACAGTCCACTGTTAAAAGAAGCGGCCCGAGTTGGCCCCAAGTGAACTGGTCTGGGGACCAGGTCTAGTTGAAACGCGGCTTATGTGGCTAAATAAAACATGTTCTTCACTAATAGTTCAAAATTGGATAAAGCACCTTTAATTGGAAAATTAAACTTGCCAAAATACACTTTAAGACATTGCTGCACTATTTATTCAAGTGACTTAATTTCTTGTATGTTGTGGTATTATTGTGGTACTGTATTTTATATTGAATTGCTGGCTTTATCTCGTCCTCTGAGGTCTGAGTTATGAATTGTAAATTGAAACTGGAACACTTAGAAATTCAGAAAACATTTCAGAACCCGGTGTTTAGTCAATCTAACATGTTAAAATATTGATAGTCTGTGTTATTTTCCCTTTACTTGTGGTCTGGCCATCTACTGCCTGCGGACCTGCTCCTGTGCTGCCGTTGAGCCTCTACAGTTAAGTTAAGATAAGATTATGCTAATATTACTAACTTCTACATGGAGCTAAAGTCAACTAAAGCAGAAATTCACTCTGAAACATTGCATTATAAACTGTAAATGTAACAACAATGACTGGTTTGTGAGCGTAAATTAATTTCGCATTTTGGCTGATTTTTGATTTGATTTTTCATTGGCTTTATTACTTGTTTGAGCCGTTACTCAGGGCTGGGCAACAAAACTCTGTTCCAAGTAGGAACTGACCAAAAAGGTCCGGGAAAAAAAAAAGAAGTTATTTCCGTGCCAGCTTTCAGTCCCTTGACTTTAAATGTCCTTTGATCACGGTTTATTAGATCATAGTTTATGGAAATCATCCATGTCTGTATTTTTCATGCCCTTGTTTTATCTTATTTTAACAGTCTATACTTTTCACTTTCTGTTATCATTATACGTTTTTGTATATTGCACCTTACCTCCATAGCAAGTTCCTAGTTTATGAATTTTGTTCACCGACAATGGCAATATAAAACGTTCTGATTCTGACTACATTCCCCGAATGTAACCTACTGTCTGTGATTTGTTTTTAGTCTGCTAACATTGACTCTACGCTTTATTTTAGGTCAAGACCTTTAGCCAATCCATTTGTTGTTTTTACCAATTAAAAAGTAAAAAAAACAAATAAATAAACAAACTGGGGTCAAGACGTGATCCGGAAGTTGTGGCAATGAAAGACTAAGTGGCATGGAGGTTTTTGTATAAAATGATAAGGTTCTTGTCATATTTCAGTGCGTTCAGCCCATTGTTTCTGTTGGCAAGTCAGTAAAACGTTCTTTACTTATTCCGTGCAAATGCTCACAAAAAAGGTTGTGGGATAATTTAAATTTTGTCCGAATAAGGCTCTAGTCTCTCATAGAAATATTTGAATCCATTAGGGCTGTAGTCTACTAAAGAAATTCTTGGTCGACTAAAGACCTGCCCCATCGATCGACTAAAAGGGGGTGTGGCAAAACTATGAAGTATCTCTTAGTATCTGACCTAAACTGCACCAAAAAACACAAGTGCACTGGAGTTTATGCAATAAAATAACAATTCACACAGAAAAGTACCAGGAAACAGTGTATTTATGTGTTCAAGTTATGTTAGATACATATAAATTAGATTAAACTCATGAGTCACTCCATATCTTAACTTTTTCACCGTATAAATCCTTTTAATTGAAATAAAATAATTAGTCGACTAGTAAAATGTTGGTCGACTAAAACACCATCGACCGATTAATCGACTAAGCGACTAAAAGACTACAGTCCTAGAAAGCATCCATTTTCCCAGTGATTTGCAGTGTGTCTTCTGAACCCCAGAGTGCTGTGTGGACTTACAGGGACAATGACGAGCAGGTTGTACACTCTCTACTCACTGGGGACGGGATATTGAGTGTATAATGTGTTTTACTTGTAAGCGACTGCTGGAGACTCGTGGGAGAAATCCAGCTGTAGAACGGTGAATTGATTAAAATAAAGTTGTTCAGATACGTTCAGCGGTAAAGCTAACGACCGCTAACATGCTAACAGCGCTGGTTGGACGCGTTAGAATTGGATGCAGAAAGCACTCAACAGTCTGTTTTGATCCTAAGAGCTGTAGACCTTTAGTCGTTTAGTTGATTAATCAGTTGATGGTGTCTTGGTCGATCAAAATTTTTATTAAGCGACTAATGATTTTTTTTATTTTTGAAGGATTAATATTCACAATGGCAGAAAGGAGAAAGCATAGAGTGAGATAGCTTCAGATTTGGGAGTGAGTTGTGAGTGTAATCTGCCGTACTAAGAGCTACTTTTGCAATACTGTACTTGGGGTTGTCAGAGTTTCAAATGTATGACTTTTGATTATTATGAGAAGAAAAATAACAAGTTTAGGATGATTCATTTTTGGACCCATTGACCAGAAAACATTGAAATCCTTTATTTTGAAGTTTATTGTATTCCCATTCCTTTAGGTTTATGAAATCAGACGTTCTGAATGGAAAAAATAATGATATTGTCACATAAAAAAGTATTTCACATGTAGTGTGACCTTTTTTTTCGAGAATAGATTGAACTGTAATTACTCATTGTTGCTGCCTATGATTCTCACAATTGTTATCATTTAGTACTTATGATTATATTGTAACCTGAATCATCACTATTACCCATAATCTTTAGATCCATATTCGTACTGGATAGAAAAATTAGTCAAAACAAAAGAATACCTTTCATTTATTTAAAGGAAAATTGCTATGCATTTTTTGGATTGTAATTAGCCTTTAAACATGCTCTTGGATACCTTAACTTTGCCATGTCATGTTTTGAAACCAAAAATCAAAGTTTATTATGAACTAAATGAACATTTGTTTCTCTGCTGTTTGCCCTTGCCCAGGCACTTACGAAGTTTATGCAGCCAGTAGATGGCGCCTAGCACTTACACAATTTAGTTATGTTAATGTAGCCTAGCAGTAGCAGTGATCGTGTTCAGACGGCAGAAGCGCTCCGAACGAGTCGATGATTTAAGGACCTAAAACCGCAGGAGATTCTCGGAAAAGTGATAAGTCTAAAATCGGAAAAAACGTCATGGATCGAGGGAGTTCAGCAGGAAGTGTTTTTGCCAATCAGAGGGGAGAGGATTTTCTAACCAGCATTCCTCAAAATAGTGTGATTGAAGCTAAAGGCAACTCCAGGTGTGCCTTTGATGACGGAGGATTGTTAGAACATGCTTAAAAGCAAACTTAAGAAGATCATAACTGTCTTTTTTACGTCTTAACTTATTTTTTTTTACTCTGCAAGGAAAACATAACACGCTTTTTGGCACAGAAAAAACATAATATTGCCCTTTTAAGGTACCAATTCAAATGTCATTGTAAGTGGTTCTTCAAACCTTTTACCTACCTTTTTTTTCTTAACTGTCCATATGAGTCTGTTCCCTAATTAATTGCACTTATTTACAGATTTCATGAACCAATTACCAGGGTGCACGGTGGCAGAGCGGTTAGAGCTTCTGCCTCTCAATAAGGAGATCGTGGGTTCGAATCCCAGACCACCCCAACATCGTGGTCTCGAATTCCACCCTAACATCACACGATCTCTCTGAGTGGAGTCTGCATGTCCTCCCCGTGTTACCGTGGGTTCTCTCCGGGTTCTCCGGCTTCCTCCCACCGTCCAAAGACATGACTGTGTAGGTTAATTGAGAACTCTAAATTGTCCGTAGTGAATGAATGTGAGAGTGAATGGTTGTCTGTCCTTGTCTGTGTCTCTGTGTTAGCCCTGCGACGAGTTGGCCACTGTCCAGGGTGTACCCCGCCTAAGGCCCAAAGTCACTGGGATAGGCTCCAGTCACCCGCGACCCCTAACGGGAATAAGCGGTAGAAAATGAATGAATGAATGAATGAACCAATTACCTGTCAATGTAATAAACAGCAGCAACAGATGAAAATTTAATTACCACCATATTCATTTCATGCTTCAGAGTCTGTATGTAAATAGATTTGTGCTTCATATTAACAGGGATTGTAATTAGCCATGTGCTGTTTACTGAGATCCTTTTGCAGAAGGTGAATAGAGAAGCAAAAAATTGTGATTGTTGAGGTTTGTTACTTTATAATAACGAAACAAAACAAAAAACAGATCTTATTTTATCCATAGAAACATAAACTGTCCTCATTAAAACAGAAAAAAAAAATTAATAGAATGTAATAATCTGCTGTAATACTGACTTTTTCTTTTACAGTGTTTCCTCTTGTAACACATCAGTCAGTTTGTAATTGCATTAAAATGTTATGCCTACTCAATATAATTTTGGCCTAATTAATGTCATATTACAGAGATTATGGCGAGTTTTTTGTTTTTTTGGTCAGTTTGCTCAACATATTGGCTTTTGGAAACAACAAACTTGTCTAATCTGCTAAATTTTATTATTTCATTTAATCCATAAATCCATAGATGGCTCTGGGACATTGTAACTTCAAAGGCCGTTTTCTTAAAATGCATTTTTCTCCCACAGAGACATAAAGATCAGCCTTAAAGTAGCTCCCACACACATCAAACTTTACAATCTTGGACTCAACAAGATTTTGACGAAACGTACTGAAGGATTTTTTTGAGATCTAATTTTAAAGCTTATTTATTGAAGTTTTAATTTAAAAAAGTGAGGCGAAATTTGAATTTTAAGGACAATTTTCACGCAAATCTAGTTTCCTCAAAAACGAAATAAGAAATCCAAAATCCCTCTCTGTAAATGTTTTGTATTTTGTATCTAATATGTGTACAAAATGAACAAAGAAATTTAAACATGGTTCTGTCCATTTTTCAGTTTTAAATGTCCCAAATATGTGAAATTTTGGTCGTTTTTACACATAAAACGCCTATTTCTATGTGAAAACATTACATGATGAAAAACTTATATTTACCAGAGTAAACTACGGGAGAAGTTTCAAATGTATATCTTTAAATTTAAGATTTTTCCTATTCACCTGTAGTGTCTCACCTTAAACATTAAACATAAAAAACATTCAAACTTTTGAAAATTATAGGCCTTTTGAAATTCATGTAATTCCTTTTTGCAATTGATTGGGCTCTGGCCCCTTAAAGCTAGTAATTGGTGCATTAGCTTACTTTTGTTAACAACCACACAGTAAAGCAAATCACAGACCTAAAAGCGATATAAAGTAACTCAAAGTGTGTGTGTGTGTGTGTGTGCGTGTGCGTGTGTGTCTCTGCGCTCACGATGATTCTTGCGCGGTGGTCGGGAGATATCTATTCCAGCGACTCATTGTGACTTATAAACACAATGAACATGTGAAACACGTCTAACCTCCGCCGAGGAAGAGACGGGTCAACTTAAAGGGGAGCAACTTACCGTGACAGTCAGGAGTAAACCCCACCTCTTAAAGGTCCCATATTCAGCTATTTTGCCCTTTACACAGTCTATTCTAAGGGCTTTGTTGATAAAATTTTGCGTTGTGCAATATCCATAACATAAGTTTCCAAAAAAACACCCGTTTCTTGGACTGGCCCCCCTCCTTGCAAAAGCAAACGGCTCACTCTGAGATCTGACCCCCCCGAACAGAGCGCAGGCTGCCTCCCCCGCCCAACTCGCGCGCCTCCCCCGCCCAACTCGTGCCGAAGCCTAGAGCGGAGATAGTGCGCATGCGCCGTGTGCTCCGGTAAACAGCGATACACAAACACGGGAATAAACCTTTTATCCGTCCTGACGGTGCGTCGTGCTGAGTCCTACGTCCTGGATCTGACCTGGAGTTTGACGTGCTCCAGTACCTCAACGACGGACGTTGCCGTTTGGTAAATAACAAGCTAACTCTTTGATCTGTCGTATCCATCGTGTAATTACTGTGTAGCATTAGCATTAGCATTTGCTGTTTTTATTCTGCGGCTGCGCGCTTCCCGGAGGCATGGCTTAAACACCGCGTCATCCATGGGATGAGCCCCCGTCTGCCTGCTCAGCCGAGGGGGACGGAAAAGACAGTTCTCTAGCGAAAACATGCGGGAATCAATCAAAAAACCACTTTGGGCACAACACGAGGCCCAAATAGCACTGTAGGAAGGTTAAAACCTCTGAAAAGTCGATTTTGCATGTTATGGGATCTTTAACTGTGACATTTCACCGCAACAAGCCGTATCCGTCTTAATTTGATCAAATAGTTACGACTAAGGGTGCACGCCAGGTAACTGGGATATTTCCCACCTCCGACTTGAAGAAATGCCCTGGAACGCCACTCGAACTGATAAATCCTACTGGTGAACTGAGAGCTGGTCGAGCGACTTCCATTTCACACACGAGATCAACTGTGACGTGTGACAGCCATAATAATCATCACAAGAAGTGGACCTGAGCGATTAACCACCACATAAACTATGTTTGTTATTTACAGCTAGCATTAGCCAAATTGTTTAAATACAAGTTAATTCAACTGGAACGCTCTGAGGTTGGAACTCGTATCTTTTAAGTGGGAAATAGCTGACTTCCCAGTAGCCTGGAACGCAGCATAAGTACTGGGATGTGGGGGGGTTAGGGCAGTGGTTCCCAGAGTGAGCTGGGGGTTGCAAGATGATTTCAAGATCTAATTTTTATGAATGTGACATTATATTTGCTCTATTTTTTAATTAAAAACTGTATATTTTAGTGAAACAGGGTCCAATGAGACAGTAAACTATTCAGAAAACCAATATTAAACCTGATTTAACATGCTTTGACACTTAAAATTATTTCAGCTGTCATTTTCATTTCGCTTTGAGGGTCCCGAGTAGGTTACATAGCTATTTTGGGGGTCCCTGCCAGAAAAGTTTGGGTTGGGGGACAGGTGAGGAATTTTCTGAGCACTGGACCCTCAGTTGCAGGACAAAACAGGATTAACTCTAGCATGCAGGAATCAAAATCAAAATCCAGCTTTGTGTAAACTAATGATGGGGAAACACTGTTGTAACAAGGTTAAAAGCTCATTGTTTTTGGATAATATGTCCCTTTTTGATTGTACAGTCTAATGTGTGATACTTGAACCTCAAACAAGGCATAATTTTTTAACATTTGGTGGATAATATTGTCTGATTATTGTTATGGAGATCATCCCAAAACATATCAGTACATTGTAATGTATAACTCTTCTACAAATCGACCTTTTGTTTGTCTTAAAACGGTTTATTTTGTTAGCTTCCTTCTTATTCCTGCCCTAAAACTATTTTGTCAAGCGCACTATAATGTCCCTACAGCTATGATGATGGCATTTCCCTGGAGATGTGGAGTTTATTGTATCTTTTCTTGAAGTGGCAGCGTTTATCCTCTTCATCTGAACACAGCACAGATAAGGGAGTTTGTGCTGTTTAGCCCGCGCGTGTGTGGACTGTTTAGAGAAGCGCTTTGGGGCTGACAACGAGCATAGTCAGATTAACACGCTTTACAGGAAGCTGCAGAGGCACCACCGGACTATTTAGACAATATGACGGAGTATGAATGAGTAAAAGATCGATCCAAGTTGATATTTTTAATGGAAGGTTACATAAGAAGGAAAAAAATACAATATTCTAACATCGTGTTGAAAATCCTGGCAAATATTTATCAAGGTCACGCACATCCTTCTGAGAGTGATGTGTAGAACATGTGTGATGCGGCCTGGTACTCGTGTTTATATTCTATCCCGTTAAATTGAACAGCGCAGCAAATAAAAAACAAACAAACTGTAATTTTGTCATTCATGGACAGCGCAGACACGTTGTTGTTCATTACATTTTCAACAACCAATATCTAATTTCAATATCAAATTTCCACAGTTCACCTATTGTGGCGCAAAAAACAAAAAGTCCATTGTCAAACACAACAATTTCTGATGCTTTATTGTCCAGAATAATGTTAGATGTAAGAAATGTTTTTTCACGAGGTTGTTAGCGTGTAGGCGCTAATTGCTAACAGTAATAATCTGCACAAAACACTACACGTGGTGATGTTTGCTAACTCTGCTCTGGTGTTACTCTTGTGTGGTCGACTGGTTGTCACTTAAACATTATAGTTTGCTAAGCTAATGCTAACTCTCCCATTGAAAATGAATTAGTGCTAACTCATGGAATGGTAATGCAACATTTCTTGTACAAACATTGGAAGGGTGTAGATGTTTTTAATACTTTTGCCTTTTGATTGTCTTAAAAGTAGACTAGTCCAAGTTAGAAATGTGTCCGTTAATCTGCCACATCTTGTAAGACTTTTTTACACTTCGTAAGGCAAGGAGGACGCAAGCTGAAAGTGGAGTGAGTTAGCTGGAATTTTGGGAGCAAATTCTGAGTTTCATCTCCTTTTTTGCATACACATGCAATTTACTAGCACTTCTTTGTTGGTACAGTTGGTTTTGCTTTCTGTATGAACTCTTGTGAACTTGTGAAAGGAAACTGTGTCACTATAAATAACGTAACAGAGACTAAACCAAATCCATACATTTTCATCAGACAAAACACTTAAACAGCTCTTAAACTCCTCGATGAAGAAACAATTTGCAATTTGCCAGGACATTAATCTATTCCGATTCATCGATACCTATTCGTCATACAGTATCTCGCCTTTCTTTTTATTATTTCTTTATTTGTCAGCATCTATGAGTCAGCAGACTGTGGGTGAAATGAGGTTTGATGGTGTGAAGAGAAAAAAAGTGGTGAAACTGTGTGAGACGTGTCTTTGATCAGCTCTTTTCTTTCTTCACCGTTTCATTTCCGTTTGAGCACACTTTATTCTCTTTCTCTAACCAAAATTAGGAATTGGGGCAATCTAGAAATCCATACCCAGATGCTAATCATTACTAAAGTTAGTATTGGAACTAGATTCTCATGAGAACATATAGATACTGGGGGAAAAAAACCCAAACAAACTTAAAATGTACTCATTTAAATTTATCCGTAATATTTTTTAGAATGGTCCAACATAATAACTATTATAAGTAAATATAAATGTTATTTCATTGACTTATAATCCTATCAAGCCTTATACTTAGTATCAAAATTGAGTTTGAAATGTAAGTATTGTGACAACGAATACATTACCATTGTGGCATAGCTATGGACCCTCACACTACAAGACCTCTGTCTTTAATTTGAATCTCATTCTTGAATTTCCAGGACATTAATTACAATTGTATTAAATGTTCCCATAGAGCAGTGGTTCTTAAACTTTTTGTCTGGGGACCCCACAAAAAAACCTTGTGAGGTCTGGCGACCCCACATTACTCCCACGCCGATTTTGGGCAGACCTATAGGTATTGCAACTCCCTCAAAAGGTTTTTGTCATTCCGTCAAACTAAATCAACTAAAAACCAACTGGCAATGTAAGAACTACAAGTATTTATTTCACAAGAAGTGGAACAAAGCGAACAAAGTGAACAAATAAACACTGAATAATTATGACATTAAATAATACACGAAATAATGTTGTATTTATGTCTATAAAATACAGGGTTGGCCAAAAATACAGAACACATTAAATGCTTATATCTTTATTGTTTTATTTAATCCACTTCATCCATAGAAATCTATGGGACATTGTAACTTCAAAGGCCATTTTCTTAAAATGCATTTTTCTCCCCTAAAGACATAAGGATCACCACTTAAAGCAGCTCTCACACACACCAAACTTTACAGTCCTGGACTCAACAAGATTTTCACGAAATGTACAAAATTATTTTTTGATATCTAATCCTAAAATGGATTTATTCAAGTTTTAAGTCAAAAAAATTTGGCAAAATTTTAATTTTAGGACAATTTTCAGTCTGATCTAGTTTACTTAAAAACTAAATAAGCAATCCAAAATCCCCTCTGTACATTTGTTTTGTAACTAATATGTGTACAAAATGTTTTTTCATAGAAAATGCCTTATTTCTACATGAAAACATGACATGAAGAAAAATGTTTTTCTTACATTTATGCGAGTAAACTATTACCTGTATATACCCTGCTGTCTTGCTTTATTTTTGTTTTACACATCTATTTTAATGAGAAGGGTGGGCCTGCTTTTGCGAACATAGCAAGTCAATTCTTGGGTTAATGCTGCACACAGCGACACGGACATTTTCCTCCACGCTGCTAAGCCGACATCTGTATTTATTTTTTATGTAGGCCAAGGATGAGAATGTTTTCTCACACAGATAGGTAGACCCAAAAGGCATAAGAATGTCCATGGCAACCTTGGACAATCCGGGGTATTCCTGCGCAACTGACAGCCAGAATTCATCTAGTGTTTTTGAGACAAACGACGTCTGTAATGTCCTGTCACTGGACAGCTCAAGAAGCGCATCCTCGAGCTCAGATGGTAGGTCATTTGAGGAAAAGCCGGTGAATGGTTGGCGTATCCAGTCATATTTGTCTACATTTTCAGTGGGAAAATATTGATTGAAATTGTCAAGAAGACTTTGGAGATGCGTGGTAACTGTACATTTCAGTGAACTGACATTCATGACATTGTCCTCCAAAAAGTCCTGCAGCTCTGCAAACATTTCAAAATCCCCACTCTCCACACGGGCTGCCCAACGGTGCAGCTTTTTTGTGAAAGCTTTGACTTTATCTGACAGGGTCAGGATGTTACTGTTGGGGCCTTGTAGTGACAAGTTGAGAGTGTTTAATTTGTCAAATATGCATGCCAGGTATGCAAGATGCGATATCCATTTTGAGTCAGTGAGATGGTGCGCAAGAGGGGAGTGCGCGTCTGAGAGGAAGGTGCGCACCTCGCCTCTCATCTCAAACAGGCGTGTGAGAACCTTGCCCCGTGAAAGCCACCTTACTTCTGAATGGAAAAGAAGGGATTCATGTGCAGATCCCATTTCTTGACAGAGAAGGGCAAACAGTCTGGTATTTAGTGGGCGTGATTTAATGTAATTCACTATTTTAATTGCTGCTTGGAGAACATCGTTAAGTTCGGGGTCAAGTGTCTTGGATGCCAGGGCCTCCCTGTGAATAATGCAGTGAGTGAACTTGACATGTGGTGCAACACTTAAAACCTTTGCTTGTAATCCTTTATTTTTCCCCAGCATAGCTCCTGCACCATCAGTGCATACGCTTATGCAATTTTGCCAATACAGCCCTGCTTCCTCCATCCAGCGATTAAGGCTGTTAAAAATGTCAGCACCGGTACACCTTCCTTCTAGCGCAGAGCAGAACAGCATGTCTTCCTGGAGTTTCCTTTCATAAGGGTAGCGAATAAACACCATTAAGTGCGCAACATTGGTCAAGTCAGTTGACTCGTCTAACTGCAAAGAAAACCGACAGTTTTTCACTCGCTCGATGAGTTGATATTTCATGTCATTAGCGATCTCGTTAATGCGCTTGGATATGGTATCATTGGAGAGGGGGATGTGCTTGAGCGCACTTGCAATCTTTTCTCCATGCATAGTGGTGGTCATGGCTATTGCTGCAGGAAGGATGAGGCTCTCAGCAATTGTGTGTGGCTTTTGTGCTTTGGCGATAAGGTAGGCCACTTCATATGACGCTGCTAAGGCTTTGGAGGGCACAGTAGCTTGGCCATGCACTACAGCCTTTTGCCCAAGTAGTGCAGCTTCTTTTCTTAGAAAAAAATGCATGGGTTTCTGTACGTGATCGGCATGACGAGTTTCAAGATGCCGTTTCATTTTTACAGGTTTTAAACTTTCGTTTGCCAGAACATCGCCGCAAAGCACACACTGTGGGTGGTCAACGTCATTTTTAACGTGACATGTAAATCCATACTTGAGGAATTCTTTCTGATAATGACGACGCCTTGTTAAACTTTCTTTTTTATCCTCACCAGCTGCACTGGTTCCATCTGAAGATCTCGGGACAGCAGACCCACTACTCCTGGTAGATGGCTCTTCTGAACTTTTAGTAGATTTTTGCAGCAGCCACCTCTCCATTTTTAGGCCTTCTAGCTAGCACAAGAAATTTGGCTAATAATGTTTTGCTTTGTTTTTGCGGGAAAATGCTGAGTTTGCGTAGTGTGAGCAGAACGTTACATTGTTTATTTTGGAGGAGCAGCACTAGAGTTTCGATCGGCCCAAAAATTCAAGCCCAACCCGGCCGAGCCCGCGCGCGTACTGTCCGAACCCGAGTCATTTTCCGCACGATTCGGCCGAACCCGACCCGGGCCCGCGCACGTGTAGAACCGGAGTTACGTAAACTCCGTTTCGTGCAGTGTTTTTTTGGCAGAATAAGCGCCTGACAGGGCTTCAAGTGTTTAGTGTCCTACCTGCACCAACGGGACGTCTCCTGTCCCAGACGCGCCTGTTCCTCCGCTGACGCTGGACCACATGATCTCTCTCCCTCGCTCCTTTCTTCAGCTTTTTGGGAAGGTATCCGTGGCTCTCTCTCCTGCTCTTTTTTCTCCACTGCGCGCTAACTCTCGCTCTCCTCCTCTGTTGCGCTCTCTTTTTCTCTCTCCTCCGCTCCGCGTAGAGCCGCGCTCTTTCAGTCAGGTGTCTTGACCCCTTTATTCAAGGATGAGGAGGAAAAGAACACAGCACTGGCTGCACACCGCGCTTTTTGGCCGTGGAGCGCATGTTACGCACGTGCGCGCCTCTGCACCCGGGGCCGAGCCCGACTCAGCCCAACAGCAGAAGCGGGCCAGATTCGGTTTCGGGCCGGCTTCGGCTCGGGACAAGAATTTAAGCTCTAGCGGCACACACAGCGCCTAGGAATACGAAAACAGCAGCTGTGAATTTGTATATATATATTTTTTTTTTTTTTTTCATAGTTTCACCTCACAAAATAGCACGTTAATTCGCGACTGGAAAAATAATTTGGCGACCCCACCAAAGTTTTTGGCGACCCCACTTGGGGTCGCGACCCCTAGTTTAAGAACCACTGCCATATAGAAACAAAGTAACTAACTATCCACTTAACTAACCAAATAACCAACCAACTTAAACCAACCAACTAAAACTAGAACCAAAACCAACTAAAATCAACAACTCCAAATAAAATTAAACTAAACTAACTAAAACCAACTTACTCACACCAACTTTGAACAACCAATCAACCAACTAACCAAAACCAACTTAAAACAATCAACCAACAACCAACAAAACAAAACCAACCTAAACCAACCAACTAAAACCTAACTAGAACTAAAGCTTACTAACCAAAACCAATTTAAATCAACCAACTAAAACAAACACCAACCAAAAACTAAATCCAACGAACACTAACTAACTAAACAACTTAATATTCTAGTTTTTCATACCTCCAAAACGACAAATAAGTCACCCTTTTTAATACCTCCCTTGAGACTGTAAGCCTTTAGTTCCATTAATTCATCAATGGCTTCTTAGTTCACCAAAAGTTTTATTAGTCAACAAATTATTTTATTGGGATTAGAAATAATTTTTACAAACTTACTTACTTGCACCACTTTTCTTGTCCTGTCAGTGTATTTTGGGGCAAATATTTGGTCAGATCATAAAGATAGTTTTGAGTGCTTTTGATAAGTTGATTAACTGAAGCACATGGCACTTTCCATGGTCCATTTCTAGATAGTTCAAGCTGCATTGGACCTTCGCTCGAACTACTGTATCTCTGTAACTGAATTGTCAAATCTCAATTGTGACGGCTAAGTCTGCGACACTAGAAGGCCAACACCCATAGTTGCTTTCATTGCTACTTTTGCCCTCTAAATGTAAGTAAGCAGATTGTTGGATTACAACTATTGAACGCCGATCTATTCGCACTAATCATTCACCTTACATTTGCGTGCTTGTTTAGCTCAGGCACATTTCCGTCGGTCGGCGCGTCAGCCGTGAATAGCAGTGGCATCGATGAGACTGCAGCGCTCTATATACGGAATGTGACCGAGAGAGCGCCAGGGCCTGTGTGATATTGATTCATTCATATAGGAGCCAGGCGGACGAACACTACTCGCCCCTATGCCCTGCCAGCACCGGTTTTACCAAAGGGAGGTACAGAGAAGCACATTTCATTTTCTAGCCTACTGTCTACGTAGCAAGTCTTATTAGGGCCGTCAGTGTGTGAATGCATGCTGTGATTGGCAAAATAATATGTCTAATACGGTAATTAGAATGAGCCTTTGTGAGTTCTAAGCAGGTCAGCGCCAGAGAATGCAAGATTTCTCAAACGGGTATGAGTGCAACAAAGAGAAACTGGCATGGTGTTAGGCCATGAAGCTAGTCCGGTAGATTTTTGGGCGTCCTTTTTTTCTCCAACACAGTTCTGCTAAGACCCGGTTACCTTACCTTCCCCAAAGCCCTAAACTTAACCAAATGATCTGTTCCTAAACCTAATCCTAACCCTTGCCCTAACCGTAAAAAAAGGTTATTGCTAGCATAGCCACCAATGCAAGGAAGCAGTCTGTGGCATAAGTGGGTTGGGAGGAAAAATGAAGCATTTTTTAGAATTCTGGTGCCAGTTGCCTATAGCTGCTAGCATTAGCCATTACATTTTTATTTTATTTTGGAATAATAAAGATGTTTTCTGCTGGTACCAATCCATTGTTCACATTACCGTAAAGTCCAGGCCTAGAATTCTGGTGCCAGTTGTTGTTTTCTGCTGGTACCAATCATAGACTGTAAAACAGTGGACTATGGGAATGTGACGTCACCCATAGCGTTTGGCTCCAGCCAAATCGCGGCTAGCAGTTATAGCGGCTAAAGTGGAGCCAGACTCCATATTTGGACATCTGAGTGCGTATCGTGGCAACCACACGGACTAATTAGGAGCGAGGTTGTTAATGGTTTCCGCCCCTCGGTGGGAGGAGACGGCGGCAACGTGCGGCACTAGCTGTCAGTCAAACCTGTTGAAAACACAACTAATAACTTGATTTATGAACAACCTAACGAGAAAAAAACACCAGGAGTGTGTCAAAACAGACATGTTAGTTGCGAGATGGTGAGTTTGACAGAAGCAGTTACAGAGTAAAGGGCACCAGTGTCCCAATAGAAAGTGAATGGCAGCTCGTCTTGATGGAGCCGGTACAGCCTCCATGGATACTTCCTATTTGGAACGCGGCAGCAGCAGGCTCCAATAGTCCACTGTCATACGGTCTATGGTACCAATGCATTGATCACATTACCGTGAAGTCCAGGCCTAGTAAGAAATCATTGTTTGGTAACCCTTTGCTGTTTAACGATTAATGTCTAAAACTGGCATCTCAACAACTACAGGATAACATATTTTTTTGTTGAGATTTTGTGTGGTTCTGATGATGATAGAGACTCCTCTTTTATAGTTTTGATGATGATGAGATCAGACCACACAAGTAACATGGCCCTTTGTGCCTATTTTTGTTTCATGTGGATAGGTTCAGTAAGTACAAATTCTACTACAGAATTTGGACCTGTCTCAAGCTCAATTTTAAACTACAGGGATACAGTGATGTCACTTGAACTCATCTTATTGATATACTGGGACTTATTTGTGAATGAATTATTCTTTTACCTGGCATTGTTTTTTTTAATACAGTGGCCATCTTGGGACAACAATCTGTTACTGTTGCTCAGGTCTCTCTTGACAACCTTCTATTTTTTTCTATGTTGAAGATGGATTGTGTCATTAGCAGTCCACAGTTAGCTAAGCGGCTAATTTTAGATTCTGGGTTATACCTGTAGCTGCCTGCTACGCTTTTGTCTAGGAGACAGGCAGTGACGTGCGGTGCGGTTTACGGCTGGTGAGGCACAGATTCAATCATGGTTCAAATAGACCTATATTGTTGATCTCTTAATTACTCTCAGATTCCTTTATTTTCCTTTTGAATATATTTGATTCATGTATGTTAATTAAAAAACAAAACAAATTTCAGTATCTCTTTTCCTGGCAATAAAATGACACACCACTCGAAAAAAAAATTACACCTACAAATGTGTTTAATAACTTTTTATGGAGAAACAGTGAGTGAAGGAGCTGAATGAACACGTCCTGTTCATTGTGTGTGCCACGCTGTCAGAGTGCAATACATTATATCCACAAATAGGGGCAGATTTTGCTGTTTAAAACCACAAAACTTATCACAAATCACAAGAAATCACCCGAAAAGAATAAGTAACTAAACGCATACATTGCATACATACAACACACATACCTGCCTCCCCTGACCGCACGTCACTGAGGACAGGGAATGTTTGGCTCAGATTACTGTTTCACATTTTTCAAAATACCTTTTGAAAAAATGAATGCTTTAAATATTAAATCCATCACATTTACAATATTAAACGATGCACAACAGCTTTGCTGTTCCTGTCTTCCTCTGGTCACATTAACGGTAGAAGATAAAAACAGTAACATGTCAAGGTAAATACATCTCATTCACAAAGGATGTCTGACTAAAGCAAATAAGATGTATATATCAAAACTGTAGACAAGATGGATGTTACCAAAGTAACAACAGTGAAGCCTAATGAAAGGGACAGCTACCAACTACATCAAACACTAAACTAAAAACTACCAATAAACATTACAAATAGTCCATTAACAGCATGTTAGTCAAGTCGCCCTGTAATGAAAGGTTCATTGATTGCAGTGAGGTGCTGTGTGTAAGATGTGGGAAGAAGAGGGACATGACGTTAGCGACGTTAGCTAAATGGTCATCGATCTGTGTGGATTTCAGGTCGTAACCTCCTGTTGAGAAAAGTCATGAGTCAACACGGAAAACCTCAACATCTTTTTTATTTTCTTTTATGGCAAATAAAATGAAGAATCAATGCACTTCTCAACAGTCGGTCAGAAATGTGTTTTCAAATTGCTGATTTGAATGATATGTCATTAGGCAAGTAATTGTATTTGTTTCCATGTTTAAAAATAAAAAAGGGTTATTTTTTTAAACCTAACTTTATCTATTCTCATGTTTAAAGGTCCCATAACATGCAAAATTGACTTTTCAGAGGTTTTAACCTTCCTACAGTGCTATTTGGGCCTCGTATGTGTGCCCAAAGTGGTTTTTTGATTGATTCCGCATGTTTCGCTAGAGAACTGTCTTTTCCGTCCCCTCGGGTGAGCAGGTAGACGGGGCTCCTCACAAGGATGACGCGCTTCCCAAGGATGACGGTGTTTAAGCCACGCCTCGGGAAGTCGCGCCTTGCAGAATAAAACAGCTAATGCTAATGCTACACAGTAATTACGATGGATATGACAGATCAAAGAGTTAGCTTGTTATTTACCAAGCGGCAACGTCCGTTGTCGAGTACAGGAACACGTCAAACTCCAGGTCAGATCCAGGGCGTGAGACTCAACACGGCGCACCGTCAGGAGCGGATAAAATGTTTTATTCCGTGTTTGTGTATCGCCGTTTACCGGAGCACCGGCGCATCGCACTATCTCCGCTCTAGGCTTCGGCACGCAGTTGGGGGAGGCGCGCGGGGTGGGCGGGGGAGGCCGCCTGCTCTGTGTTCGGGGGTCAGATCTCCAGAGAGAGCCGTTAGAATTTGCAAGGATGAGCGCCAGTCCAAGAAATGGGTGTTTTTTGGAAACTGTTATGTTATGGATATTGCACAACGCAAACATTTATCAACAAAGCCCTTAGAATAGACTGTGTAAAGGGCAAAATAGCTGAATATGGGACCTTTAACTGAAAAGCGACTTTGAGCATCTGTGAAAGCAGGATACGAGCTTAATGCATTATTATGGTCTCTTTCTCTTTATATCCGCCTATTAAACTCATAATTAACTTTTGTGACACTATTTTGTGTTACTAATATGTTTTCATACTTAGAAAAAATATATATTTTCGTCAAAGTTCTGTTCAGCCTCTCCCCATAGTATGTATCTTCTTAAATTTAACTGCGCATTCATCTTTTTCAATAGTAGTAATAGTAAGACACTTTGCTGGATTTTATTGTCACATCAAACATCACACATTTCTGTATCTTTTTCCTCAAATAAAAAGTAGTGTACTTTTCCTTTCCTTTTTTTTTTTTTTTTACTTGAATATTATCTGCTATTCAAGGCTGCCCCTTTTCAACTTGACTTTTTCATACACCTACCATTTACCACCAATGCTAAAATCCAGTGAATACTCTCCGTGCGCTGTACCAAATTTAATTTCCTGACTTTTTTTTCCTCCCTTTTTTACAACTGGGTTCCACATGCTCCAGGTTTGAGTCGGTCACACTTACACTTCAGAAAGAGAAGCCAGCAGGTCAGGATGTAAATGTGTGGTGCTATGGTGGAAGTGTGAATAAGTAATAAGTGCTTTTTATGTTGCCGTGCCCCGAGAGGACGAGAAAGAGAAGGAGAGAGAGAGAGTGCTGTGTAAGCGCTGGTTTGGCCCCTGAGTGTTCTGGGATATGGGCTGCTAATGTCTGCAGAGAGTTTAAAGTCATAGACAGTAACTTGTCTTTGATACCTTTCTCGGATTGAGAATAAAAACATGGCCAGAGATTGTTGTTCGGTTTACCTGGATTGGATTGTATGAAAAGCAATGAGGCGGAAAGGTGGATCAGCGCTTTTGTTGATAGTAACATGGTTTTATCGTCGTATTTCACTGTTGTGGGGAAGAAGAAGCCGAGTCGAAATGCGAAGAAATCAATGTATCGTAAAAGGAACAATACTATGCATTTTTCCGTATTGTTATTAGCCTTCGAACATGCTCTTGAGTACTTTAAGTTTGGCGTGTCATGTTTTAGAACCAAACTTAAAAAAAAAATAAAAAAATTTAAAAAATGAACATCTGTATCTGGTTGTGTTAGCCCTGGCACATACTGAGTTTAGGCGCCATCTATTGGCTTCATAGTGGATTTGTTACGTTACAAACATTACTCGAGCCTTTGTGAATTGCGTGAGGTAGCAGTAGCAGTGATCGCGTTTAGACGACAGAAATCCTCAGAACGAGTCGATGATAATGATTTAAGGACTTAAAACAGCGAAAGTTTCTGGTTTAATTGACGTCTAAAATCAGAAAAAAACGCCATCGATCGAGGGAGTTCAGCAGGAAGTGTTTTTGACGGTCGGAGGGGAGAGGGTTTTCAAACCTCAAAACAGCGTGAATGCAGCTAAATGCAACTGCAGGTATGTTTTTGATGACGGAACATTGTTAGAACATGGTTAAAAGTTCAAAAAAGTCACTGCCGTGGAAAATGTGTCCTTTAAGTCTTCATTCATACGGCATAAGGCAGGAATAAGTGTAGTTATTATAAAGTGGTGCCATATTTAAAAAGAGAAGGTTTAATTCGTGGTTAGCTCTGGTTTGGTCTTGGTTTAGTCCTTGTTTAATTCTGCTTTAGACCTGGTTTGATCCTGGTTTAGTCCTGGTTCAGATCTGATTAGTCTCTAGTCTTGCTGAATTCTGGTTCAGTTGTGGATCGGCAAATTTGCAGAGTCAGACATTTTGCAATTTAGTTTTGAACAGTTTGCGTTTTTTGTTTTGTTTTTTTACCAAAATCTAATATAGCAATTAATTATTTTATCTCTATTGAAACAGATCTCCAGAATTCAGAGTTCATGGCTTGGAAAATAGAGTTGAATAGCCCTGGTCTAATCTTATGTTTCCACATTTGGATTGACAAGTTTTACTCAAGTAGACGTTTGGAATATGAAGCCTTTCTCAACCCCTGTGACAAAGACACGTGCATCTCAATAATGGATCCGCGGCTGGGGGCTCTCGGTACGCCGGCATCGAAGCGGTTTCCATGACGACCACATGTTTACCCCCGCCTCCCGCAGCTTCAGCGCCGAGAGCCAGTTTCCATGGTGACAGCCCCGTTTAGCCCCACCCCTCCCCCTGTCCCCCGCGTGTCTGTGAAGGCCGCTCGGCTCTCCTCGCTCGGCTGTGCTTGTGCTGTTTTCTGCCCGACGTACCTGAGCGAGAGGCAAATCTGCATTAGGCTCACGACACGCGCGCCGCTGTAAAACGCTCCGCCGCGTCCACAACCAGCGTCTGCGCCCGCGATATGTGGCAAGCATGGCAAGAGACAAGACACAAACGCTGTCGTCTACTTGGTTATAGCTAAAACTTTATAGGACAAGTGGTGTTTGACAATATTACATCCAATAATACATGTTGTACTGCCTCAAATGCTTACGTATTCACTAAGGCTGGGACAGTTTATCGTTCTGTGATATATCGTCCCATCGTCGTGTCGTATCATATTGGAAACTTGTATCCCAATACTTTAATGGTATCTTGTATATGAATAAAACTGCTGTGCTTCACTGGTTTCACAGTTAAAGCGACATGAATTCTGCAGGAGGAGAGAGACTAACTAATAACCACTGCTCCGCCAAACACTGACATGATGAAATACTGTACAATGGACTTAAATGTGGTTTATGTTATATGTATGAATGTATTTGTGATTTAGAGACAAAGCCAGTGTCCGTATTGTTAATAGAAGTTTTGGTGTTGATTGTAATAAAAGCCTTAGTCACTTTTTAGTTAACCTTAGCCACTATGGGCATTTTCATTTTTACAATTTTTTTTTTTTTTTTTTTTGTCAGATTGATTTACAGTTCGTTTTAAATGTTTAGAAACTTGTGCACTATATTTAAATTCATTCAAGGGAAGGATTGCAGTTTCAAATAATATTGAACCATAATACTTAGTAATAAAACAAAATGTTCTTTATTTTTTCATTTATTATGGGTAAAGTATCACAATACTTATATCAAATAAATTGTATATTGCAATTTATTGACATTACAATACATATTGCATCAGGCCCTTTGTGTCCGGATTGTATCGTATTGGGACAAAAGCGTATCATCCTAGACCTAGTATTCACACACTTTTTATGAATATTGATAGTTAGCCCTGCGACAAGTTGGCCACTGTTCAGGGTGTACCCCGCCTAAGGCCCAGAGTCACTGGGATAGGCTCCAGTCACCCACGACCCGAAAACGGGAATAAGCGGTAGAAAATGAATGAATGAATGAATTGATAGTTATCAACTATGGGGCAACAGTAAGCTTGACAAATGTAGTATTAGCTTGCAAAGAGTTTTGTCACAGAGTTATGAGCTTGATTCCACCTCCGACAATTTGCTGCATGTCCTTCTCTCTCTCATCCAGCAGTTAACTGGACAAGATGTCTTCTCTCGGGTTAAGCATGGCTAATCAGTTAACCATGAACACCCCTAGTCAAAACCTGAACCTAAAAAATAAAAAAAGCACAAAAAAAAGTTTACTTTTTGAAATACTTTTCATTGTTGAGTCAAAAAGTGGGTGAATTATTGATTCACAGAAATATTACTAGACAGAGTTTTAAAGGTGCTCTATGTAGTGTGGAACTGTATTAGTGGAAATGTTTTTGCTTTGCTTGGAAAACCCACAGTATGGCATTAAACCTACTGCGCTGAATCAATTGTAGGAGTTGTATTGGAAAAAATAATAATGCATTGAAAAGTTACATAGTGTACCGTAAGTTTTAAATATAGTTTGTAGTTAAGTTTGAGTTAATGAGATCTTTCACTAAGAATGATCAGGTTTACATTTGTTGCTTTGCTGGCGTCTGTTAGATAACCGCGTGTACACCTAACTAACCTAAAGTTCATAAAAGCAGAAGTACAATTTCGTTCTTTTGTACTTCCTTTACCCACTGCATGACTCTGAATCCTTAGAGGCAGGCTGATGTCATTTACTGTGGTTTCTAAATAAAGTCTAAGACACTTTTAGACTCTGTATGACATGTGCTCTGCTGTCATAGAGACCAATCTACTTCTATCACCAGGCTGGGAAACACACTCATGCTTTGTTCCTACAGAAGTGTTTTCTAGAAAGTGGTTTTCAATCCAACCCACTTTATTTCTATAGAACATTTTACAAACAAAACCATTTCTGAATTGTTGCACATAGTTACTAAAGTCAACCATTTAATGCAAAAAATAAGTTACGTTTCTAAAGATTGGGACTGTTATTTGAGCAGTTTATTCAGATTTTCTTAGGAGTTTACATTTGTTTACATCAGTGACCAGAATCAAGATGGCTTATCCACATTTAGGTTCTTCTTAAAGTCAATAAAGTTGGAGATGTATTTACCTTGTTGACATGTTTCGGCTGCTTAACTGCGAGCCGTCTTCAGAAGTGTCACCGGTGTTGGTGACTTGTCACTTATCATCAATGTTACTTCTTAGGCGTGGTCAGCCTGATGGACCTGGCAGCTCCTCCAGACTGGCCACACCTCCTCCTTTTGTCCCACACATGGGACACGTTACTCCCATGGATGTATTAAATGAACTGGATAAGGTACGCCCCCTCTGTCTGTGGTCCCAGATTGATTAGTGGCCGTGCGAGGTACTGCAGCCTCTTGGAACCAGCCTTTTTCTAAAATTGCTCATTATAATTGCAGACAGGACTGAATTATTATCTGTATTTAAATAAAATAGAAGGAAATGTTCTTTTCACCGAAATTACCGTTTTTATATGAAGTGGGGGATTGTCGTCACGTGGCGCCCTAAAGCAAAGATGGCAGCCTCCGTATCAGGAAGTAAAGCAAAGATGGCAGCCTCCATATCAGGAAGTAAAACAAAAATGTCAGCCTCCGTATCAGGAAGTAAATGCGGAAGTAAGAAACTTTTTTGGGGTCATGCGCCAATGAGCACACTCCATAGGGATAAACAGGGCGGCCATTTTGGATTCATCTTCCAGGTTTAATTATAGTTCTATGGCTACTCCAGAGACCACCGGGTGACAAGAGGCATGGAGTTATCCCCCATTGACTTTACTGGATCATGGGCAGCAAATATGACATAGGTGGAGGTAATTCTACAGTTGTTACCTAGCAACCATTTTCAAAGGGCCAAAGGGCCAAAACAAATATAAATGACACAATAGTTACGATTTTACTAATAATAATAACCAATAACAACTTTATTTTGTTGAGTGACACTTTAAAGTATCAAAAAGTTGTGTCAGTTGTCTGTTAATTGTATTTGTATTTTTCATGGCACGTCACTTTTTGATGACATCACAGAGGGATTCTGTTTTAGAACTCAATCACTTCCTGTTATTTTAAACTTTTATTTTTCTAAATTTCTTCACAAACTGCAACCTCACACATGTAAAACTATAATAAATAATTGCCACAGGTGACCTCCCACCAAACTAAGACATAATTGGAACATTTTCAGAACCTGTCATATAGACTTTAAAGTGATTCAATCTGGAGTAATTTCCTGCATTCAAGACATTTTCGCTCCGACTAACAACATTTTTTGTCGATACTCGATATACACCCACTGCTCTTGACTTCATTCTTCAATTACATTTTCTTAATCAGTGATACATAAAATATTCAGCAACATTCTGTTCTGTTGCCATTTCGGCACTTTTTTTTTTAATCCACTGTTTGCTGTCCATCAGCATAGTTCGGCAGAGCAGCACTTTGCTGTGATGTTTATGGTGACGTACCAAAAAGAACCAGTCAGAAATGAGCAGTTTTCAACTTTAAAGTCAGCAAACATGTTTCTTGTATTAAGTTGTATTAGATCTATAAGGATGTACATTTTCAAAATTTTCTTTAACCGATCGTTGGATCCCTTTGCGGTCAATAGTCTGTTAGCCGGTTGTGTTAACACCGTGCTTTTTTGTTGTTGTTGTTTTTCTGTACAAGTCATATTAGACTTCGGTACATTCCGTCAGCGCAGAGCAGTGCAACAGCAGCAGGTCTTTGAAGTGTGCACATCACTGCTGAATGAAAGCTCCTGTTGTGGTCATTACAAGAGTCCTGTTTTAAACTCGCTAATGTTAGCCGTTTACCCTTAGCTTGTGCAGGTAAAAGATCGATAGTTTTCCATCTGAGGCAAAAGCTGTCAGTTTTCTCCATCGACGTGAAATCCAAGTTAAATAAACCCTGTAGGATTGATATTAGTTCATAAATACTGCAGTGTCACTCAGGTTTGCGCCGTCTTGATGGGATATTTGAGTTTCAGTGAACTTGTTTTCACACAGAGTCACCACAGTTGCATGAGGGTGCTCGTTTGGGCTCGCTCAGGCAGCCCGTTCAGTGCATCAGTATTTTCCCCTGTGAAAGTAGCGCTCCTCTGATGACGCAGACCTGCCCCACCTCTCTCCCGCGCAAATGTATTTATTTGACCAGGTAAGACAGGTAAAAACCCAGTGATCGAAACCTCTTTTTCGAGGGTGACTAAGACGCTCCGCAGAGAGCTGATGGCTTCACATATCAATATTTGTCAGGGCTTTTATTAGGAAATATTATACACATTTTACATGGAATACAGCTCGTTCCCAAACTGCGGATAATATTTTTGATGATCTGATCCAGGGACCCATCTTCAGATCTTAAACCTGGATTGCGGTCAGTTTGAAGCTGAAGGATTAGTCTATTTTGTTTAGTGTGTTTATGGAAGAACGTACAAGAAACCTCATCTAGACACAGGCAAAACATGCAAACTCAAAACCCGGACAATACATTTTGATTTCGCTATCCAGTCTTCACAGGTTTTTCTTGCCTGAGACATCTCTGTTAAGCTGCGGTGCTATAAATGTATAATCTGTTATTGGTATTCTGGAGGCATAACTCTTTATCATTATTAATGTATTTGAAGTGTTTTAATATTTGAAATCTTGGTGGTGCTGGATCGTCACACCTCATGCAGGCTTTATTTGTTCGACATCTCAAATGGATCTCCGCAGGTTTTATCGAGTGCTGCGTCTTGTTTTCAAAAGAGCCCGGTGAGTCCTATTGTAAGTCATGTGGTTGGGTCCTGTACTTTATTTCTAATTTATATGAATTGTTTTTTAACAGGAATATGACGTATCAAAGGCGTACCAGTGTCATTATCTAGTACAGCGAGATCCACTGGTCACTTGTTTATATAACAACAGCAATAATGACATTTGTACTTGCTATCGGACACGTCTTTAGGGCTGGGTACCAGTTAATTATTTCTGTACCTGCTTTTATTTATTGATTCAGTTAAAACATAGTAAACAAAACTGCAAAATACAAAAACACAACCAATGAGAATAGAGGGAACAAAGGCAGTAAAAAACATACACACAAAATCCAAAGAAACAATACACGTTTGAATGTGGTTTTTTTCCTGTTTTCCATATGCCAATTATAATGTCAGTCCAGTCCTTGAATGAGTTAATTTATTTGAGTACGTTTGTGTAACAAAGAGAAATCAATAATTCTAACCACTATTCCATCAAAAAATGTCAACATATCTCAAAGAGTGTAAACTCATTGAATCCCACCCCTTTTCCTGAATAAAGGAAAAATATTATGCAATTTTTCATATTGTTATTAGCCTTTAAACATGCTCTTGAGTACCTTAAGTTTGTTTTATGAAAACAAATCAAACTTCTGTATCTGGTTCTGTTTGCCCTGGCACTTTCTGAGTTTAGGCGCCATCTACTGGCTGCATAGCGCTTACACAAGCTAAGAAGAAGATCCTGTAGGCGTGTTCGTTTATCCGAAGAACGAGAATAAGGCAAAAATCAATTAAATCCAAAAAGTTTATTAACCCTAACAAAGGAATCTAATACAGAGCGCTCTGGGTCCGAACTTTCTCCCTGAAGGCCTACACTATGCGGGACTTAGATCAGGAGCTCTGAACGCCCGCCTATCCCTTGACCCAGGTATTTGAAAACACATTCATGAATATGCAAACAGTGGGCTATCCCTTCTCCCAGGTTTTCCAAGTCTTTCATCTCCACGGCGACGACAGCGTTATCTTATCTTGGAGTTTCTCTAAACAAAAGAAATACATACATCCCATCCCCCAAGAGACACACTCCAAGCAAAGGGGTTAACAACCTGAGGAGAACATTAAATGTAAACTGTAAACAGACCTCCTGAAACATTATATGCTATAAAATAAAACCATAATTAAAATTATATACTGGTATTAAAACAAATCATACATGAGCATAACAGTGAGGTAATGTAAAAAAAACATATATTTCCCTTCAATCCTCAGATAAGTGACATGAAATCAAGGGAGTTCAGCAGGCCGTGTTTCTGACAGCTGGAGGGGAGAGCGTTTTCCAATCAGCATCCATCAAACTGCCATGAATGAATCTATTTACTACTCCAGGTTTGTTCATATGAGCGAACAATGTTAGAACATGGTTAAAAAGCTAAATAAAATCACTGTAGCGTAATATGTTCCTTTTAAACTACAATAATGATATTCAGCTTCCTTCAACAAAAGTCTAGACTTTTGTGCTTCTAACACACTTACTCTGTACCATTTCTTTTATGACAACAAGAATTGCATCCTCTGTTACAACTGTAAGTTTCGCTCCCTGTAACGTGACAGCATCAAACCTGTACAAAATTTATAAAATTAATTAATTAATTAGTTCATAAAAAATTGCTTAAACTTTGGACCCAGCACACATGGACACACACAAACTTTTTCTCATGGTGCGTACTTTAGCATGTTTAAATTTTGCTGTTCCTCTGAGATCCTTGATTGTCTTTTTTTTTTTTTTTAAAGAAGGTACAAGTTAATCGATTAATCGCAACTAATCGAGTAATTAAATCGTCACGTAATCGTTAACGCGTGTATAGACTCCAAAACATTCGAGGCGCGGAGTTTTATTTCTCAGACAAAAGTAAAAAGGTTCAAAGTGCATCAAAGTTAACTGTGCATGATATGTCTCCTTTAAACATTTCCCCCCTTTACTTAGTGGTGCCTTTAAGTAGCCAGCCATGGCAATCTTCAAGTTAAGGTCATTTATGTCATGACTTGCCTATTCTTTAGTTCTTAAACCAGGATCTGGGATATGGAATGATTTAAGAAAGTTAAATTAGGTCAACTGGACAAAGTTTTTAGAGTTTTGCCACTCATCCAAGCCGCTTGTTCTTACCAGTTGTTGGTTTTATCTTTTGGCAACCTGCTACATTCTTATCTACTGTAATTGTTCGTGCACTTACAACGTTGTAGAGAGCGAACTCATTCTTCACCTCGCCAATTCAGTGCACAACCCAGTGGATATGTGAGGTTTTTCTTGATGGCAGACGGCTACAATCCTTGTTAGTGAAGTGCATCTATTGACTTGTCCAAATCGATAGCGGTCTTTCACTGGCCAGTCTCTGAAAAGATGTTTTTGCTTGCAATTGTCATACCTTTTCGAAACAGACAAAGACTTAAGTGACCGACACGAGCCGGACAGACGTTATTGGACCAAAGATGTTAATTTTTCCTTTTTTGTGTCTGTTAAGTTGACTAATTGTGTTTTGTGTTAGCGAGAGGAAAGCCCAGTGGTCCATTGTCAGTTGTGATCGATGTAAATCCACCTCTCAGCTTGTCTCTTATGGGCTTCACACAGAGACAACTGCAGAGGCCTCATTGACTCCCGTTTGTCTGTTTGACCTTCACGATGAGGCGCAGGCAATTTCAAGATCTTTAGAAGCTGTTCGATTAGGTCTGGGACTCTGGGCGATGTCTAAATCGAATTGCGTTCTGATTCCTGACGATGTGTCATTTTGGCGAAATCGTCATATCGTCATATCGATTCAGTGCCAGTTTGTTTGATAAGGAGTCAGCTGGAACAGACAGACACTTCCCCATCCATGCCTCTGTTTTCTTATCCTGTGATGCTGTGAGTGATTGACAGGTGGATTTAACCAATAACAGTAAAGTTTAGCAGTAAAGTAAAGCAGCAGATAGCTTTACTTAATTCTCAAAAGCATTATTAATATATATATAGGGGGTGCTTATTATCAGGGTTGGGTGATATGGCATACAATTATTATTATATTATATATATATATAATATTATTATTTAAGAGAGCTGCACAATTTAGGAAAAATATCGAATTGTGATTTTTCTGACCGGTGCAATTGCAATTAGATTTGCAATTTATGTTTTAAGAATAGGTCTCTGTTCAAATTCATATTTTAAACGTGATTTTGTTGCTTTTAGTCGCATTTTTGAATAATTTTTGAAATTATTGCACTTGATTTGATTTGCTAATTGCATCCAATAAAATTGTGATTTCAAGGTCAAGGTCATCTTTATTTATAAAGCACCTTATACAATAATAAGACATTATCCCATTTTGTGTGGATTTGGTTTTATTGTGCAGCCCTGGCCTTTAAGAGGTCAATAAGAGGTCAATTCAGAGGCTAAACAACAGGAGAAAAAGTGTGTTTGAACAGACAGCTGCATTAAAGAGACAAACGGTGAATCACAATACAATTTTTTTCTTTTTAAAATAGCAAATTGTCACAAGGACGAGCTCAGGATATGGGGATTTTTTTATCACCATATCACCCAGACCTACTTCTTCTGATCTTTACATATTTTGCTTTGGGAACCATCACAAGAAACTTCTGGATCTCTACTTTTGACGTCACAATTCAGGTCAAATTTAAACTGAGAGTTTTCTGAGGGCTCAGAGCGAGAGGACTTCATAAACATGATTAATGAAACTAGTTTGAATGAAGCTATTCACCTTATTCCGCCCACTTTGGCCTCTTTTGACCACAGAGCCGCACTCCTGTAGTAAAGGCACCGATGTGATGACAACTCTGGTCACTTAAATGGCAAAGAGGGAACGTCTCATCATTAAAATATAATTTAAAGTAGATTGATTTGTGCAACAAGTCAGCAGTGCACCCATTTCCTGCGCGGCCTTTAAACGGCTTTGAGGTCCGTGTAGAGCGTACTTTTTTTTTTAGCTCACCTGCCCCATGTAAACGAATGTAAAATGTACATTTTGCCGTGTTAAGTCAATTCAGTACATTTTACCGGACTTAGCTCTTCATATCTTAATCCTGACAACACTATTCATACAGACAAAACCGTCCAACAGAAAATGTGATGAAGCATCTTTAAACATTTTAGTTGAGGAAAGTACTTTTAAACTATCCACAAACATGCTGAAATATCAAACGTATACAGATTACCCCCTTGTTTTTTATTATATATATATTTTATTTTTTTCTTTTTTAGTCATTATTCGAAACAATAAATCTGATAATCATATTTAAATATCTGCAAAGTTTGAGTCACAGTCTGGCTTGATTTGATCTAATTTTACTTTTTTCATAATTTTAAGTAAATATATATATAAGAACCAGACCCACAGACACACACACAATTCATCAATCAAGTTATTCATTCAAAACCAAACACAAAGCCTCAAATAATATTTACAATGCACTACATACAAAGTCTGAATGAGCGTCCATAAGAAACTGGAACTAGCGCTATTTCAGTCAGACATCCATTAATTTGACTTAATATAATTATTTGTGCCATACTTACATACTACACAACTGTTAATTTAATCTGACCTCTATAATGTAGCAAAAAAAAGAAAAGTCACACATTATTCACAGAAATGTTCTTTTCATGCAAATGCCAAAACTCATTTTGGTGACGGTGTTAGGAAGTGCGAATACAAATTTTAAATGAAGTGAGAAGTTTTGATTGAAATAACCTTGAAAAGAAATGGATTAAGTGCAGTTCAGCAAACTCCTGTATTTTCACAAGGTCTGCATGTAGTTTTTGTGTGAGTGTGTGTTGTTATGCTACGAATAAGAAGATTTTTTTTTTTTTTTTTCAGTTCAATAGACCATCTCAAATCAATCAGTGTGGAAGGGCTGTATAATTGTGTCGGATTCACAAATTGAATGCTCAAAATGCAAAGAATATGCCTGATACATGTTCAAAGCGGAATAAAAAAAACTGCTACTGCCGATCAGAGCTGTTTTTCCAAATGGGTCTCAGGCAAAACTAAAATGTTTCTGTTTAGCAAGCGTTGGAACATATATTTAATATCTGAAAGGTGGAAAAGGACAGTACTGGAGTCTGGGGAAGATGACGTGGTGTTGGCACCGGACTTCGAGACAAGCTCGTCCAAAGACGTACACTTGACTGAAAAGTGGACCCAGTTATTCTCCTGGGGCCCAGAGAGCAGTAGTGAGTAAAACCAGTGAATTTGTGCACACTGCTGCATGTAATCTGTGCGTCATAGAAGAGACAATTCATACTGCACCTTGATGTTTGTAATGGCGCTTTTATTGATTTGAAGATGTAAAAAAAAAGACAAGCGTTATCTTTCCTCTGCTTTTTTACCACAGATCTTGATCTTGAATATGACATTGTATTTGCTCTATTTTTAAATTAATAACAGTATCTTTTTGTGAAATGAGGTCCAATAAGACAATAAACTCTTCAAATAATAATAATATTAAACCTGATTTAACATACTTTGACACTTTAAATAATTGCTACTGTCATTTTCATTTTGCTTTGGGGGTCCCGAGTCAGCTGCATGGCTATTTTGGGGGTTCCAGCCAGAAAATGTTGGGAAGCCCTGATCTAACAGACTTGATTTAATTGCATTTGCACATATTATTTAACTAAAATTTAGAGCAAAGCAAAAAAAAAAAGAAAAGAAAAAAAAGGTTTGTTTTTCTTCACTTTTTCTCTCAAAATGCTTGATTCTTATGAAAACTATGGATTTTCCAATGGCTATAAAAAAAAGGAACAGCTCCATGTACACTAACTATTTTTTTTTTCAATAGAAGTAGAGACGTGGACGCATCTTTTGGTGTAAAATATGTGATTAAGCCTGTTTGTGCCGGGCTGTGAAGTCTGTTGAAAAATAGTGGGCCTAGGGGGGCCTTGTGAGAATGGGACTGGTGGTGAAAGAGTTAATTGTGGATGCAAAAGTGGAGCTTTAGACTTAGACAACCACGCTATTACCATCACAACAATACCAGATCAGATCATCATGTTTAATTCATAAAACTATTAACGGATATTGTTTATACGCAGCATAAATAAATCATAAAGTATAAATTCTTCTTAAGTTAATACAGTTCATAAGTGACATTCTGACTTTTAAAAATAGTGAAACATTTGTTCTTTATCCACACAATAGTCCAAAAGTGCAGACGCAGTGGCTGTGGCCTCCCTTTTAGCCTGGATTCTAAACCCAATTCAAAGAGTAAATAATTGAGTGGAATCTGCCTCCGGCCTCAGTGGATTTCCAGTGTGAATGAAGTCTCTGAATACACAGCAGTGGTACACCTCATTCAATATTCATGTACTTCTAAATTTAAATTATACTTTTGTCATGTTTCTTTTGCTGTTTATTTGTGATTTTTACTTTCAGAAGAAGAAAATCTGCTGTGGCTGTGTATTATGCCGCTATTTGTGTTGATTTTCCTTTCTTTTTAATGCAGACTATACAAATCTCTACTCTGTTCCGTGTCGTACCCTGAAGCTGAGCAGCGCCTGGTGGGAACACATCCCCAGGTCCAGAGCTGGGTCAGGACTACCTCAGCTGGAGCTCACCTTTAGTGCATATTATAGATTGAAAGGGGAAAAGGAGTGCCTGGAGGAAACCCCTTATGTGGCCTTCAGACTCTGCTAAATTGCTCCAAATAACCAAAAGTATTTGAATTAACAAACATTACAACATTACGCCGTAGGTATATGTCACACATTTGACGTTTGACTTGGGCTTTAAATCTGTCAGTGAAGACTCCCTTGGACACTGGACTTCACAGTAGACTTTAAACAGTAAAGTGTAATGGTGCCCTGTCACCAGTCAAAGGCAGTAATGTGTCATTTGGCTTGCAGTCTGCTGCCTTCTAATTTGAAGAAGACCTCAAATTAAGCCTTATTCAAGGTGTGGTGGCTCATCAAAACGTGCAGCATTTTTAGTGATTCATTGTGAATGTTGTATTGTATATTGTAGGAGAATGACCTGCCATCGACCCCGCACCAGCAGGAACCCTGTGGGGTGTTAAGGACAAAAGGGGGTTTCCAGAACTGTTTTTTGATTTTAAGACATTACAATAATTTAAAAGTTTGAACTCCTCTGCACTCTGAACATGCAAACTCCACACAGTAAAGCTCAGGGATGCAACCATCCTCAATATAATATTGGCTCGATACAGTTATAGTCATGATTCATCACGCGTCTTCACTCGATGCTCACATGTTTGGTTTGGAAAGGAAAAGGTTAAAGGAAAAGTATTCTGCACTTTTCATATTTAAACATATTATTGAGTACCTAAAATGTGCTATCTCATGTTTAAAAACAAAAAATATATATACATTGTTCTTTAAATGACAGGTTTTTATCCGCCTTTGTCAAAAGACACTTACTGAGTACATCCAGCCACTGGATGGCGGCTAGCACTCACACAATCTAATTAAGTTAGCCGTCAACCAACATTAAGCTGCGGGTGAGTAGCGGCAGTTATTGTGTTTAGACGGCAGAAATGCTCAGAGCGAGTCTGGCGATAATTTAAAGACTTAAATTAGCAGAAGACTCTCGTATAAGTGACGTATGAAGTCTGAAAATACGTCCCAGAGCAAGGAAGTACAGACGGAAGTGTTTTTCATGGTGGGAGGATTTTTTTATAAATATTCCTCAAAACAGCGTGATGCAACTGAATGTTACTCCAGGTTTGTTTTTGATGATGAACATTGTTAGAACATGGTTAAAAGCTCAAAAAAGTTACTGTAGCAGAATGTGTGTCCTTTAAGTGCGCCGCTCCCTATATGCTTACAGCTGCTACATTCTAACAGAGGTGGGTTTTATCCTTCAGTCACTTTTTATTTTACTTTGATAAGCCCCTTCTACTCAGGTGAGTGTGGGGAGGAGCTACTGTCTGCTGCTGCTGGAGATGAGGGAGACCATCGCAGATACACAGACATGAAAGGCAAGAAAGACACTGAAAAATCTAAATAAATAATGAATAGGGAAAGGTTTAATAGTGGACCATATCAAAAGTATGTTATGTGAAGTGTTCTCCTTAGAAGGCAAATTTCCTTTTCCACAGATTGAAAATTCAGAGTTGAAATCTAACCAAATTAACTAAAACACACTCATTACATATGCCCTTATTTACAGCTGTTATGCATGTTATGGTAGGTGTTTTTATTATGCCTAAAGAGCAGAAAAGAATAACGTTATTTTTCCAAGACCCAATACGTATCAAATAGATATTGTAACCTATGTTTCGAATCTTGACAAAACCGTATGCCTCACAAGGCCCAGGAGTTGAACCTGGACCTTCTTGCTGTGAGGTGAGAGTGCTTGATACTCAGCCCCCGTGCTGTTATTGTAGATATTGTACTATATTGGCCTTGCCAGCACTTTTGACTTACCTCATTGATGGAAATATGTGGTCAAAATGTGCTTCTACATCACAGAAAGTGTAGTGGAAATCCCCCGCCTCCATATGTTGAGATCATGGGACAAAGAGCAGGCAGATGGAACAGTGTACCATCGATACCTCATATGGAGCCTTCCACGAGTCAAGGGTTTAGAACAGTTACACTCGCAGCCTGGTACTGATATAAACACTCTGTGCCATTCATTTTAATCAGGTAGCAAATAAAATATGAATTTTGACATTTGTAGCCTTAATGTTAATGTAATTCACATTAATGTAATTAATGTAAACTTATTACATTAATTCTCAGCATCATTTTCTAAAGTTCACTAATGTTTGCAGGATTTGTGATGCTCAATGAAACAGAACAAATATTTCATTGTCAGACTATATTTTTGGTACAGTATTGTTCAGCATAACATTAGATTTAAGATGTTTTTTTTTAATTTTGTGCTCTAATTTCTGTGATAATCACTAATATTAATTACCTAATCAAGATATTGCTGTTGCAATATATATTTTTACTCTGCTCTGTTACTCACGTGTGGTCGACTGATTGTCAGTTGCCAAAACTCCCTGTTTTATCGTTGTTTACAGTGCATTGAAAATGCACTGGAGCTAGTGTTGTCACAATATTCATTCATTTATTTTCTACCACCTGTTTCCGCTAGGGGTCACAGATAACCGGAGCCTATCCCAGTGTCTTTGGGCCGTAGGCGGAGTACACCCTGGACAGGGGCCAACTGGTCACAGGGCTAACACAGGACAGACATGGACAAACCATTCACTCTCACCTGCATTCACTGAGGCATTTAGATTTTGCCACTTGGCCTAACACATGCATGTGTTTGGACGGTGAGAGAACCCACGGTAACACGGGGAGAACATGCAGACAAGAGTTCTAACCACTTGATCACTGTGCATCCTTTGTCACAATATTTCAATACTAAGGAACAGACCCAATACTCGATACTGATTTTGATACCATAATGATAATATATATATATATATATTTTTTTTTTTTTAAATTAGACTATATCTACATAATTTAAACTCTCTCTCTCTCTCTCTCTCTCTCTCTATATATATATACATTTAGACAATATACTATAATAGTATTAAATAGTATTAAATAATAGTACTGTCTTTATTTGGTTTTAGTACCAGTAGAACAGTAGCAGCCTTTAGAATGTGGACGTTTTATGTTCAATAATGAGGTACACAGCAAATCTAATAGTGACACTAGTGGCTATGTTTTTCTTATTGAACTGTAGATTTAGAATTGAACTACATGAATTCCTACTGTAAAAGGTAAGTCCCTCCTGGAAGTCTAAAGCCAAATTAGGGATGTCAAGATTATTCAGTTAATCGATAATCGTGATTATCTAGGTCACAATATCATTGTATGAACTAAAAACAAATATTAATTATTATTTTAGAAGCAAAAAGTATTTTCAATTCGAACTCTGTATAGCTCTATGTATAGTCCTTTTTCTCAATAACTTTTGCATTCAGAAAGTTTAATTTGATAAAGGCAATAATTGTGAATAATCATTATATCATTATGCTTCTACTCAAATTATCACAAATAATTTTACAGTTTTAAAAAAAAAATCTTTTAATAGACCTATACTATGTTTACGCTGACATGATTTCCAGCTAAATGTTATCTCTGCTTTCTGTTTAGATCCTTTCCCTGCCCTGTCTTTTATATCTGTATCTCTCTCTAATGCAGTTGATGTTATATGTGTAGACAGAGCATGAGACGTAGATAATCCAAAACTGACTGGAGCGTGCAGTGAGTCAGATCTTTGATACAAGAATAACTGTTTGTCTGTGACAGCAGTGATCACAATACAACAGCGACGTGTCACACCACCTCACGTCTTCATTATACAACAAAGTGGATGATGTAGAGGTACACTTTTTGTCGTCATTCATAGTTGATACTGAGCTAACTATTTTACAACTCTGTGCAGCCAATTTGCTTTGTTTTGGGGTTCGTTGAGGTCTGTGAACACCAGCAGTCGGCTAAGTTATCCGTTTCTCCCGTTGACATCCATGGACGTGAAATTCTCTATCTCTGCCTGTTGCTTTGATACGACATAGAACTATAATAAAACCTGGAAGATGTATCCAAAATGGCCGTCCTGTTTATCCCTATGGAGTGTGCTCATTGGCGCATGACCCCAAAAAAGTTTCTTACTTCCGCATTTACTTCCTGATACGGAGGCTGACATCTTTGCTTTCCCCCATGATGCTTTGAGCGACGTGAACGACCACGCAGCTTGCAAGTTTTTGTGTTAACGTTAGCTTGTGTGATTGTAATTGTGTTCTTCATGTTAGAGCACACCTGAAAGCGTCTGAAATGAAATAAAATACACAACTACAGGTATCGCTAGTCGAGCCTTTTCCACGTGCTTCTGTTTATATCGTCCGACGTGCTCGTTCACGTGACTCGCACGTTTGCGGTGATGTCACTTAATATAAAAACGGTAATTTCGGTGATTTTAGAAACGGTAGAAAAGAACATTTCCTTCTATTTTATTTAAATACCGATAATAATTCAGTACTGTCTGCAATTATAATGTGCAATTTTAGAAAAAGGCTGATTCCAAGAGGCTGCAGTACCTCGCACGGCCACAAATCAATCTGGGACCACGGACAGAGGGGGCGTACCTTATCCAGTTCTTTTAATACATCCATGTGATACGACCACTTTGCTAGCCGACGCAACCCGGACTTCCGTCAAATCGAACGCTACTTCACAAACAAATGAATGGTGAAGCTGAAAGCCATATCGGTTCATGCCAACGCAATTCACATATCAAAAATAGAAATCATTTGTGGCTGGTTGGAGACATATTGTTTCTACGGAGAGGGACGAGTGTTTACTTTTTGTACTTTGCCATTTTATAAATGCAAAACTGGGTCACAAATGTTGCTTAAAATTTGTCGGTTTTTGCAAACTGTCGTCTCACAGAGCAGTCAGCGCGGATATCGGGGCTTTTAGCGGCTTTTTCACGACTTTACACAGATTTTTAACTGTCAATGACCTTTGTCGAAGTAAAAGCTCAAAATCGCACAAAAACATACTCTATAACTTTTTCCACACACAGGGATAATTTCAGACACTTACAAGCCATATTTCCGTTGTTAGAAGATTTCTTGAAGTCCATTATACTTGACCTGCATGCTAATCACCAATGCTAATCATTTATTAGCATTTACTGCATAACTCACAACAACAAAGCCACATTGCCGTTTTCATATGCAGCTATACTTTTGTACGATGTAATTTGTTGTTGCAAGGGATGGGTACCTAGACCCAGTTTCATACCAGCACCGGTGCCTCGTCTTAACGGTCCACTGGATCAATAAGCTCCAGTGCTATCGGTGCTCTTAGCGGTGCTGCAGAGTCATACAAATGTCACGCGCAGTCAAATATGAGCGCACTGGTGCCGCCACTTTGTCCGTGCACCACATGTGGCATCTAACCATTTCCGTGTCTGCATCTCTGCGCTTGTGGAGTACAGTCACCTGTCTGGCATGAATGTAGTGGTGGACTTACCATTAGCCAACAGGCCACAAAACAGGTCTTGGGCCCCCAACCTGAAGAGGCCCCCAATAAGATGCACCCGATCACCTCATACGCAAGGTTCTAAAATAGTTGCTATTCTCTCAATATCACAGTAGAGTAGTGCACTATGCTTTTAAACAAGTATAAGACCAACAAAATGGTAAATAAAATATTGCATTATAAAATTACAAATGGATATCATATATTTAAATCAGCTGGAACATAGGTAAAAATGCAACAAACAAATGGGAAATATGGTCGGATTTCATAAATATTCTTCTGGGAAAGGACCCCCAAACGCCATGTTGATAGCTGTTTAGAGCATGAAAGCTACACATATGAAATAGAATTTTACAATAGTTCACTTACCACCTCAAATTTATGAACTTAATCGGCCAGTACACGTCAAAAAATAAAAACAAAAAAAGAACAACAAGAGCAATTCAAGAGACATGGCAGAAAAGTTATACAAAAATGCATATGCCTGTACTTAATTTTGCCTTGGGCCCCCAAATTCCTAGGTCCGCCACTGCATGAACCAATTAAAATATATACAACTTTTATTTCATGATTTTGATGTCATTTATCTGTTCTTCTCAGTTCTCAGTAGTAACATAAAAAAGGATGTTCAGTGGTCACTATGCTTTCAAGACTTAAAGTCAGTAAGCATTTTGCTCAGATGACAGTTTTACACGCTAATCATGATTTAAAATAAAATACCAAAAGGTTTACACACTCAACAATGACATTTAGCGAGGCTTCTTTTATATATGTTCGATAGGTTGGTACCAGTGGCTTGTTCATAACTTGCATGTTTTACAAGCTAATGCTAACAGCTATATGAAAAATACATGAGACTGCAGCCAGAGTCCTTCATATCATACCGGTCTAGCCGCATAGCTAAATGTTTGATAACATGTGCATCGAACACCGCATCTACTGTATACTGTATGTCTATGGATTTTCCCAGATAAAATAAAAAACAATTAAAATGTATATATCATATATATATATTTGGGCTGCACAACATATAGCAAAAGTATATTGCAATATCACAATATTGTATGACACAATAACAATATCGCAACAAACAAAATATATGGCAGTAACACAAGTCTTCCATCTGATAGAAATGTTTTGTTTTTAAAATGAAAACATTCAAAAGGGAAAATCCTGAATAAAATCTAACTTTTTTCAAACAAAATTAGCCTTGATTTTATATATATATATATATATATATATATATATATATATATATTTTTTTTTTTTTATTTTAAAAACGAAGGCCCTGACTGGGCCTTCGTCAGGCAAAATGCCAGACAGTTGCCGAAACGTTGCTCACCTGTAAATAAAACTACACCTTTTTGCAAGTAGCCAGTGGGCGGGAGTCTACTTTTGACCAGTTTTCTACGTGCGCCACGCATGTTTCTTCCTACGCACCTGCTTACCAGAATGATGTGCGAAGCACCGTCTTAACTACAGACATTGCATCAAAAATAATGCTTCAGCAGTTAGTAGAACAATGTGACTAGTCGACTATAAACAACAATGTCGTATCTTGATGATGGTCATCGTTCTCTGGACTAAACAGACTCTAAAATACAAACTTAAAGATGACAACAAAGACAGTAACATTATTAAAGAAAAATGGCAAAAAAGAATAGACCATTTCTGATTTTCCTAAATTATACATTTTATTCATGAATATTCTCTGTCTAGAAGCCTTCATTCACAATATTTCAACATTTATTTGGTTAAAAATGTTAGTTCATTCTAAGTCTCGATCAATACAATAGAAATATTCGGTGACTAGTCAAAAAGTGTATTTAAATATCGCAATAATATCGATATCGCAGATCTTAATAGCCACATGGCATATCACAATAATTTCTAATACTGTGCGGCCCTAATATGTATATATAAATTACTTCAGTTTTTTGTTTTAATTTGTTTTATTTATCTTTATTATGCTTAAGAATTAGCATTAGCATTAACCCACAAACACGTCCATCCGTCAGCACAGACTCTGTGTCTGTGGGAAGTGTTCATCTCATGTGTAAAGTCCTGAACATGTCAGTGACATCCACCTGCAGCTCACTGTTCTCTGCCTCATCTTCTACTATTTAAGTTTAGTGTGACTCTGCAATAACCTCACAGAGATAGAATTGAACAGGAAGTACTCAGAAGAACAACGAGTCAGCCATTTCAAAAATAAATAAACAACTGGAATTCTGTGCACAGGGCCTATTCATTTCTTTCTTACCCCAATTGATTTTATTCACACTCCAATGATATGGAATTATTACTATCAGTACAGTAATATCAGGGATTTTGTTGTAAGTGTAATAAGTTTGATCAGTGTTGAAGTAAATGTTTTTGGGCTGTTTTTTTTTTTTCTTTTTTTTTTTTGAGATTTCCTTTTCTGCTCAACTTAGTGTAGTTAACAGTTGGTATTAAGATAGGGACGAGATCTTGTTTGGGCAAAATCCTATTTTTTAGTAGAGATAGGACCAACAATATCAATGCAAATAGTCAGTGTTCGAGTCTGTACAATATTATTGAGAGAAAATATAGTCACCTGTGAGGAATGCAGAGAAGAGATATTTAGGCCGACTTCTACTCTGTTTAAAGTAAGAAAGTAGGCAAGATAAGCCATCCTTCTCTGTCTCCCTCTAGCAGTGGGGGAGAGGGAGGAGAAGCTGGAGTCACACAGAGAGAACAGAGCGCCAGATCATTGAAATAATAAAACTGAAGTCTGTATAGAGCATTGCTGTTGAGCTCAGCAGCCCTATACAACATTCTTTTTAATGAATGTATCATCATTGGGTTAAATACCAAAATATCTTGATATTTGTACCTCCCGTAGAACATTTTGAGCATTTTGTCCTGCTCTAAACCTATGCAGAAATCAATCAGTCAGTTCTGTGTACTGAAGACATCTACCTTAACCTTTGTTTGTCCAGGTAGATCAATTTAGAACTAATTGCCTTTTACTACGACAACCTGGTCCGGAGGCAGCGGCACTAAGCGATCTTCGTTGTCCATCTTTGTTGTTGACTTTTCGAACCCGGTTCCTAACATCTCCCCCTCTTCTTTTCTTCCAGATGTTTAGTGGTCTCCTGAAGCACACTCCACCTTCGGCCCTCGCTGCCAGCTCCGCCTCCTCCTCTCCCTCCTCCGCCTCGGACCAAAACAACCACGACGCACGCCCCACGCCGACGCCAACACCCACAATCCCGCGCGGTCACCTGGTTGTGGGCCCCAAAGACCAGCTCCGCCTCCTGACCCCGGTGGGCAGCTCGGCGACGTCCAATCACTGCACGGCGACCATCAAAGCGTCCAACCCCCTGCACCAGGACGACGATGACGGCGGAGGGGGGAGGGTCAAGAAGAAGCGTAAGAAAAAGGACAAGCGCGACAAAACCGGGGATGTGGACGAGGAGCAGTCGAAAGGCAGCAGTAAACCAAAGAAACGCAAAGAGGAGAAGGAGAGGGGGCCGACGCTGGTGGTGTTGAGTCCCAGGAAGAGTAAGGAGCCTAAGGAGAAGAAGGAGCGAAAGGAGAGGAAGAGTAAAACCAAGGATGTAAGAAAGGACAATGGGACGGGGGTTCGACATGTGAACGCTGTATGTGCTGGGACTGTGGCTCCCATTAAAATTCCCGGGAAAAGAGGACGCAAACCCAAGATCAAGATCCTACCTCCTATACCGCCAGGTCAAGGTGAGGACGGACTCTGATGGTGGAAGGTCCTGTGCCTGAATAAGCATGGGTCAGTTTGTGCCGGGGTTGTCGAAAGTGTCAAAAGTTCGACACAAAAACTAGGCACTCATTTGATTAAGTATCGACACAAAAAAGCTACCTTTGCTTAAGAGTTTTAGAACGATCTTAAGCTTTTTCAGAACATCTACAAGACTACAATGAAAATGTTAGTCTGCGGTCTAAAAAATATTTTTTATATTATTATCTTGGGAGCACGGTGGCAGAGCGGCTAGAGCTTCTGCCTCTCAATAAGGAGATCGTGGGTTCGAATCCCGCACCACCCCAACATCGTGGTCTCGAATTCCGAACCACCATAACATCACACGATCTCTCTGGGTGGAGTCTGCATGTCCTCCCCGTGTTACCGTGGGTTCTCTCCGGGTTCTCCGGCTTCCTCCCACCGTCCAAAGACATGACTGTGTAGGTTAATTGACAACTCTAAATTGTCCCTAGTGTATGAATGTGAGAGTGAATGGTTGTCTGTCCTTGTCTGTCTCTCTGTGTCAGCCCTGCGACGAGTTGGCCACTGTCCAGGGTGTACCCCGCCTAAGGCCCAAAGTCACTGGGATAGGCTCCAGTCACCCGCGACCCCTAACGGGAATAAGCGGTAGAAAATGAAAAAAAAAAAAAAAAAAAAAAAAAAAAAAAATCTTGGGATCAAAATTGGTTTTGAGTATATTGTATCGGAATCAAGTTTGAAAATGTTAGTAATAGTGTTGTGAGAATGCTAGTTTGTAGTGTCAGCACCGCCCACTTACTCAATTCTTACTCTAATTTTGAACCATGAGAGGAGCATAAACAGTTAGCCTTGCCCACTCACTGTCATCAGATGCTGATTTCACATCAGGTTAGAGGAATTACCTCAGTTTGACCCAGGGATGTACAATGATATCGGTCACTGATAATGATATTATTGGGCTTGATAATGCCAATTATGTCGTCACACAATAATTCTGATAATTCACTCTGAAACTTGGCTCTGGCCCTTGAGGGGGAGAGGGGAAATATCCATACAGTATATGCAGGCTTCTTTTTCACTTCAGAGGCAAAGCGGCTTTGTAGCAGCTCCACGACATGGGAGAGGGGCTACATCCAAACGTGATCATCGTGATGCTGACTCAGTGAAAACCCGAGGCCGCCCTCATGGGCTGCACATGCTAAACCTGCTTGACATGGACACTAATCGGGTCTGACTTTGCGAGGGTTGTGTTGTATTTTTGTTCTTATCATACCAAAGAAGAACGATAGCACTGCTCTGAGCTGTGTTCCGTGCAGCTTGTGTTTTCTCTGCACCCGAGCATGTGTTGCTATCAGCCCAGTGCAGAGGGAGCGGGCTGTTTGACTCCTCTGCTAACTGTTACTTCACTATTTAAACTGTATACCATCACTGGGCTGAGATTGTGTTACTCACACTCGTGTCATTTTAGAGGAACAGCAACAGCCAGTGCTGCAGAGGCCCTGCCCTTCTGTATTTTGCACAAAGCATGAAACTCTTCGGACAAAACCTAGATGTAATGAGTATGTAATAATTAAGGAGTATAAAAATGAAACCACATTAACATACCTTGACATGAGGCAAGTGAAATTAATGTATGAAACATGAGCTTATAAGCAGGGGACTGTTACTTTATACTGATACATTTGTGTATAATTTGTATTGCTTTATGCGATATCTGGGCTCATATGGCCTAGTTTGGCCACATTTAAGCATATAAACAAACAAAGAAACAATAAAAACGTTTACTCTCAAAATTGGGTGAATTTAAAAATCTATTAAATCATAAATGCATCACTAGTTTGAACAGCTAGCCCTGCCCGCTCCTTCTCACTCTGATTTTGAGCCATGATAGAAGAAGAGTCTAGAATTGTCATAGGTTGTTGTTTCCAAATGCATCTAATCTCATAACATCACATTCTGTCAGACTGCATGGAGTAAAGCACAATTCCTGGACTAGAAGGAGAAAAAAAAGTCTAATATGGGGCCTTTTAGTTGAATTTATGGTTCTATATGTAATTCTTTTGTGAATTTGCAGCTGTCTTCCTCACGTAATCTGTTACATTAGGGCTTTATTTTGGTCCTGAACCCGTTTATTATTGTTTTTTCACTTTTTTCTTAGAGAAATGTCAGATATTACAGAGGGAGGATCTTATATCTTGTGAAGTGCGGAGCGTCTCTTGCCTCTCAGCTTGGTCTTCGCAAGTGTTTGTTTTGGTGGACAACAAAAGGAAGTATTTCAAAGTCTCCCGCTGTCCTTAAGCGCCCTTAAAGCTACTGTTAGACGTGTTGCCTTCAAGGGACCTCCGGATTGAGGGATTTTTTGTCTTTCATCACCGTGGTTTGTAAATGTCGACGCATGTGGGAGGAAAGTTCTTCAGAGCTGGTGTGATAGAAATGGAAATGGCTCCTCTTCATTGGGAAAAAGGGATTATATTCATGTAGTAGGAAAGAAATGGTAAATGCACAAACCAAGAAATTTTAATACCATGCATGACTCTGCACAGTTACAATTTTGTGTGTGTGTGTGTGTGTGTGTGTGTGTGTGTTTTTTCTATCGATTTTAAAACAATCAATACCTGGGCAATTTTTAGGACCCAATCAAGAGGCCTTACATTATCTATTAGAAGTTTTAGAACAAACAATGCTGTGGATTTATGAAGAAATTATTTTTATGTATTTGATATGAACCAAACAGCAAAAGCAAAGATTCTAATTTCCAGCACCTTTCTACATAAAACATCGAAAGTGTAAATGAATGAGCAGATATTGTTTCAGACTGCTGTTGCTTATTTGAACATTTAAGGTTAAGGTTAAGAAGCACTTAAAGAAGACCTATTGTTATTTTGTTCTTATGTAGTTCTAATCTGTGACAGTATATTGTGCAAAATGGCTACGCGACGCTGACGAATCCTACGTGTGTCCATATTTATGAAAATAAAATCGCAGAACAAAGTAAGTAAAGAGCAATGGACATCGAAGCGAGGAGAAATAAGGGTGAGCGCTGAAACCTGGACTGACAGAAGAAAGGTGTCTTATCCGCAGGAGAATAAAGATTAAGATCAAATATGCATAAATCACTCTAAATACAACTTTGAGTGGCTTAATGACAAGAGGAAACAATTATATTATGGTTAAAAGCTCCTAAAAGTCTATTTTGCATAGCTCTCTTTTAAGGTGTTCCTTACGGAAATCCAGGAATGTCCCAATGAAACTGAGAATCTTTTTCAGTGGAGTCCTGGCCTCAGAGGGGAGGAGCCTATTGTACATGTTTTCAATGGTAGCGAAAATCGGAACACAGGGAGGAAACCTATGCAGACATGGGGATAACATGCAAACTGCACACATAACGGCCCATGCCACTTGGGAGTCGAACTCATGACCTTCTTGCTATGAAGCGAGAGCTCAAACCACTTCCCCACCGTGCTGCGAGATCTCTGTACTAGGCTTGGTTAGGACTACCGGAGCCTGGAGGAACATGCAAACTCCACACAGAAAGGCCTGGTTCATCCCCGCAGTACTACCTTGGTGTGAGTCGAAAGTGCTAACCACTTTGTCACCAAATATTAAACATGTTCCCTGAGAATTTCACCTGGGTCGGGCTTACGCCCGAGGAGGAGTTCAAGGAGGAATATAACTCCCCACCCAATAATACAATAATACAATTAACAATTTGTGCCCCCTCGGCATTTGTAGTCGGCGAACAGTGGGTGTTAGTGCAGCTCTTCTACATTAAATTGAATGGATATTCCCTCACAGAGGTCAGTTAGTGGACGTTCCATCAGATGCTGGCTGAGTAAAAATAGGTATCATTTTTAATAAAAGCCTAAATATAATCCTGTTCACTATGTTTTAGTGAACTGTGTAGTCTTACCTGTCACTTGCTCTTAAACTTCTTTCATTTTTTTTGCGTGTACTTTCCCTCAGGTGCACCAGCTCCTCCTGTGCTGTCCAGCAAAGTCTCCGGACACCTACAGGCTGCTCCAGTCAAGGGCAATGGGCCGGCCCACAACCGCACTCCCCCCTCGGCCCCCAAACAGCGCGGACGCAAGCCTAAGTGAGTACCTCCTTCATGTACAGCGACAGGACAGTAATAGTTATTTATGGTCATCTGAAACAATAAAAAACAGCAAAGACGCAGTTAAGGCTGTCTTCAAGTGGACAATAATGGAGGCAATGGGAACGAGGCAGCAGTAAAAACATCAACCTTTAGGAATTATGGTTTGTTCTTGACTGGGCTTGTAGTATATCACTTAAAGGTTGTAATAGTCTGTCCCTTTTCAAAAATAGACATTGATTTGGACGTTTAGTGGTGGACGGGGGAATATATGACATGTGTATCAAGCACTGAGAAAAAAAAAGTGCGGCCGTTAAAATGTCTATTCAGAATATTATTAAGGATGCGAGCAATGGAGTAAGAAACCTGCCTTTTAAAATAAAATCAGATTTAAATGTACTGGTATAAATTTGCTTAACAAAGATTATTTATAGCAATAGAAACACATTTTGAAATTTGCTAATTCAAATAATCTACACCTAATTTGGACCAAACAATTTTGGAAAATATGTAATTGCAATGTTGTACTTTGATTGTAGTTTTACATTTTAGTTTGACAGTTTTAAATTTTTAACACATTTTAACAAAAGGTAACAATAATGATAAAATACCAGGTTTGGTGCATTGAACTGCTTTGATTGAGTCACATTTGGAACCTTTATGTCAATGTTTCGCTCCAAAATGTTTGATACTGAGTAGTAGAGAACTTTCAAACTTGCAACAAAACATATTATTTATGCTTATCTGAGACTATTAAACAGAAAGCCTGAGGGCCAACAAAAATTGTAAATAATCTCAGTATGGGATCACATCTGATGGACAATCGTGTGTGCTTTCAATCAATCAATGCATAGTCAATCAATCAAACCAATCAATCAATCAATCAATCAAACTTTATTTATAAAGCGCTTTTCATACAGAAATGTAACACAAAGTACTTTAGAGTGAATTAAAAACATTCCCACACACGCCCACATCCCACCCAACCACCCCACAACCACCAGACCTCACTACCACAGGACACAGACTCAGGGCCCAGAGGAGAGATGAGGCACACACCATGCCTCCACCAGGGGCCCATGAGCCAGGGCCCAGCAGCCATAGCCAACCACCGCTGCCAGTACAGAGGGCCCCTCAGAGGAAACACTGGAGAGTCTAACTTAAGATAAGATAAGATAAGAGATCCTTTATTTGTCCCACAATGGGGAAATTCCACTGTTGCAACACACAGTTTAGGACAGGAATGAAAGAAATAGGCGCATGCAATAAAATAGGATAAATAAACATGGTCATAAAAAGTACAATATAAAGTATAAAGTGCACACTCTCATTTACAGTAAAAATGGTAACTAAAGTGGCTTAAGTGTATTGTTATATACAGTAAGTGACTATAGTGAGGTAAAAGTGTATTAAATTAAAGGATTCAAGTAAATGAGTACAAAGATCAGTAAACACTAAGACCTATGGTTTAAAGTAGTTTTATGAGATGCCAAAGTAAAGGTACTCAAGAGCATGTTGAAAGGCCAATAAAAAACCAAACAAGGCATAAACAGACATATTATAGACATTAGGGGTATGAATCTTTTTATTTATTAGTCTTTGTTGGCATATATTTTTTATTGTTTTAAGGTTTTTACCATCACACTGCATTATATTATGTAGGCCAATTTGTCAAAGTTAACAATTACCAATATTGATAAAGAATGGTGCTCTGGCCTTTTAACTCCGACAAACCACGGAGCGACTGAACGTAGCTTCTATCCCGTTCATCTCTCCTTAGTCTCACCCTTGCCTCGGGTGAGTCTCCTGCTCTCTCTGTGCCAGCCCCCCTGCTCCTGCTCCGGTGCGTGGAGTGGTGGGCACAGAAAATCCAGGGACACGCAAAGTTTGGAGGAAGTCACGGCAAAACACGTGTTAATGAACGCGTTTAATACTACGCACGGACCTTTACCAGTTTACAGACGACGTGCCTTTAAAGGGAGAACTTTATCGTGACAAGCAGTGTATTGATTTTTGAGAATTTTGAGATTGAAACGTAGAATCACAACCATTTTAAGAAGAACATTTTTTTCAACACAACTAACAGAAACAAATAGAAAAATTTTCCCATCACTCAGTTGCAGCTTTGCACCCAGAAACAGTTGGAATTTTTCTTGAAACTGTAGCTGACTCAAAACTAGTCAAGATTATCGTCATTTTGTCCTTTTAGATTCTCAAAGAACTCAACAGTTTGATACTATTAATGGATAACAAAAAATTGCCGTATTGAAAAACTTGTGATGCCTAGGCAAAGATCCGAGGCTCACTGACTGAGTTAAAAGTCCTTTATTGTGGACAGGGACGCCAGCGCGTTTCGATGATATCAAGATTCTCTAACTTGGGCCCAAGTAGTAGCTCTCCTATGGACTAGTCATGCCTACTTATAAAAACTCTTGTCTTGTCCTCTGTATAGTTTTGAAAGTGGGTTATTCCTGGTACGTAGTCTATCTACAGTTTTTTTCACTGTAAAAAAAAGTTTATGTAGTAAATAGTCTATGTCAATTTATGTATATTCTGAACGTGTTGTTTTGTTGTCTTTTACCCAAGTTTGATACTATTGTTGCCCCCATTTCTTGCTGGGGTAGAAGAACTGATTTCAGCTTATTTCATTCAGGGTGTCAATTATCATGACAGCTGTACAACTTGACATCCTTTCCTAACGTACCTTTCCGTCTCCGTAGAGCGTCTGGTTCTCTGCCGGTGGAGAAGAAGAAGAAGGGGAAGAGGAGAAAGGAGGAGCTGCTGCTGGAGGCCGTTGAGAGCGACGACACCACCTCTACGTCAGGCATCACTCTGGGGGGAGAGGACAGCCAGGACCCTCTGGACAGCAGCGTGAGTCGGGGAAACGTGTAGCTAACTCATGGATCTCTGACACAATTTAAGACATATATGTTTGAAAATCATTACTCCGCTCCATTGTTCAAACATGTTCAGGAGCTTTAACACTTCAGAGTAGGGTTTCAACGATTAACTGGAATAACAAGTCTCTGTCTCTCTGTCTTTTTCTTAATTTATTCTTTCTTGTCCACCATCTGATAAAAGGAAACAATCAAGCCGCTGGGTTTGTTATTCGTGAAAAGAAAGCCACTCAATTCCAGTCAAATTAAACATTCTGGGTCAGTTTGTACTCCATACCATCGAATAAAAAAATACACTCTGGAAATTCAGGAAAAATTAAGAGGAATTTTATATGGATTTCGCCTGGAATTTTTAACTTTATTACAAGTGCCTAAAATGAACTTTTAGTGAAATTAACTTCAGCTTTGAAAGAGGAAACCCAACAAATGGCCAACCTAGTGTCAAGCAGGCCTCGCCTACAGACACCAGATTTACTCCTTCAAGAAAAGCTAGGTGGAATTTAAAATCTGATATTCCTCTTTGCAGAGCTCGTTTCCAAGTATAATCCGAGTAAATCAGACACCAGAGTCCAAAATTACAGAGTCCAGCCAACAGTTGGTGCTCCAAAGGGTTCAAAAACAGCTTCAGTTTGAAATGGGGCTCGTTTTAGGAAAAAAAATGCTTTAGGGGTTGAAATATTAATAATAAATTGTGATCAAATTTTAATTATCGTTATCTGGTATCTGGTGGACCATGGACTAAAAGAAAAGCGTGTTTCTGTGTTCCTTGTGTGTGTGAACGCAATATCTTAAAACTTCATCACTACTGCAACAGCAAACAACCAGCGTCAGGAGCAGGTGGAGTGACGAACGCGGGAAGCAGCAAAAAGTATCTTACTCACCTCAAAAAACGATAAATCATTCTCTGTAACGTCACATTTTTGCGGTTGCCAACTGACTGGGTGGCAAATAAACAGCACATTTTAGCCCAGTTTTCCTCTGGTTTTCAGTCGCTCTTAGTCAGTCCCAGTCATGTCTAGTTGAAGACAGTCGTGTTTGAATGACAAAGCCAACCAACGGAAACAAGCTAAAAATGAAAAACTAAGCTAAAACTTTCTTTGTTCAGCTTTTCAGAAGAGAGAGATGCACAAACAAAGACAACGGCGAGATACGTAGTGGTATTTCTGCCTAAACATCGTCACATAAATCATCACTCTCACTGTTATTCACCTCCTCCTCTTTTCCTCTGTGTCTGGCTCATCTGTTTAGACACAGCTCCAAATGACCAGTGGTGGAACGTAACAAAGTACAAAAGTAAAAGTACTGTACTTGAGTCAGTTTTCCAGGTATCTGTACTTTACTTTTTACATTACATTACATTACACTTCTTACATTTTACAGGAGATAGCTTTTACTTTAAAATCACTACATTTCAGAGCGTGTATCTGTACTGTACAAGACTGGAAAGTAAAAAAAAAAAAGTTTTCTTAAGGTTTTAGCCCTACTGAAAAGGCTGAGGGGTTAGCACATTTATGGTGATGTCCTGCCTGTTTTTTTTTCTTCTTCTTTTTTCTACTTCCCTTTGAGCAAACAAAAAGCTTCTATAGATAAAAAATAACCTATAAAGTTGCCTATAACGATCACAACTCAACAGAATAAATCAATCAAGATTACAACTTGATGCTTTAATTGTCCTCCAAAACAATTTTTTTTAAAGGAGTATTTTAATACTTTTACTTGAGTAGATTTTAAAATGTGACGCTTTTATTTGAGTACTTTTTTGCTGTTGTATCTGTATTCTTCCTTGAGTACAAACAAAATGTTTGAGTGCTTCATCCACCACTGCAAATGACAAAGGTTTCCTCTGATAATATGTCCGACGTCTTCACCTGTCGCCACTTTTAATGTCCGTTTGAGAAAATCCTGAGAGTTAGCGTCACAGCCAGAGCCACAGCATTCTGTTTTGGTCAGCTGGTGCTCCTGTTAAATCAATGAAAAGTCAGGAAACACGAACCCGCGTGCGTTTTCTCTCGTAAATACACAGTAGCCCTTCACAGACAAGATTCAGAGTTTCAGGCGAAAAAGCGAACTGTTGCACTCGATGTCACCCGCAAACGTCACTCACGTCCCAGTTACCTGATCAGTGACCACAGTTGAGAATGGTCTATGAAGTTTAACTGCAGCCTGTCCTTTAATCTAATAGTATTTTACTCTACAAATGACACCCAGTCCTCAACACGTCGCCTTTAATCCACTTTGAAGTGTTGTTTTAAGTGAGGAGAAGGGCAAGATGAGACAGCTCAGCTACAGTAAACACAACACTACTTCCTGTGTCTTCCGGTGCTAATAATGATGACAGTAATAATGGCACAGGTTTGAATTGTTTGAATCGAAACTAGAAGTGCGATGTTCTGATCACTTTGAACATTTCAGAGTCTCAAAGTGAAAGTCAGTTTACTGTAGAATGGAATCTTCTGATGTCCACTAGGTTTGTTTGCTCACTTCTTTTGACTTTGCAGTTGTGCTCGGAGGATCATAAGATTTTAAGTGTAGTATGATTCTCCTCATGTGTTGATGAAGAATTATTTAAGATTCACAAATGTATTAAACATTATAATAATAACTTATTTTTTTAACAAAGCAAACACCTGTAGAGTTATTATTTTGTTTACAATGTTTCTACTACTTTAACTTATTATAAAAAAAACTCATGGAGAGTCACTAGAGCAGCATGGGCATTGGAGGCTCAGTTAGGACAATACTGGAGTCTGCCACCAGGGGAAAGTCTTGTAACTACTGCAGCAAGAAATGCAACTGTAAGGAACATGCACCAGGAGTTGAAACTAAGGTCAGGACATGGTACTGGGCCCGTAGGGGGCAGTGAGTTTAGACTTGGAATCAAAGCAAACTAGAACATTTCTAGGTCAGTGGAATTAATGCTGAAGAAACTTGCTGATCTTGTAGGATGAGGTAATGTGTCAAGGACAAGGAGATCGGCTAAGAGAAAAGGGCAAAATCCTCTTTATTGATAGTAAATCTTGACAGTGTCGTAACAGACAATAGTAAAAAAAAAGAAAAAAAAAGGCGTAACTGGGAGGGGTTATATGTTGGAAGTAATTCATCTGATTGACTGGGAAAACCCTAGAATAATAATTAGATTGGGGGGAGTAGTGTCCTAAAACTAATAAACTATAGGAGAAGAGTCAAGTTATGGGGGGTAATGGTCCTGAATATTTAGATATAAATGGCTATAAATTGGGCAGCATTCTCTTTGTTCGTGCTTCTGGAGGTTTTTTTCTTCATGCAAGAATCTCTGTGGGTTTGGAGCCATGATCTGGGACAAGGATGAAGTTATTTTTTGGACTATTGCATCGAACTTCCTGGAGTTCATCTTCTTCATTGTGTCAAAAATGCGACTGTTATCCAGAAGAAATTATGAAACAACAGTCTTTGGTCTGCACTTTTTGTCTCAAAATTGTTGAAGACTCAAAACTCCTGCTGTGTGTTCCTGCCCTACGTTGATTAAACTGCTTTACTTCTCGCTGTGTAAACTGTTGAAGTCCTGACACTCCCTGTTGCCATTTTGTTTAGGCCAGTGTTATGCATAAAAACTGACCACGGGACCTTTAGGTTTAAACGCCGTCTCTCTCTCTCCCCCCTCTCCAGAAGCGGCGTTCGGGGCGGCAGGTGAAGAGGAGGAAGTACAACGAGGACCTGGACTTTAAGGTGGTGGACGATGACGGCGAGACCATTGCGGTGCTGGGGGCCGGGCGGCTCACGGCACTCAACGCGACGGCTCTGGCCTGGCAGGCAGAGGTAACGTCCCGCTGCTTCTGTTAACGCCATGACTGCGACGGGCACACATGCAACATCAACTCGAATGAGCTTTTAATGACAGTGTTTCCTCGTCGTTTAGTTGCTCAGAGTTGCACTTGGATTGTTTCCTGCAAGTTTGAGTCAATCCTGTGTGAAACTGAGGCTTGAGTGCTCCGAAAATTCGTTTTCACCTTCCCCCTACGCCAGGTGGTATTCAACTTTAGGCCCTCCAACGGATATGATTCGGCCCTCGACCCATCTGCCAAAATTATACAAATGTTATCTCTTTTTTTTTATCTCTTGTTATTGGTTTAGTCCTGGTATAGACCTGGTTATGGCATGGTATAGACATGGTTAGTCCTGGTTTAGACTTGATTTAGATCTGGTTTAGTTCTGGTTTAGTTCTGGTTTACACCTGGTTTACACCTGGTTTAGACTTGGTTTAGTCCTGGTTTAGACCTGGCTTACCTCTGGCTTAGACCTGGTTTTAGACCTGGTTTAGTCCTGCTTTAGACCTGGTTTAGTCCTGCTTTAGACCTGGTTTAGTCCTGGTTTAGTTCTGATTTAGTCCTGGTTTAGACCTGGCTTAGACCTGGTTTTAGACCTGGTTTTAGTCCTGGTTTAGTCCTGGTTTAGACCTGGTTTAGACCTGGTTTAGTCCTGCTTTAGACCTGGTTTAGTCCTTGTTTAGTCCTGGTTTAGTCCTGGTTTAGTCCTGGCTTAGTCCTGCTTTAGTCTTTGCTTAATTCTGGTTTAGTCCTGGTTTAGACCTGGTTTAGACCTGGTTTAGACCTGGTTTAGACCTGGTTTAGACCTGGCTTAGTCCTGCTTTAGACCTGGGTTAATCCTGCTTTAGTCCTGGCTTAGTCCTGCTTTAGTCCTGGCTTAGTCCTGCTTTAGTCTTGGCTTAATTCTGGTTTAGTCCTGGTTTAGTCCTGGTTTAGACCTGGTTTAGACCTGGTTTAGACCTGGTTTAGACCTGGCTTAGTCCTGCTTTAGACCTGGGTTAATCCTGCTTTAGTCCTGGCTTAGTCCTGCTTTAGTCCTGCTTTAGTCTTGGCTTAATTCTGGTTTAGTCCTGGTTTAGTCCTGGTTTAGACCTGGTTTAGTTTTTTTTTACATGTTTGAAAGTGTTGGACACGTTTCTGGCCCTGAGGACAAAACCATCCAAAAGATCTGGCCCTTGGTGAAAAAAAAAATGGCTTAGACCTGTCCTACACTCGTAGTTGCGATTATTTGATAAATGAAGACTCCGAGAGACACACGAAGATTTCTAAAATGTCACGTAGCCTCTTTTCAAAACTAAAAACATGTAAATGTTGTTACAGTGAAATGTCACTATTATTAAACTGTTTTAGAGTTAGAATATTGTGATTTACAATGAACAAAATATGAATATGATTTACTTAAAATTCAGTTCTAAGTACCTGACAAAAGCATAATACAATCAACCTGTTAACTATCGCTGCATGAATTAATACCATGACCATAATTCCCAACATGATTAACTCTTCGCTGTTGACCTGCAGATGGTGCAGACATTAATTCAAAGGAACAAGGATTGAGCAATTGTTGCATAAGAGGATTTTTTCATACATTGTACAAGCCTTTTGGTGTGCACATGTATAAACTGTTTTCATTGCCTGTGTCAGGAGCCACCGGAGGACGAGGCCAACATCATTGAGAAAATCCTCTCTGTCAGACCATTGAAGAAAGAGGTGAGGAGGTGGTGTTTAATGAATTGCATGAAATAATGTTTTTATTTCATTTTATTTATCACAGTCTTGAATACAATGCTGCAAATTAGGCACTGGTGTTGGGCAGTGCATTGTGGTAGATGCAGTGGATGCATTTTAGTCACAAATTTGTGTTTTATTTTTATGTTTATTTTTTTTACTGCATTTACTATGCTTATAACAGGGTTTCTAAAACTGTGGTTATTGTACAACTGATGGTATGTGGAGTATTTCTTTTTATTTAGAGACAAATGTCTTCATGTTTTTGTTCTTCTTTTGACCTCTTTTTTTCTTGAACATGATTAAGAACAACCTTATCTGTGGTTAGTTTCATTTTAGACCTTTTGTCCTATTTTAGTACTTGTAAGTGTATGACAGATTTTTATCATGATGATTTTATCATCAGTGTTGTAATACCTCTTGTAAATATAAATTGTAGTTTTACACCAATCAGGTCGCTGTTTGTGGAGAAAAGTTTAAAAATCTGTTGAAAATGACAGGAAGTAAATGAACTGATGACATCACACTGGGGAGACAAAGGTCATGCATAATTAACACATTATGTGTAAACACTACCTTTCTTTTTTGAACCTTTAAACATTGATTCAACAAAATAAAGGCGTTCACATGCATTTCTCTTTGTCAAATAAACAAAATCTGTGACGTTAGATGAGTTTTGGCCCAGTGTACAGTGTAGTTGCTATGGTAATTTCCCAGTGTGATATCATACTTTACAACCAGGAAGTAGACTTAAAAACCTAAAAGAATAGATAAACTGTGGTAAAATGTGTAACGATTTTAGTAGACATTGAAATATATTTATTATAACTGCATTTTAGTTAAATGAGTTGGCATTTTAAGCCGTATAAAGTCATGGTCATACTCATAAAGACAAATTATTCATCTTAGGTAGTACTTGTTGTAAAAAGCTTCAGAACCACAGGCCTATAACAGCCTAATTTTGCACTACCTTAAAAAGTCACATCATTTCTGACATTAAAAGTCTCTCCAATTGTGTTTTTTTTGTGTGATTAATATATTATTTGTCACATGAATCTGACTTTTCTGCCTGTCTCCAGACTTCATCATCCGAGGACCAATCAGAGGAGGCGGAGGAGTTCTACGTCAAATACAGAAATTTGTAAGTGTCATGGCGGCTCGTTCTCACTTCTCCACATTTAGCTCTCGAGGCATTTTCAGATCTGCGTCAACTTCACGTGGGTTAGGCCTTTTTGTGCCGGTGTTTTTTTTGTTTTTAGATGCAGAAGGGAAAATCCTGCTATGACTAAATAATCGCTCCTTGTTTTCAAATCGGCATAAGCGCTAGACTCAAACTTAAATACCCCCCGCATAACCTTTAAAGACGCTAAGCAGACCAATCCTCCAGCTAGGTATTCCCTTATCCCCAAAACTCTCTACATTCCTCAAGAGTTTTTTGTGTGCACGTCTCGCTTATGAATTAAAACAGAATTATCTCGAGGGACGTACCATAGGATATTTGAAATTCCTCTAGAGACACACTGTTTGTTCTAGCGCTTTGCCTGTCTTTGCACAGGCCGCCGCACTGACACGAATAGGGTAAGATGTTTGTAATTTATTCCCACTGGTGATGAATAAAACATGGAGTCCAGGCCTCCAGGTTTTTTTATTTTTTTTTTGCATGTTCAAATTCAGAAATAATGTATTCACGCACAGAGAAACTTACAGTTCCAAATGTGAACTTTTTGTTAAATAAAAAATCTCCCATAGCGAAATGCACCAGGAGAATTTATGTGATAATAAGTGACAGTTTTATTCTTTCAGTTTTTGTTAGTTGTTAAATCATTCATTCTAAAAATGTTTTTATAAATAGGCAAGTAATCAAGCAAATATTATCTCAATAAAGTAAATGTAGCATGACATTCACAAACTTATTTCTACTTATAGACTCTAAGTTAGCAGATTTAGTTACATTGTTGACATGTTTGGTAACTACGTCTCAGTTATTAAATTAAGTTTTTGAATATAATAAGACAAAATGAATGCTTTTGGAATAGCACAAATTTGCTTTGTCTTTGTCATCAAGCTACAAAATGAAAATCTGTCTGTTTATAGCCCCTTTCTCCCCTAGTTTCTGCTACAAGTGTCCAGAAATGCACTGAAAAGAATAAAAAAATGTAAATCAAATCAAATAACATAGTGGTAGAGTAGTCCAATCCAACCCAGGGTTTCATTCCTGAACCTAAAGGTGTCTTTGTGTGTTTAGAGTAGGTTTGTTCGATAGGGTCTTTCCTTGTTAAAGAACTAAATTCATTTTCTTGAGCTTTTCACCATGTTCTAACATTGTCCCCTCATCAAAAACATACCTGGAGTTGTATTCATCTGCATTCCTGGTTGACAAATCCTGTTTAGTGAGTTGTCTTCTTCTGAGCCTCAGATACATGACGTCATAGGTAGCGCTCTGAGATCTCCTCTGCTGTTTTAAGGCCATAAATCATCATCAGATTCATTCTCCTGTCAAATTGCATTAATTAAAACTTAGTGAACATGATTATATTTAAGATTTGACTAAACATTTTGCCTATTTATCCCCAGTTTGGCAATTTTTGTAAAGTTTATGATGTAACTTCCTGGTTGGACATGGACAGGAAATATGACATAGATCGAGGTAATTCCACAACTGTTACCTAGCAACCATTTTGAAAACAAGGGCTAGAATCCATATAAATTATACAATAGTTATGCTTTGACAATAAATAATACCCCATAACACCTTTACCTTGTTGAATGACCATTTAAACTGTCAGATAAATGTGTCAGTTGTATTCCAATTTAGAACTCAGCACTACTTCCTGTAATTTTCAACTTTTATTTTTCAAAATTTCTTCACAAAATGCACTTTCACAAACCTCCCACCTCCCATCAAACTAAGTCATAATTAGAATATCGTGGGAACCTGTCATATAGACTTACTAATTAAATAAATGGCTTGTTAGTAAAACATAAATGTGTGAATAACTTAGCGTTGCTGTTGTTGTTTGCAGTTCGTACCTGCACTGTAAATGGGCCACTCTGGAGGAGCTGGAGAAGGACCCAAGGATTCACCAGAAAATCAAACGCTTCAGGACCAAACAGGCCCAGATGAAGCATCTCTTCACTGAGGTCAGACCCGAAGTTAAAGTAACTAATATAAATGGCAAAAAAGCATGTTACATTAAGGTTTTGCAGTATATATTGTACGGATTGTGTTTATATTGTGGCCTGTTATGTTTACATTGTTGATTAATCAAATAGTTTTGACATCTCTACTGAGGAGTAAAATGAATAGTGCATGGAAAGCAATTTCATTTTGTCTGCGCTATCATTTTGTTATTTGGAAAATTGTGTGCTTCAAGAGAGAATCAAAGTTATCCATATAACTGTGGTTCTATGAATCTATGAATCTGCCAGAGGGGTTGAATTGGAATATGTCCATCTTAAAATAAGGTCTCTATGGATGCGTTCACACTTGCACAATCTCCAAACCAAAATTGGGACTAAATCTGGACTATGCTAGCACTACCCCTGGACGAGAAGGGGACCAAACAAAGTCTACATTTGGACTCAAACTGGGCTAAAACGAGGACCAAAAAAGGACAAGTGTGAACGCATCCTAACTGTACAAAATTTACCACATTTACCAACTAAACTTCTTCATTCCGTGTCCTCAGCCTGACGAGGATTTGTTTAATCCCGACTATGTGGAGGTGGACCGAGTGCTGGAGGTGGCTGTTACCACGGATACAGAGACAGGAGAGGTATGTCACAGATATGAAAATAATTACAGTTTGAGTTTTATGAATGCGTTAGAGCTTGTTGCTGAACATCTTTTGAAATAAATGTGATCATACTGCGTTTTGACATATTGTGAAAGGACTAAAGGATGATTCTGGGACTAAATGAGAACTAAACCAGGGATAAATCAGCTACTTATCAGTCAAAATGAGCACAAAGGACAAGAGTAAACCGGGGAAAAAAGAAGGACTAAAGCAACACAAAAACAGATCACAAGTGGGACTAATTTAGAACTAAACCAGAGATAAACCAGGTACTAAACCGGTCATAATCAATCCAAAAGGCAGGAGTAAACCAGGGAATAAACAAGGACAAAGGCAACACAAAAACAGGAAAAAACACATCAAAACCTATATGGGACTATTCCAGGACAAAATCAGGACTAAACTGGACAAAGCCATAGACTGAACAAGGGACTTAAACCAGGGAATAAACAAGGACTAAAGCAACACAAAACCAGGTCAAATATTCTGGGACTAAGAAGGACTAAACGATGGACAAAATCAGGCCATCATCTAAAATAAACCACATACTTAACTGGTCAAAATGAATACAAAAGGCAGGACTAAACAAGGGATAAACAAAGACTAAAGTAACACAAAAACAGGAAATCAGTCAAGGACTATTCCAAGACTAAACCTGGGACTAAACCAGGAATAAACCAGGGATGAGCCAGGGTCATAACTGGTGCATAACCCATACAAAAGACAGGAATGAACCCAGAAATAAACAAGGATTAAAGCAACACAAACCAGGAAAAAAACCCTCAAAAATCAAGATTATGTCGGGACTAATTCAGGGACTAAAGCAGGATCAAAATGTGGTAACCAGTTTAAAAGATTGGAATCAAAAACAACAACTAAAGCCAGACAAAACTAGGAAAACAAGTCAAAACCAAAGACTAAACCAGGTCTATCCTGTCCCCTTTGTGCAGGAGGTGACGCACTACCTGGTGAAGTGGTGCAGCCTGTCGTACGAGGAGGCCACGTGGGAGCTGCAGGAGGATCTGGACCCAGAGAAAATCAAAGAGTTTCAGGAGATCCAGAAGCCACCTGCAGAGCTCCGGCACGTGGTGAGTATCAGTGTCCCAAAGTCTGAAACAATGAATCATTTTTAAAATGAATCATTTGGAAATAACAGTAACAATGAGTATTTGGGGGAAAAAAAAAAAGTTGTTATATACAATTTAAAGGACATGTATTTTAAATGACTTTTGTGAGATTTTAACCATGTGACATTGTTCCAAAAACATACCTGGTGTTGTATTTAGCTTCATTCACATGTGTTTGATGAATTCTGTTTAGTTAGTCCTTTACATCATAGGAACAGCTCTGAGATCCTCTGTGCTGGAGTTTAAGTCCATAAATGGTCACCAGCCTTGTTCTGAGCATTTCTGGTGTCAAATCCTGTTCATTACCACTTGTACTTCCCTCTGCTGCCAGTAGTTGGAGTTCTAACTCAATTCCTAATGAGGGAACATCTCAGTACATACATTATTATTTTAAGCTCTAAAACATAAGATGCCAAAGCACAAGTTGTCAACAGCATGTTTAAAGATCCAAGACAATACAATTAAAGCATAATGTGGGCCTTTTTAAATATTAATTGAATGAAACTTTCAAACTCCTTCCATAGTTTTACTGTTGGTGCAAGAGGTTCTTTCCACAATGTTAGAATGAGCTGTGCACTTGTATTTATCATTCGGAGCATAGATTTGTTCATATATGTCACTTGATCCCCCACCCACAGCCTGGGTTGGTCACATGGTAACCAGCCCTGTAAGTAGTCCAACACTTTTCTCCAGTAAATATGATTTTCTTAGATGATTAGATTTAACATGTTAAAGAGCAGTGAACATCAAAAAACGGACATTACTATAGAATTCCGGTATATTTGCTATAAGTGCTCAAAATGTTAAAAAGTAAACAATTTACAGTGTAACAAACTGACAAGCTGTTGGTCACTTCTGGTAAAGACATTTATCTCTTTTGAATAAATGTCAAATTTAGCATTTAGCATCTTAAAATTTACATTTGTGTAACACTCGATACAATCCAAGAAAATGTATTAATCTCCTTAAAGAGGACATTAAGTTATAATTATATTGGATAATTTCAGTCTTTATCATTTATTTCTGTCCATTCTAATAGCTAGCCTAATGGCCATTTTGCTGTCAGTATCCTTAAAAAAAAAAAAGTAATACACGCTTGGATTCTTGTAGACCGATAAGTTGTTAACGCTTTCTTAATAGTCATTTTGACAAAACCCTCTCCACTTCCCCCGGACTAAAGCAGGCTATTACAGACTTAGTTCCTGCATATATGGCATAATTCTGAGTCTGCACACTGAAGACCACATCATTATCAGTTTATTTTTAATTCCGTAACTATTTCTCAGAACATCTTTCCCTGTACAGCTGATGTCCTTGAGACTCCAGACTCAGTCCTGTGTTTGTGTCGTTAATTAGCTTTAACAATGGCCCTATGCTGCTGCTGCTGCTGCTGCTGTGGAGGGCGGGGCTATGGCATGTCATATGAGATCGTTCAAATGATGAGAAATATTTTGGAAAATTCTACTCTTTTGTGAGGAGAATTTATGTCATCGCTTTAAACCTTTTAAAGAGAATGGATGGTTATGTGAGTAGAGTGCTGCGACTACATTTGTTTGGACTTTTCATTATGTACACCATGTAACATTTTGGGATGTTACAAATTCATCTTTTTCTATTTCGCTGCTCCTCTGTCTCCGCCGTCCAAGAGAGTCTAGTTGCAGGCTCTTTATGGAGTGGAGGTTAGCTGAGTGGAGCGCCTAACCGTCACATCTGTTGGCTACAAAAAAAAAAGAACAGGATTTATTTATGAATTAATTCTGATTGCTAATTGGTTAAGTTGGGTAAGGTTAGGGTTGGGTTAGGGATAGGGCTTCATAGTTAATAGCAAACCAGATGTGGAGCTAGTGGAGCTCCACTCAACATGACGCTTCGGGTTGGCTGCAGCCAGACCCTTCTCCCGCCGTCCAAAAACACGGTAGTCCAGGCTTCGCACGCCATTGCGTCAGGTGACTCGACCAACCGACTGACTGTGATATTTTGCCACATAATTATTATTCCGCTGTGTATTTTGAGGTTCAATATGATAATTGCCTGCTCATGCTGAATATGTGTTTTTATTGTGTGAAACGCTGGGTGTTTTTGTAAAGGACGTTGTGATGTCATTTCATGTAACGTGCCTTGAGAGTCATTTATTGTTAAGATTGTCAGGAGCATCTTTACTGGAAAGTTAACCTCAGCCTGCCTTGTCCTGATCTGATGGTCTCTAAGTGTTATGCTCCAATTGTTTTGTTATTATTGATCTGGGGACACTTTATGTTATGCTTGATTATTATAATACATGTTGACTGAAATGAAACTGAAATCCTTTTCTCTGTATTTTCTTTTGCTTGCAAGGTATGCACCTTGAAGTATTTGTCCTTGTGTGAGTTTTCAGAGTCTTCAGAACAACAACTTGACTTTTGACTTACTTATTATCCCATATGTCAGGAGGGAGACCTGACTGGCACCCCAACGAACTCAGCCGTTGGCCCTGTTAACTTTAGCACTGCTAAAGTCACAGACTTTGCCACAAGACCCATCTGTTTTTGTGCGGTGATTTGTTCAGAAGACGCATCACAGAAGCACACTTGTCCCAGTTTAGCTCCGTGCTGTGCCTCCAGTCCTTCAGAGCTGTGTTTACAGCTGCATGCAGTTGCATTTTACTGTGTATGTACTGCTTTGACTCGGCAGCGTTCGGACCCTACGTCTCAGGACTAATATCAAACATATCTGAAATCCCTGCGACCTTATGATCAGCGCCATGAGCTCATCCTGAGCAGGTAATAACAGCTCGTAAACCCATGTGCACTGCACGACACAGATGCACGGCGGAGTGGAAATTTGGCCTGATTTTGACATTTTCTTGCAATTACAATTTGTGTCAAAATCAGCTAAAAAATGTAAGCCCTGCTTAATAGAAAAAAAAAATGTAAGACATTTCTGTGGAACATTTCAGGCAAAGCAATAACATCTCTAACAGATAACCTCCTATCACAAAAAGTGTGATGGTGGTGTTCAAATCTGCCAGGAGCCATAAGACCTCAGTCCAGCTGACTGACCGATGGCCGAGTGGATAATACATATTATGTTCCATGTGCACGTTGTGAGTTCGATTCAGCTCTGTCAATTTGCTGAATGTCCTTCCCTCACTCCCCATCCCAATTTGACTCTGCACTGTCCTGTCCAATAAACCCTACAGGCCAAAAAAGCCTTAAAAAAGGAAACATGCTGGACTGCCCATCACTAGAAAGTTGTAAACGCTGTGTTTAACTTTTTCTATTGTAAATATCTTGGTAGGACAATCATTTACATTTTAGAGGATAAATTTTTCTTTTATTCTTGTATGTTTTTGGTCTTTTCAATTAAATTACATTGATATAAACATTACCATTAATACTCAGTGCCTGTATGTACTGTATTGTAAAATAAATAATTTCACAACTATTAAAACTATTAAACTATTAAAAGCAGACAAGTGCATCTGGGGTTCCAATGTTAAAAAATGTCTCATTGAGGACTAGGGCAAAGAAACTTAAAAGACAACTTTGTGAAGACAACTTGCAAATGTAACATTTTTTTAAAAAAGACATGTGCAGAAAGTGCACGACCCTTGCAAATGTCCTAGAAATGGAATGTTCTGCAGGCACCTTGAACATTTTTCAGAAATTCAACTAAACTAAAGTTATCTGAATTGTTCAATTTTTACTCTGAAAACTAGTTTGTTTGCATCTGAGCTGATGAAATGGTTACACTAAAACTGATGAAAATAACTTCAATACAAACAGAACATTTATCTTGGTTTGACTAGTTTGGAGTTGTTTAAGTTTGCCTGTGTATTTAGGGATTTATAAAATAATGTTTGTTACTATTTGGCCTAACACTTAACTCTACTCGAAAAAGGTAAATTGAAACCCAAAATGTCTGAAAACAAACAAATATTTCCAAGAGTGTCTGGCTGCAGACCTTAACCCACAGGTCCGGAAAAAAAACAAAAAACAAAACATTACGCCATTACTTCCCTTTTTACTAACCTAATGAAGAGGAAAGTAAAAATATGTTTAAAAATAATCAGAAAACATTCAAACTGGATGAAAGATTGGCAGTTTATGGAAATATTGATAGCACTGTATGCCGAAGAATTATGAAAAAATGCCAAATTAAAATACAGGTGACGTTTTCGTGATCATTTCAGATGATGCCGTCCATAACCACAGATATTTATTTTATTTATTAACAGTAAATCTCTCATGATCCACAAAATTCTGATCCACAAATGTTGAACCATGTCTTTATTTGTTTGGGTTTGGCTCCACAGACTTGTATGAAAAAAAATCATTCTACTGAACATTATAATCAGAATATAAAATACAATACTGAAAAAAAGAAAAACTAGAAAGAAAGATTACATGCATTACTACACTCATTCATCTACATTACATTCACAAAAAACAAAACCCCTCCGATCCACAACTTCTTAATAAAAGGTCCATGTCTTCCACACAAACAAATAAGAACTTAAAGCGCTCCAACTCCTCCTCGTTTTCTTCACTGTCAGATTCCAGTCTGCATCATTACTGACGACGGATCTGCAAATTCACAGAACAAAGCATTCAATATGCGATAAACTTCACTACCCCCTATTTGTTCAGAATGTGTTACTAAAAACTCCACTCCAACGGCATTTACAATATATTTAAAAAAACATGACGTTATAATACAAGTTTGACTAAAACACATACAATACAATTAGAAGTGATAACATAAAGCGCATGTTTAAAAAGGAAAGCGAAAAGAAGCTGTAATATACCTACACTTGACAACACGATACAAACTCTAATCATTGCATTTTGTTAAGATTAACCCGAATATTTAATCAAATTTCTATGTAGTTATAAATTAACAAAAAGAGGAGTGATTGAATGAAAAACGTACCGTGCCGTGTGTTGTTATTGGTTATTTTTGACACATCCGGGCCCTGGTAGGGACCTCTGGGTTAAGGGAGGTCAGCCAGACGCCTCTCAATGTTTCAGCCACATTTCTCAAAAACTGATCACTTTATTTTTTGTCATTTCCAGGAGCGGCCTTCCCCAGAGAAGTGGCAAAAGTTGGAGAGTTCCAGAGATTACCGTAACGGGAACCAGCTGCGAGAGTATCAGCTGGAGGGCATGAACTGGCTCCTCTTCAACTGGTACAACAGGTGAGAGCTGTGGCAGGTCAGAGAGGGCTCCTTCTGTGTCCTCTGAAGCCACATTTCCTCTGGCTCTTATAGATGAACAATTTGACAAATCATAAGTATTGTATAATTTATAGAGCATTCTCAGCTTTCATCACTGATTACATGACTTGCACGTGAGTGGCAAAAAGCTATAGAGCACAGCGACAACAGCGTCCGCTCAGCTGATACGTGAACTTTTTTCCTGAAACCCTTCTTGTCTGCCCCTGGGAAGTGTCACTGTCCATTGAGAATGGCAACCCCATGTGGTTTGGTCCATGTTTCCAGACTTTTCATTGGTTAAATAGTGTCCTGTGATCAATTGCCGCCCAAAATAATCAAAGTTGTAGCTCTAGATCTGATGCAAACTCACTCAGGATTGTCTAAAATGGACATTAAACGTGGTGACAGAGGACATATTTTCTGTTTGGATTAACAGAGGAAAACCTGTCCAAACAGACATGAGAGGAATCAGAATCAGAATCAGAATCAGAGATTGTTTATTGCCATTGTCAGTGAAATTCACAAACGTAGGAACTTGCTTCGGCGTAGGTGCAACATAAAGCAAAGGATAAAATATAAAAAAAAAAAAAAAAGAAGAAGAAGAAATGTGTTTAACACAGTGAGTGCGATGAATGTGCTTCAGGTTTGGTTGCAAGTGTAAAAGTAGTTTGTGGCTGCATTTTTTTGCATCATACATTTGAAGTTTAGGCGCTGTTGTCTCTGTTTGTGCATCGTTTTCTTCTGAAAAGACGAAAATAGAAAGTTTTAGCACAGACACTGTTTCCTGTGTGTGGGGAAGTAGGCCAAAGTGATCAAAAGTAGGAGGCAGACTCAGAAGCTTACGTTTTTCCCATTTATTCCCATGGAAAAAAAAGTGCAGAAAATTATACATATTTACAAAAAATAACTGTGCTTAACGAAATCAAAAGCAACAGAAATTAAGAAAACTTATGAAACAAAAAAAAACCCACAGGTACCAGCTACATGATGGTTTGCTTCTCCCAAATGGGGCCAGCAGAACCCTTTTTATATTCTAGGCCTCCCTAGGACGGTTCATCCTGACTGCAGGAATCTGCACCCTTTAATCCTCAAAGAGGCACTGGAATTACAATCTCCCTCCATGGACCAAAAGTCCCCAAAACAATTCAAACGTCTAACTGAAACTACAAACACAAAACAAATAAATTTTAAACACCTTATTAAACTAAATCCAAATTGAACTATGGCAGTTCTCCCCTCCACATGGTCTGGTCCATGACCCCTCCAAAGGTTTTAAAATGGGCCATGAGGCCCTCCTCCTCTTTGATCAGACCATGTGGAGGACAAGGTAAGTTTGTTGAGGTGAACTGAAATACAAATTTAAACGAATAAACATATTGAGAAGAAACTTATGTGTTGTGTGATAACTAAAAAACTAAACAAAACAAACCCGGGATAGTTATGTTTAGCAGTTTTAGTTGTATATAGGAAATTGAAAATTAAGACAAATTAAAGGTGATTAAAGGGACAAAGACCCACTTTGTCACACTGTGTCTCCTCGGCTCCTTTTCATTGGCCGTTGGGCTTACGCCTAGTGTACACTGAGTCCAGTCCGGTTGCGGTCCAGGACCTGCGCGGGTCTCTTGCAGACGCCTGTCACACCAGGTCCGGTTAACTGCGGTCCGTTTTTGACGAAAGCCACGTAGATTCACGTGGTTTCGCGCAAGAGCACTCGTCAAATTACATGAAAGCCGCACTTCAGACCGCTGCGGCATCCGCAAAAATAGACTTCTTGCGGATTCTTTCCGGAGACCCGCGTGGCTGCCGGACCCGCGGCCGCAGAGCTCCGAGATCGGTGTGACAGCAAGCAGTGAATTTAAGCACTTTCTAAGTCTTGCGGGACCCGCACCGGAGCCGGACCGGAGTCAGTGTGCATCAAGCGTTAGTTTGAGCGGAAGTGTCAGTAAACCGTAAACTGTACTGGAGCGTGGTCAAAATCGACTACTATTCAACCATGATTGAATGACCACTGGAGTCTAGTCGTGTCTGTCCGTGGGCCACTCGCTGTGACTTACATGAAAGTCCCGTCATAACACACTACGACACCACGACACTACGAGGCTGAAGCTGCTGCGACTGACTAGAGATGACTGACACTGCACGACTGAAACTCAGAAGAAAAATTAGTCCTCAAAGGTAGATGAGAGAAACGGCTGTTTAATTGATAGCTTTTTGCCACCGAGTCAGTCAGCCTATGAAGAATGTGAAGTCACTGAGAATGGTCTATATAGATTTTAACCATTATTTACAATATGGTTTCCAAGTAACAGTTACAGTAGAATTACCTCTACTAATGTCATATCTGCTGCTCATGTCCAACCTGGAAGTACAATTTAAAAATGTCTTAATATAATCTTAATATAATCATGCTTAGTACGTTTTAGTGAATTGTATAGTCAAACCTGTCATATGCACTTTAAATAATTGGACCATGCAACAGGTTCCTTTTAAATTTCCCCAAATGGAGTAGAAAAAATCTTTTCAGTCTATCTGGATTCACCTAATATCAATCTTTCAAACGTATTTTCTCTTCTTTCTTGTATTCAACAGGAAAAACTGCATCTTGGCCGATGAAATGGGTTTGGGGAAGACCATCCAGTCCATCACGTTCCTGTACGAGATGTTCAGTCTGGGCATCAGGGGGCCGTTCCTCATCATCGCCCCGCTGTCCACCATCACCAACTGGGAGCGAGAGTTCAGGACGTGGACCCACATGAACGTGATCGTCTACCACGGCTCTCAGATCAGCCGACAGATGATCCTGCAGTACGAGATGTTCTACCGGGACGCACAGGTAAGGACCGCGTTCAAGAGCTTATGACCCGTTCATCTAATTCTCTCTTGTGGGCAGTGTTGGGTCAGATCACTTCGTAAACTAATCTGATTACAGACCATTCCCTCTTAAAATCATCTCATTTCTGGCTTCTTTCAAAACGAATTAGATCACTGATAAATTACTTTAAAAAATGGAAACTTAATAGCGAACGAATGAACCAAAAAACATGAATTAAATATCCTGTTATTTAGCAGAGTCAAGTGCAGTCCTCCGCAAACCATTAGTTGTGTTTGTTTTGTGTCACAGCTGAAATGCATCTGTCACCAAAATATGACATTTTGTGCCTTCTGTTTTCCTATTTTCTGCTGTTTTACAACATAGTTATATAGATTACACACAGTTTTGTTACTAAAAGTTTCTTGGGCTTTAAATTGCAAAGTGTAAAAAAAGTATCCCTTACTTTGCAACTAGTCACTGCTCAACACTGCTGGTGGAGTAATACTTGTGGCAAATATAAATCATAGTTTAACACCAATCAAGTGGCAGTTTGTGAAGAAATATGTGACGCTGTGCTGAGTTCTCAAACACAGAGAGACTCCATGTATTTATGAGCAAAGAGCAAACATTCATTAAACAAAATAAACCTGTTCTCATATGTATTTTTTGTCAAATCATAACTATTGTGTAACCTAGATGAGAGTTCAAGGGAATAAGGATTGTTATCTCTGCTGCCAATGTCTATTCATGTGAAACAGCAATTCTCAAACAGTGCAGTGTCATGTTTTTCGTTTTAAATTTACAAATAAAAATAGAAATAGTAATGACTGCAGGCTTAATGTTGATTTTAAGTTGCAGGTATAAGTAAAACTGTATTATGTAAAGTGGTATTCAAGCACAATATTATGTCATGCTTGTTATGTGGAAAACCCTGCAGTGCTTCTGAGCTGACCCCCAGGGCGCCCCGGACCCCACATTGGGAATCACTGGTAGAGGAATACAAGAAAATACAGCTTATACAGCTACAGGTTAAAATTCTCAAAGATTATATATGATAGAAAACTTACTGAAATCATCTCCTAAACAGAAAATAACCTTCTGTTTCAGTTTGTCATGTAATCAGAATTGCCCCTGCACATGTTTAAAGTCCATAAACCTTCATTGGACTTGTTCGGATCAGCTTGAATTGCCGTCACTAAGACATTGATCTTGGTGCTAAAATTATCCGCTTTTCCCAACATGCTCCTCTCCCGTATGTTACCAGCAGACGGTGCAGACACTAAACCAGGGCTCTAAAAGGCCACTGGTTTTAAAAGTGCCATGAAAGTGAGCTCCGAGATCACAGGGAGGCCTCTGAGCAGCATATGTGACAAACCCACGAGGAAGGAGGCTGCCCCATCATTCAGTCATTCATCTAACTACATTTCCTGTCCAAAAAAAGTCACCACAGAAAATTAGCTTGAGCAATCTCATCAGATGTTTTCTCTGCTCTATACCACAGATTTGACCCTTCTCAAACATGACCACAGGATTTGTCTTTCCACGTGATTATTACCGAAATTAGAAGCCACTCACTGCATCATTTGTGTTTAACTACTGTGTTGCAGCTGAAAGACAATCACCCATGAAGCAATTATCCAATAAGAGTCTCATATTATACCCATTTACTTTTTGGACAGGCAGTGTATTATTTATTTTATTTATTATTTCTGTTCACAGAATGTATTTAAGAATATGTGCAATATGTATAATATGCCAACGTATGTATCCTTCTTTTCAACTTTGTATAACTTTGGGACTCTGTACTGTATCCCCACCCCCCTACCCCCATCCCATCCCATTTTGTTTTATAAATTCTATTAGTTATTAGTTATTATTATTATTATTATTGTTGTTATTATTAGTATTATTGTTATTGTTATTATTATTATTATTATTATTATTTTTGCCTGTTTGGGTGTAATGTTGTGGGAAAACTGGAATAAAAAAAAAAAAAAAAAAAAAAGAATATGTGTAAATAATATGTATGTTTATCAATCGTTTCTCCGTTGTCTCCAGGGTAACACGATCCCCGGGGGGCTGAAGTTCCACGGGCTGATCACCACCTTTGAGATGATCATGGCGGATTGTCCGGAGCTGAAGAAGCTCAACTGGAGATGTGTGGTCATCGACGAGGCTCACAGGCTCAAGAACAGGAACTGCAAACTGCTGGAGGGACTCAAACTCATGAACCTGGTCAGTACCACCGAATGGGACACTCCTGTCACAGTAATGAGGCTGTTCCCAAAAGGAAGGCGTGCAACAGACTAAATCTGAAATGTGCATTTGTACTGTCTGCCAACTGTACATTTCTGTATATAGTCTTAGTCTATCTTAGTCTATCATATTTTTATATATTTTTTTTATATATTTTGCTAATATTTTATTCATTGTTTTATGTTGCACCTTACGCCGAAGCAAGTTCCTATGTTTGTGAATTTTGATCACTGACAATGGCAATAAACCGTTTCTGATTCTGAAAGTTAGATTAAACCTATATTAAGCATTTTCTAGTACTTAATATTAAACTGCAACATAAGTAGATCCTCATTTTACATTTTCTTTATTATAAAAAGCAATGTTGATATAAACGGCTTAGTAATAGAAACGGGTCCATTGACTTCCTCTTCAAAACTGCAGAAGTGATAAACCCCGCCTACTAATTAATGTAGGAACAACACAAACATTTTCTTGTCAAACTGTTGTGGCCCACTTTTTCTCCAGCACAATGTTAGATTTAAGAAGTGTTTGTCACGTGGTTGTTAGTTTTTATGCTAATTTTGGCACCAGTCAGTAAATTAATGTAATCTTCATAGTGGCTTTTCACGGAACAAGTAGTGGATTGTCATTTACATTTATTTTTTAAAGTTGCTTTGTGACATTTTATAATCATACATTTGTCACTTGCAGTCTTAATTTTTCAAATAGTACAGGGCGGGGATAGGGGGTAGGTGAAAACAGGGATTTTCTGAGCCCTCGAGCCTCAGTTGCATGATTAACTCAAACATGCAGGAATCAATCAAAATACAACTTTGTGGAAACTAATGATGTGGAAACACTGTTGTAACTTTAAAAGCTCATTAAAGTTGATTTAGCATATGTCCTCTTTCACACTGGTCTTAACCCTCTGCTGGTCATCCGGGAGTCATTGTTTTTCACATGAGTGAGTCTGTGGTCCATTCTCAAAGTGTGCTGTGTGTGCAGGAGCATAAGGTCCTGCTGACCGGGACGCCTCTGCAGAACTCTGTGGAGGAGCTCTTCTCTCTACTCAACTTCCTGGAGCCGCAGCAGTTTCCCTCAGAGAGCACCTTCTTAGAGGAATTTGGAGACCTCAAGACGGACGAACAGGTCTGTGCAAAATGTACTGATAACTTTGAAAAAAATCTGCACCTGGATACCAAATATGAAACGAAACGTGTTTTTTGTTTTAAATGCACTATGTAGCTTGGAGAGAGTGCCACTCGTTTGTCTCCATGAAGATATTATTGCTTTATCTGGAATGCCTCACAGTGTGGCATTCAACATACTGTATATACCTTCTATTTCTTCAATAGTAGGTGTTTAAATTGCTAAGAAAAAACCATAGACTGTACATCAGTGGACTATGGGATTGTGACGTCACCCATAGCGTTTGCCTCCAGCCAAATGAAGCCCATCGCGGCTAGCAGTTATAGCGGCTAAAGCGGAGCCAGACTCCATATTTGGAAATCCGAGTGCGTATCGTGGCAACCACACGGACTAATCAGGAGCGAGGTTGCTAACGGTTTCCGCCCCTCGGTGAGAGGAGACGGCGGCTAGCTGTCAATCAAACCTGTTGCTAACACAAGCGAAAACGACCCCTCGAAAAGGAAGCACCTGATTGGTCAGTTATTATTGCTAATAACTTGATTTATGAACAACCTAACAAAAAAAAAAAACACCCGATTCATGTAGAGTGTGTCAAAACAGACGTTTTAGTTTCAAGATGGTGAGCTTGACAGAAACAGTTACAGAGTAAAGGGCTCCAGTGTCACAATAGAAAGTGAATGGCAGCTCGGCTTTATGGAGCCAGGAGCGCCTCCATAGCTGCTTCCTATTTGGAACGCGGCGGCTAACATGCTAACATGGTCCACTGATATCTACAGTCTATGGAAAAAACATACAGCAGACTCGCCTCTCCACAGACCTCATCTGCTTCTCTTCAAGCAGGTGTCAGCCGTTCTGCTTCCAAAGCCATGATGAACAGATATCGATGTGTACATCTTGACAGCAGGGGTGAAAGTAAGCCGGATGGGCCGGTATTTCCTTATGCAAGGAAAAGTAGTCCCACTCAAACTATTGCCTCCAACTCTCAGCACTCACAATGACAACCTTGATTTGAGCTCATTCATGTTGGATCTGACTAGTCTGTATGTCTCTGCGCGTCTTTGTGCATCTTTACACGTCTTTAAACGTCAGCGCCATGAGAGCTGTGAGCAGCTCGGCACAGACACCGACAGACTTCTCAGACTCCTCTGTCTTCAGCTCCAAAAAGAACCATGGACCAATCAGAGCAAACGCCACAGCGCATCTTCAGTTTAGTGCTTTGGACAGTTTTCACAAGTATTGATATGCAAATTAGCTGTGTGCGAATGTCACGAGGCGTTTCCCAGGTCAATGGGCCAAATGAAAAATGAAATGAAGAATGAAAAATAATGGCAACTGACAGAGAGTTTATTTAGGCTAAAGAAGTCTGTCTTATTGTGTCAGTTGTGCCAGTTAAGTCTAATCAATTATATCCTTAGTTAAGAGTCAACTGTAAATTCTAATTAGGCCTTATAAAACAAAGGCTTATGATCTAAACATGACAGACAGGTTACTTTGTCCAGAGGCTTCCAGAGGAAATGTAAGCAGGTTATGGAGTTAAATATTGCACAGAAGTGTGGTGGTATGTCAGATTTTTATGTTAACCAACGTCTAAAAAAAGAGTGATATTGCCGGTAAAAGAATAAAAATACTTTCACCCCTGCTGGACAGTATATTTCCGGGTCCACGTGTTTGCACAGCAGGCTTAAAACTTGGTGTTCATTGTAGTTTTTTCATCTTATAAGATCTTGGGAAATTCAAGTCACACAGTGCAATCACACAAACAGACATAATAAAATATCAGGCTCTGTGTGGTAAAGTCATTTGAGTTAGTATTGGTTAGCACAGGCAAGGACTACATGCTAGCAGCGTTTTTGAGCTTGTGTAGTTGGGAAATGAAAAGATGAAAAGGAAATGGGGAGATATGATCCTGTTCACGGCTGTTATTTTGAGGAGTGTTTGAGTTTACTGTCGGTGACAGAGATTGATCGTAGACACAGTGAGAGGAGGGCTCACTCT